>JASTUL010000003.1:0-338566 GCA_031125485.1 Saccharomycopsis javanensis
GTTCAAATTTTTTTTTTTTTTTATTTATAAAAAAAAAAAAAAAAAAAAAAATTTTTTTTTTATTAAAAAAAAAAAAAAAAAAAAAAAAAAAAAAAAAAAAAAAAAAAAAAAAAAAGCATAAAGAGAAAAAATATTATAGTAAAAACTATAATCAAGCAAAAACTATAATCAAAAGGAACTTAAACTGACTTTAAAATTTTATTATTTATATAGATATTATTTCCCGTTTGAAAATAATAACAATATGAATGAGAATCAAGAGAAAAAGATTCTTAAACCAAGTTTAGATTCTAGAATTCAAGGAGACATTATAGAGTCTGATACAAGAATAGGTAAGGATTCACCATTCACCTTCGGACAAAGGTACCTAGAAAAAGAAGAAGATGTTTTTAATCATAATGCATGGGATCATGTAGAGTGGGGACAAGAGCAAATTGAATTTGCAGAAGAGAAAATTTCAAAACAATTTGAGAATCCGGTATCTGAATTTGATAAAAAAAGATTCAACGACAATCCAGAAAAATTTTGGGATATCTTTTACAAAAATAACAAAGAGAATTTCTTTAAAGATAGAAAATGGTTACAAATAGAATTTCCTTTATTATATGAAGTGAGTTCTGATGATTATAAAAAGCCAGTTAAAATCTTAGAAATTGGTGCAGGTGCAGGTAATACGATGTTGCCGGTTCTTAGACAAAATAGCAATCCAGATTTAAAGATTATTGGTGTGGATTTCAGTAAAAATGCAATTAATTTAATTAGACAGAGCGATGATTTCAGCTCAACTAATGGTGGGGCTTATGTTTGGGATTTAGCTAACGAAAATCTAGAGTTACCTGAAGAAGTAGAAGAAAATTCTGTGGATATTGTAGTGATGATATTTGTTTTTAGCGCATTAGCTCCTAGCCAGTGGGAATTTGCAATGAAAAATCTTAATAAAATTTTGAAACCCGGTGGAAAAATCTTGTTTAGAGATTATGGTAGATATGATTTAGCCCAGGTAAGATTTAAAAAAAATAGATTATTAGATGAAAATTTTTATGTCAGAGGTGACGGAACCAGGGTTTATTTTTTTACTGAAGAAGAATTAAGAGATATCTTTGTTAAAAGAGCAGGTTTTATAGAAGAAAAAATAGCAACAGATAGAAGATTATTAGTGAATAGGAAAAAGTTACTAAAAATGTATAGAATTTGGCTACAAGCAGTTCTTGTTAAACCGTTGGAAGAAAATGAAAACAGCAAAAAAGATTCACCACAAACAGAAAATCAGAAATCAGACTTAATGAAAAGGATGGCATTGAGTGATAGCGATGATGATGAATACAACGATAGTTGTACACCTCCTATAACATGCGGTTGTACATCTTGTTCTTCAGGGGCCAGTCACTCTCATTGAAATTTGCAGCTTATATAAATTTTATTTAATATTATCAATATATATCTAGTTATTATTTCTTTTTGGGTATTGCCTAATTAGTCTATCGATGATGAAATTTCTAGCGTATGAGCGCTTGTACATTTTTTGTGCATTGTAAATTGGAGCAAATCATATATGGCCAAAAACATTTAAGGTACACAATAGCAAAAAAATATATATATATGATCATAAAGAGTAGGGTATATAGAAATCTTATAAAGTTTTTAGAATTAACTTGCGATTTCTGTTTGTTTTATTCTTCATTTTAGAGCTGAATATAATTGTTTCTTACCAGAAAATAATATATCACTATTCTTGAACTAACCTAAAAAAGCTCAAAAATGACGCAACCTATGACAACTCCTCCCCCTCCAATTCCTGAATTTGCACTCAAATTCTACGATTTGGATCATACGCTTACCAAAGAAAATCGTGTAACTTTACGTGATTATTTCAAGTCAATTGGTAATAAAACATTGGCTGGATCTTGGTTAATGTTTGGAGTTGGATTTGGCTTGGTATATTTTAAAAATAGAGCAAGGATCGCTAATGTCACGAAGGCAATAAATTTATTGAAGAAGCAGTTTCCAGAAATTACTAACGAAGAATTGGTGAAAAAATCCATAGAAATGAGGATCACTAGACCAAACACTTTTGGCGCACAAGGCTTTTTTGCAGGGATTGCTGCAATGGTATTTTCTGCTCCATTTATTGAAAGCTTTATTGCCGAAAGAGAATTAGAAAATTTGGTAAGAAATGAGACTGGAGACTCCACGATTTCCATTTCCGAAAATTCCTCGGATATTGATCAGTACAGAAAAGATGATTCAAATCTTCTGACTGACACCTATCAAAGTGTTAGTGGTGATACAATTTCAGACAATAACGTTATTCAAATCGCTAAATTGCTTTCTCTGTCAGGTCCATTTATTTTCAAATGGCTGTATTATTATGATTTAACATCCCAGAAACCAGAATTCGGTATGAAAGATCCAAGAGAAAGATATAAACAATTACAAGCACGCTACCAAGAATATGTAAATCTGGGTAACGGTAATATTGGTAAACAGACCATTACTACCAATAGACGTTCGGTAGGTAGTGATGCTAATTCTGCCATAAATAATAATGAATTCTCAGCTAAAGATGAAAGTCAAGAATATACTTCTAGTAACAGTTCGGACATTTTATCATCTCCAGTTTCCTATGATAAAAATTCATCTTCTCAGGACGGATTCAGTAGTACGTCCAGTCCTGTTAATTGGTATAGCAGTGCTGACAGTGCAAATTTTGCAAATGATTCTAAAAATAACGAAAATGATAACGATGAATTCGATATAGGAAATATGGGGTTGGGTGCATCTGAGTTAAATAGTATAAATAACCAAAAGAAGTATCAGTCAGCTTGGGACAGAATTAGAGATGAAAATGGCGAATCATCTGCTTGGAATAATGTCAAAAGGAATTAGAGCTATTTCTCAATACATAATCAAGTGTAAGCTTTCTGTGTGATATATGCATGTACATAAAGCTGTTTTATATTTTTTATTGATACGAGATCATTAGGTAAATAGGTAGATTTCAATATTGAATTAATGAATGTTGATTTTTGAGCAAACCGATGGTAGAAAAATAAAGGACATTTGAAATGCAAATTCGATTAAGCTATGTGAAATAAAAGTTTGAAAATGAAAATGAAACTACTAATAACAATGACAATACTAATGAACAGAAGTGAATGATTATGGAGAACAAAAAAAATAAATGAAATGCAAATCTAAAGAAGAATGTTATCGATAATGAAACTCCTGTTGTACTAAAAATGAAACGAGCAATATTAGAGAGCAAACTAGAAAAAAAAAAAAAAAAAAAAAAAAAGAAAAATCAGAGAAAGAAATGTGAATGGTGAATGAGGACTATAATAATAATAACAATAATGGGATTAACGAAGACAAATGTTCTCAATATTCATACAGTCATTTTTGAAACTCCATACTGATACTTGATACTGATGATGATGGAGAAACAGATAATAGATTATAATAATCTATAGTAGTTGAACTAGTATCGGAAGTGATGGAATCCTGTCTTTGCTTATTTTTGGATATGGCTGTAGGCACAGAAATTTTGTAATCGGTTTCATATAAGTTTTTGAAATGATTATTTGCATAGTCGTCATTAGAGATATTACAGCTTTGATTGGATGACGCATTAAGATTTTCAATCTTTAAATTATTTAGTTTTGTGGAATAATCAAAAATGGAATTTATCAATAATAAATTATCGCCTTTATTACTTAAATCTTTTTCAAAATGATATTTTTTAAACTGAGATGGAAGATTATTTTGGAATAAATTTAAAATTTCGGTGAATAAGTTGATGTCATCTAAATGGAAAAATTTAGTATTTGCATTTTGACTATATTCATCTTCTCTAGGTATAATTATTTTGCCATATTTTTTGAGACAATAGCTATTATTTGTAATAATTAAAGCAGCATATGATATATTGAAAGGATCATAGTTGAAAGATATCTCTGTTGAGTAGGTGCAAATTTCGCAAATTAGAAGAGCACCTCTGTGTAAGAAATCAAAATATTTTTCGAATTTATCTTTACTGAACATATTTATAAAATATTCTATAAAGAAAGTTTGGCTAGGATAATAAAGAAGCCAATCTATTGTCTCTAAGATGTGTAGTTCCATATCTTTAAAAAGAGATTTTGTGAAGGTTCCATTAGTTATTCTAATCATACAATTTATATCAATTTTATTATAGACTTCATTGTGAAGATACAATTTGTTGTCTATAGTTTTAGCACAAATCCAAAGACAGGTAAGACCTAACAAATCAACATGACACATTTCCAATTGTCTCTTGGAACAGTATCTATCAATTAAATTGATACAACTAAAAAATACTTCTGAACTGAGTTGTAATTGATGATATTTTTCCAACAAGAAATCCACAAGATAAAATCTGTTGCAGGGTTTAAAAGCTGGTTGATATTTGAAAGTGTCATAATTGGGAATATAGTTTTTGGTTGAATTTTTCATTATTGGATACATATCTTCTTGATATTGGGTAATTGTCTCGCGATGAGCACTTAGTTCAGTTTTCAAAGCCATTTTTTTTCTTTTTTGTTTGGTTTTGGTTTGTTATCTATGTCTATGTAGGTATATGTATATATATATATATATATTTGCATATATATATATATATATAGTTCTTGGATTTCTGATAATGTGAAGTACTAGGGTGATTGAGGGGAGAATAATAATGGAAGGAAGAAAATACAATGGAGTCAAGACAAAGAAATAAAAGCTGAAATAACTTTTACTCCACTAGGTGTATCAAAATCTTGTGTTATAATCAAATGGAGAGATAAAAAAAATAAAATTAAAAAAAAAATATATATATAATAAAAGAAAGAAAAAAAATGATAGAAACCAGATGGGAAAGAAAGAAAATCGTTGATGGCGGATGTGTATGGTGCTATCTGAGATCTAAGAAGAATTATCTGCTTTCAAAAATGAGTAACGTTTAGAGGTACAAAAAATAATTCTAAACGGCGGGCAATGACAGTGACAGCTGAAATGATTCAGTGACTATTTTTTTTTTTTTATTTGTAAATAAACAGTCAAGAAATCCGTTCTAATTAACAAATGTATATAGTCTCTGAAAGAACCTAATTTATTGGCAATGCTAATATTGAAGCAATGGAACAACAAATCACCAGCCTAAAAAATAACAAAACACTAAAAAAAAAAGAAAAAAAATCTCTAATATTATTGTTCGACAGTTTGAAAAAGAGACAAAAAGAATTATGCTAAAATAACTGAAGGAATTCAATTGAACTTTAAATATGAGAAGTCAAATGATAGAATTAGAAGACAATATTGTTTTCTTTTCTTCTTTTTTATTTTTTTTTTAAAAAAAAGTCATTAAAATGAAAACATAAGATAAGCGAGATAAAAGAATATCAGGAACAGGCAGTAAATTTATAGTTTCTCAAAAATATATATAGATTATAGATCATTACTAATTATTAGTGAAATTTGTAAAAAAAAATATAAAGTCTGGGAGGGAAATGCTAAAAAAAAAAGAAAACAAATGCAAAAAATCAATTTATTGAGTTAATATCTTAATAGGATTTTATTGTCTCTCCTTATAGTTCTAAACTAGAACCTTCCAAGTTTTGTTCATCCTATCAATCAATGTCTTAATTAGCTTGAGTAACGAAAAGTTTTTTATTTATTTCATATTAGTGTTACTCCCTGGGTTACAACAAATTTTTCACTTGCATTGCATATTAATTACTCATTGATTTACGTCAATAATTCTAGTTGTCCCATACACATTTCTATTTTTTCGATTAGGAACTAAGAAAATTCCTCGTTTGTTTAGTATTACATCTTTTCAATTCGCTTGCATGTTAATTAAATTTCCATTCCTGTCGAAATTTCTGTTTCCATTTCCATTTGCATTCCCAAAGAGAGTATTGTTGTATTGTTGTTTAGGGCTTTACATGTACTGCAGCGCGCATCAGCCTTATTTCTTTTTATTGTTAGTTTTTTTCTCTATATTTGTTATCAGTCAAAAAAAAAGAAAATGAGAGCGATTTTTTATTGTTTGGCACAACGCGTCATTATGACACAGCATTTCTGTCCAATAACATGTCTTGATTCGCTTATTTTTTTTCTATTGTTGAGACCTGTGACTAATGAAGTCTATTCCAATTAAAAAATTTCTGTTAAACTTGAATGTTTTCAATTTGTAACGAAATTCAAATTTGGCTTCTGAAGAATAAGATTAAATTCAATATTTGAATATGATTTTCAAAATAGATGTATTACGCTTTCACATAAGAACAAATATATATATATATATATATATATTGTAAAAAAAAAAGAAGGAAAGAAAAGAAAATCAGCTGAATTTCTGTTCTAATATCGACTATTTCATCTTAAATGAGTGTAAATGTAATCATAAGTTTGTCTAAATTGTTGATGAGACTTCTATTTGTAAAAACTTGTTTTTGGATACATGTATATATAGACTAAATCAATAAAAATTTCTTTTTGAGTAAATTTCATTTAGTTGTAACCAGGGACAACTGATTCACTAATTCATGAAAGCGTAATAATTTTAATAATAATCAATTTTTTTTTATTGTAATTCTAAATAGTGATCAGTTTACTTTGAAATATTTTAAAGATGACAATAATGATTGCAAATAAGTATTACTACTGCTGGTTTTGACCTAATATTCAAAAAAAAAAAAAAAAAATGCAAATTAAATGAATTGTTACAAAAATTAACATAAAGCATTTAATATCTAAATTAAATAAATCTAACTAACAACTAAATTTGAAAACAAAACCCAATAAAAATTTTAATGTATAGCAAGAGTTAGTTAATAATGCCACTGATTATTACAAATAAGGTGAACAAAATGATATCTCCAAACGAAAAATATTTGCAAATTAAAAAAAAATAAAGAACAAAAACCTCATCTAAAGATCTAAAAATGATGCCTAATTGATCGATTGCTGTTTCATATAAAAATATTAGACTCTTTATAACGAGTTACCTACATTTAATTAAAGCAAGGTCAATTTCATTTTCTTTTTAAATAACAATAGTATACAGCTCTACACTAAAAACAAAAGACAATAACAAAAAATACATTTTTCTATAGTTGATAGTAAAATACGTAATCAATTAGGTATCCTTTTTGTTGCGGATAACTCTGTTGGTCTCATAAATTGTACGATCCAATACTGCACCAAGGGTAATGACACCACCAATAACAGAACAGATGCTCAACAAAAAAGAACCAACCGTCTTTAGATAAACTTCCCTATTGATAATCTTGATTGGACTAATATCCAAAAATATGTATAAAGCAGGCATTCCACCACGTGAATGCAACGTATGTTTATGATCCTCATCCGCGCCTCCAATCAATGGTCTGTCATGTCTAGTGGCACTGAATTGATTAGTCTCCACATAAGTATGGTTCAAAAATTCATATCTAGATGATACAACTTTCACAAAATATGAATAAACATGATACTTGGAATTTTTATTTGGAGGTTCAAAACCATCTAAAGGATGTGTCGAAAACATTAAATTTTGTAAATTTTTATTATCCTTTACCTCTGCATTAACCATCGGATCTGGTCCAAATGATAAATGATTTATTTTATGATGAAAGTCAAGATGTTTATATTTATCAAATAATGATAAATCATGCAAATGAGAAAACGGCATATTTTTGTTGCTACCAGTATATGATGCTCCTGGTGCAATATGTAAATTACCCGCAACTCTATTAATGGTACTAGTACCTTTGACTCGGCAGCCTTCAAAAATTCTATCGTTAATCTTCTTTACATATCCTTCCTGTTCACATTGTTCCATATTTTCACCATCAAAAAATGCCCATCCTTTGGCTACATATGCTTGACGAACTTCTTCACAAGAGTTACAACATCCGTCTTTCGCCCCATAACAAGGACCACAATATTCACTTCCTTTAATACTCTTCATTATCTCTGCGCCTTCTTGATTTCCAATTTCAAGTATCTCGGATGAAATTTCTTGCCCATCTGTAGATAATCTGATTTTTTGAAATCCAGATTTTGTGATATCTAATTGTATGTCACCAGAGGAATCCATAACATCTAAAGTAAGAACATCGCATGGCATATGTGGAAATGTAATATCTAGATTCACATCAAGTTTTTTAGCTCTATCTCTATCCACTACAATTTCAGGTTGCAAATGGACAGTGTTAAGTTCATGCCAGTCATTAAGAATTAGAAGGATAATCAATAAGAAGCAACTAATGGTGATAAGTCCCCCTGATGATGTTCTGACTTTGGCATCCTCTACCGTTTTGGCAAATGCATCAAATGCCAAAAGCTTTGATTTTGTAGGCTGCATTCTTGTTACTATGTATTGTTATACTTATTGATTAACAACAAGTCGCTTGATAAACTTGTTGTTATCAAATTAGCCAAATTCCTAATTATAAGACTGTATTTTTTTAATTCAGAAATATACTTTACTGAAAAAAAAGATCAAATTTCACAAGGTAAAAAAAAAAAAAGACAGCATACAGAGAAAAAAAAAAAAAGAAAACGGTTTGTCTCAGGGCATCTATTACTGTCACTTTAAGGTGTTACTTATTTTTGTAGATACATTATATTTATACAATTTCAGCTTAACTCTTTTTGTGATTAGGAGGAAGACACATGGTTTACCTTATTAATAATATGAAGAAAAGAGTAACGATTGTGAGTCAAGCTCCTTCCAGATTAATCAAATGAAGAACAACTAATAAATGCAGTTAGAAAAATATTCCAAAATTGAAGTAAAAATAAGGAAATCCATTACAATAGAAAATAAAAAGCATTCTTATCTTTTTGCGGAGATATGAGTATAGTGTACCAACTATTCCAGAATAAACCTGATAGGACCAATCTTTTATTATCCAAAGATTATTGGATGAAAGATGATTCAGCCAAAGAATGTTTTCGGTGTGGGAAACCATTTACTACTTTCAGACGTCGTCATCATTGCCGAGTGTGTGGTCAAATATTTTGTGACAATTGTACCACTATGGTTCCCGGAGATAAATTTAATTATGACGGAAAAATAAGACTTTGCAATTCATGTTTATCTTATGAATATGCTAACGATTCAAGTGATGAAGATGAAGATTATGATTACGAAGATGATGACGATAATGATTATAATAATAATCTTTTATTTCACGATACAGAACAATACGCGAACGACGATGAAGACACATCTAGTTCAAATATATACAACGGCAACCATGCAATAATGACAAATTTGTTTGATGATATTCATTCAATTTCTAGATCTCTGATTCAAGACCTAGGAGACGGTATTATCTCCGATAATGACGTATTAATGGATAGTTCTAACCTAGATGATTTCAATTTGCCTCAGAGGCGTCGTGCAGAATCCAATCTTAGATCGTCCAGGTCTATCTCTAGAAGAAATCCAAATACATCAATAAGACATATAAAGTCAGGACTAAAAAGAAGCCGATCGATGAAAAGAAATATTAACGAACCTGATTTATTGGATACCAGTTATAGATCTAGTTTTCACGAATCGACTCTTCAGAGACCAAGAAGCAAAAGTTTTGATCCATACACTCCTGGTTTTAGGGAATCTATTAGGGAGTCTTTATTGAAAGACTTGGATAATAGAACTTATATGATGGATCAATTGAGTAAGTTGAATTTAAAGTATCTAGATAAATTTTTGAAGCAGATACTAATCCAGTTTAACATTAAAAGGAAAAAGCTATGGTACAACACAATTAAAAGACTTTTATTAAGTATAAATGATTTAGATATTAATAAAATTAGTGATGAGTCTTTTGATATTACACGATATATTAAAATAAAACGTATACTTGGAGCTGATCCAAAAGAGAGCGTATGTATTCATGGTCTTATATTTACTAAAAATGTTGGTTTAAGATCTATGAGAACGCTGATAAATAATCCCAATGTCATGTTGATTCTGTTTCCTTTAGAGTATGCAAAAGGTGCTGAAACTTTTATAAGCATGGATCAGATGATTGCTCAAGAGAAGGAATACCTTAATAAATTAGTAAAAAGAATAGTTCTGTTATCTCCTAAACCAGATGTTATAATATCAAGTTCTAGCATATCTGGTTATGCATTGGAATATTTCGATAAAGCTGGAATATCTGTTGCGTATAATGTAAAGGCAACACTCTTACAAAAATTGTCAAGATTGTTGGAGGCAGACATTGTCTTCTCCATGGAAAAATTAGCTACGAAACCTAAATTGGGATCTTGCGAAAGCTTTGAAGTAAGAACTTATGCTCATGACAATATTAAAAAAACATTTATGGGATTTACAGGCTGCAATAAATTTTTGGGGGGTACAATTGTGATCCGCGGTGGTAATGAAGAGATTCTTAGAAATATTAAAGGTATCTTAGAATTCATGATTTACATGTTGTTCCATTTGAAACTTGAAACTCATTATTTTTCAGAAAATGAGATAAAAAACCCTAGGAAATCTGCTCTTAAATGGTTAAATACACCAACTGTTCCAGATGGTTATTATTCTCAATTGGTGGAAAATTTTCAGAAAACTATGATTTCTATTTCCCCTACTGTTATAATCCCTTTGCCTAGTGCTTTAGAGAAGGCTAGATACTATGAAAAAAAATTAAGGGAATTAGGCAAGAAGTATTTTTCAAATGGAGATATCGCTACTGGCAGCATTGTAATAAATATAGAAAGTGCTAAGAAATTAGTTAGAAACCATGGAATTAATATTTTAAATGACACGAACAATGACTCAATTATTGAAAAATTATGTAATGAAATCATAAAATCGGAAATTCAAAAATTGCAGGCAAAATTCAGAAGATATAGTAAGCGCTGGGAGTTTGATATGTTAAAAAAGATTGGCGCATTTACAGCTATTTCGTTTCATCAAAACATTTACTGTTTATTTTTAACTGCTAATATGGATAAGAAAATTCATTGCAATCTTCCAAAACCTTCATTATTTGAATATTATCGAGATGAAAGTGATCTTTGTTTTGGTAAATATATTCAAAATTTAATTTATACAGCTCATGATTTATGTCCTTACGAAAAATGTGGATCGGAGTTGATTGATCATGGTAGAATTTATGCTCACGGAGATGGAAAAGTTACATTTTTCATAGAGGAATGTACATCTAAGCTTGGCGACAACATGACCAATGACATATTAACCTGGAGTACTTGTAGAAGATGTGGCCATACTCTGAAATCAACATATCTTAATGAATTTGTTTGGGAAATGTCTTTTGGCAAAGTTTTAGAAATTTATTTTTTGAGTGTACCTTTGAAGACAAACTTTGAAAACTGTTTTCACGAATTCAATGATAGAATTCAATATTTTGGTTTTCAAGATTTAGCTGTCAGACTTGAATTCGAAAGAATCACAGTACTTGAATTGATTACACCCAGTAGGCAGGTTATAAGTGCGCCTTCTATTGATGCTAACATCAAGTTAACCGTTTACGAAAATATTATTATTAAAGTAGATGCATTTTTTGAAAGTGTAGTTGCAAGATTGCAGGGTGTGAAGGTTGACGGCTCAAACACAGAATTGGGCGAGAGGCGTATTGAAGAATTGTTATTAACTGCTCACTCTAACCATAGAGATATTATGAATAAAGCAAACGAGCTATATGAAGGTACGTCCCCTACTGAATATCTTCCTTTGAATATTATCATAAAAGATCTTCAAAATATGAGTGTCGAATGGGATTTATGGTTTAATAGTTTTGAAGAGGAGTTTTCGCCTAGTGAAAATGATATTACAAGGATTACTGCTTTCCAATTGAAAAATTTTTTCAAAGAGAAAAAGCCACAGCTTACAGATGAAAAAAGGAAATCAGATCAAAAGATCTCTTCTGAAAAAGATGGCGACAATAATAATAATAATAATAACATTAAAGATGAGAATGTGGAATATTTATCAGATTCAGAATCTGATACAGAATATACATTGGAAAATGAAAAACAACAACATTTAGAAGCTTTAGAAAAAATGGGAATTTCGACAAGTAAGCCTTCGACCGACTGCCGAGGTGATACAACCAAGGAGGGAAAAATTTCAAAAGACAATACTCCTAACAAAACTTCAAAACATAGTTATTCGAACCCAAATAAGGACGTAACTGCAAATGATACGAATACCACTAATTTGAGCCAAAGTCAATCTACTGAGGAATCTCATCCAAGCGTTTTAGAAAGGGTTTCAAAAATGGAAGCGCGAATTGAAAACAATAATCAGATGTCCACTGAAACACTATTGAAAAAAGAATTAACAAAAAAATCTGGGTTAAATGACAGCAGCAAAAATGTAAATAATGTCCCTCTAACGAAAAATAGTAGTACCCAAGTTTATGATAGAGTGCATCCAAAACTTATCTCACAGGATTCTCAATCAAGTATTGATACTTCAAAAAAGACAAAGGTCTCAGCGCTAAAAGAATATTATGATAGAATGCATGCTAATTTGAAAGAGGAATTCGTTCTTCAAAGGCAAAACGAACGAAAGATGATAGCAAGCAGATACAAAGCTAATCCATTGATGAGCTCGAAACCTATAGTAGAAGTTTATCAGGACGTTGAGGATGCTGTTTTGGGAGAATCTGAGGCTAATGATGAAGGTACTATTAGATCTAAGATAAAAAATGAGGCTAATGATATAACAAAAAAGAATCAGATAGATCACGATCTAGAAAACGAAAGTACAAAGGGACTTAAGACGGTTCAAAAATCAGATTCTGGAAATGAAATAAGTGTAGTTAACTTGAATTCGAAGATTGAAGAAGTAAGTAGTTCCAATAATCCGAAAATTCCCAGCTCTGCTGATCACGATGGAGATGATTCAAAGGTTGTTGCAAAACTTAAAAAGAATAGTACTGCTAGTAGTAGCTCAAACTTATTATCTGGAGTTACTAATTCATCATCTTCTACGCCTGCTAGAAAAGATGTCGAAATTCCAGAAAAGAACTCACTTTTATCAGCTATAAGAAAATTTTGGGCCGATAGATCTGTGTTATGGAAGCCTCTAGTATACCCATTGAAGGAAACAGAACATATTTTTGTAGATAGTGATGTTATTATTAGGGAGGATGAACCTGGATCGTTAATTTCTTTTTTTATGAGTTCTGATACTTATATTCAAACTATTAAGGTGTTGAGAAAAGAGCTAAGTGGGCAGATTAATCTGAAATCACAAAACGGTGATATTATATTAGAAGCAGAAATGCTTCGGAATACAGCTCGTCATTTAAATTTTTACATTATGGACGGCCAAGCATATTTAGGTTGCAAGATATTTTATTCAGGACAATTTGAAGCTTTGAGGGAAGCCTGTGGTGAAAAGTTCATTCAGTCGCTATCTCGATGTGTTAAGTGGGATTCCCAAGGAGGAAAATCAGGATCTGCATTTTTAAAAACATTTGACAATAAGTTGATTATCAAGCAATTGTCAGAATCAGAATTTGATTCTTTCATTAAAATGGCACCTAATTATTTCCATTTTATGTCGAAGACTTTCTTTCATAATGTGAAAACATGTATTTCTAAGATATATGGATTTTTTCAGGTTGTTGTGAAAAACCCCACTACTGGTAAGAATTATAAAATGAATATTATTGTTATGGAAAATTTATTCTATAACAGAGAGAATTTAACTATTTTTGATTTAAAGGGTTCGATAAGAAATAGACACGTTGAGCAAACTGGTAACCAAAACCAGGTCCTATTGGATGTTAATATGCTTGACTATATCTTTGAATCTCCGCTTTTTGTTAACTTGAATGATAAAAAACTTTTGAAAGGTTCACTATTAAGTGATACTAGATTTTTGAATGAGTTGAATATTATGGACTATTCTTTAGTTATAGGAATCGACCATGTGAAAAAAGAATTAGTGGCAGGCATAATTGACTATGTGCGAACTTATACATGGGACAAAAAATTGGAAACATGGGTCAAAGAAAAAGGATTGGTTGGAGGTACGGGAGGTAGAGAACCTACAGTTGTTACTCCTGATAGATATAGATCTAGATTTATTAATGCAATGGAAAAATATATTCCATTTGTTCCTGATAAGTACTATACACCAGAGTAATGAATAGAAAATTGTATTTATCAATCATTATTTTATTGTTATTATTATTCTTATATACGACTTAATGATTATATTAAAAAGTTATCGGTAAATAGATATTTGAGGTTATTTAATATGCCGAATTACTGTAATCGTCTTCATCATCTTCTGGAATCAAACCTTCATCAATAGGATCTTTTGGTTCTTGATTTTCAGACCACTGGGTAACATCATCGATATAGGAAAGAATTGTAGCTAAGGATGATTCGTCATTAACATCTAGAGGTAAATATTGTACCATACCAAATTCATCAATAAGATTGGCAATCAAATGGTTTAACTTATCAAATTTTGGGTTAGTAAGTGGAGAAGTTTTTGCTTCTGTCAGAGCTAGTAAAAGTGGATCAGGGTTCAAAAATTGTTTTAACTTTTTCTTTGGAACCTGTTCTTTTATTAAATCTACTTTGGATAAAATGTTGATGTGGGGTAATTCCAAGAGTAGCATAGTAGACATAGCACTTAAAGTACCACTAAAAAATTTTGACTGATCAATCACAAAAGTAGATTCCATTAGATATGTGCAACAGATTTGGAAGTTTAAGTTTCTTGTGAGATGATTAACAATTGTAGGAAAGATAGGAATATGCGTATAAAGTTCAATTTGGCCCGGACAATCTATTATAAGAAAATCATCATTATATTCACCTATTGCTTCATCTAACCAATCCAAATTTTTAAGTAAGAATTCAAAACAATAGATAAGGCCACCATTTGGACCCAAATCGAGTTCTTCCATTACGTCCTCTAACGATATTAAATCTCTTATATCAACAGTAAATTCGTATTTCTTAGCTTCTGCTGCTGGATCTAAATTAACAATATGACATGACCTTCCTATCCGTTGCATATAAGTTACTAAAGAATTACAAAAAGTAGTCTGATATAAGTTAAGTGTTAGTCATTATGAATACTAAGTTTGATAATCAAAATTTTTAATTCTTATTTGGCACCATAAAACTTACTTTACCTGCACCTGCAGGTCCCAATACTATAGCAGCAACTCTTGACATTTTTGTATATGTTAGAATATACCGTTTACTCAGTTGCTTGACTTATAACAACTTTATATAAACCTATGTTACTGTCCAAAGTGTATATATATTACTTTTTTCTTTTATCCATCTCATCTACTTAAAATATTAAGCGTTACGAGCACGTGTTTACATATTGACATTGTTTATCTAATTGTATTCTCAAGAAGATACACTAAATAAATATATAAATAAGCATTAAACTTTTAAGCAAATCTATATATATGTAATTTATTTCGAATAGTTCTCAAATTATTGATTTTGCAAAAACGTTCAAGTCTAACCATAATTTATGGCTTGATCCTAAATACCATAAGTACAGAAGAAAAATGTGCATACCTTTGCTGTTATGCATGGTTTTTCTTTTTCGCTTCAAGTTTCAACATGCATAAAAAAAGTTGATGAGAATTCTCATATGGCTTATGCCTCACATTTTTTTTATAATTTAGGATATTATATTTGAGTTTGCATCAATGTAAGAAATATCAACAAAAAGCATTTATTGAACTTTCATGTGATAAACCAAATAACTCAGTGAAAAAAGTACGTAATTTTTGTTGTATGATCTCTTAAAATATTCAAATAGTTGATCATTATTATTATTAAACTCTATTTCATGCCAAACAAGGGATATTAGCTAATATCTAGAATGAGAAACCTTTTATTCAGTCAAATATGTCTATGGGTTAAAGAATACCGCAAATTCAAAATTTGATTATTCTGAAAATGCTTTTCTGATTTTTGTATATTCCAATATTGTAGTTATCTGTTATCAGGTTCGATTTAGTATTTTCTCATTCTTTTTCTTTTGAATTACGTAAGTGAAACTCAACAAAATAGTTACTTACGCATGTGATTAAGTCACCAGATAATTTATCATTCAATTTATCAAAATTTTTGAATCAAATAAGTAAGAAAGTATAATTTCAAGGATAATCGATCAGACACGTTTATATATTTATGGATTTCACGGCGCGCAGATATTTTCCAAACGGCATTGGCAGAAGAACCCTCAAAAAACGGAAAAAAAAAAAAGAAAAATGTAGATCAGCTACAAAATAAAATGGGTATTGCATTATTTTATATAAATGTATCAAAATATCCTGATTTTTTTTAATAAACATAATTATTCACTTATGTCAAATGAGGATAAGCTCTCAAAATTTAGAAGTTCCATTAGCTATACCAAACGAATAAACAGAAAAATTCTAATCTCTCACTTCAATAATCATTAATTTATTTTTATATTAAAGTAATTATTATGGGTTATCTTAGTAGAGATCTTCCACATTCTTTCAAAGATTTCACCTACGGGTGGATTGTCAGAGCGAAACGTGAAATGACAATCAATAAAAGCAATAATCTGTACGAAGAAGAAGATGACGAAGCTAGAAAAAATGCAAGCAAAAAAGAAGTTATTTTTAAGATATTGACAGCTGGTTCAGGTCTCTTTTCTGATGGTTATATTAATAATTCTATTTCGACAGCTAGTACATGCTTATCAACATTATATCCAAAAGAAGTCGCAAATTCTTCGGCATTATCAAACGTTTCCTCCATTGCCTTCGTTGGAACAATCGTGGGCCAGTTGTCTTTCGGATATGTGTCTGATAAATTTTCAAGAAAGTTGGGGATGCTAATTTCTAGTCTTTTATTAATACTCTTCTCCATTTTGTGTGCGGGTTCATACGGAGGTAAAAACAATGTTGAAGGTATGTTAGTTGCGCTAACTGTGTATAGATTTTTCTTGGGTATTGGTATTGGTTCCGAATATCCAACAGGTTCTGTTGCATGTGCTGAAGCTTCTGCTATGTTGCCTGCAAAGAAAAGAAACAGGTACTTCTGCTGGTTTACTAATTTCAGTATCGACGTTGGGTTTGTTGTTAGTGCTTTAGTCCCTTTTATTTTGTTACATATCTTCACTACAAAGCACTTGGAATGGGTTTGGAGATTGACTTTAGGTATCGGTGCTGTTTTTCCTATGGCATTATTTGTTTTAAGAACCAAATTTAAAGAAGACGAGAACTTCAAGAAGAGTAGTTTCCAAAAAGTTACTATTCCTTATTTGTCCGTCTTTAAATTCTATTGGTTTAGACTAATAATCGTAGCATTGATCTGGTTCGTTTATGATTTCTGTGCCTATGCATTCGGTTTATACTCTTCATTCATTTTAAAAATTATTATTCCAGGAGACGATTTATATAAGACATTTGGCTGGAACATTGTCTTAAACCTTTTTTACATTCCTGGAGCGTTTTTAGGTGCAATTGCTTCTGATTATTTAGGACCAAGATTAACCTTAGTTACAGGTTTAACTGTTCAAGCTACTTTTGGTTTGATATTAGGAGGCTTGTTTCCTGTTTTAAAAAATAACATCGCTGGTTTTGTTGTTATTTATGGTATTTTTATGACAATGGGCGAGTTTGGACCTGGTAATAATATAGGTGTTTTGGCTTCTAAGACCAGTGCAACGGCGATTAGAGGAACATATTATTCTGTTGCCGCTGCAATTGGTAAAATCGGTGCATTCGTTGGTACCTATATTTTTCCGATCATCATTAAGAGTTTTGGTGGAAATGACAGTAATTCCGGTATGCAAGCACCATATTTTATTGCTTCTATTCTTGCTCTTATTGCTGCGTTTTGTGGTTTAGTATTTTTACCAGATGTGAGTCCAGAAGCTATGGGAAAAGAAGACGAGTTATTTATGCGTTATTTAGAATCCACCGGTTTTGATTTGAGCAAACTAGGAGATGGCGAATCTGAGGATATTTCAGAGACATGTTCAGTTTACGCAGTTGGCGAAGGTAATTCTAAGATGGTTATTGAAGACTATGACAGTGAAGTGTCTACCCTTGCAGAAAAAAAGACTCTGGATGCAACGGTTTATGTAAAAGAATCAAAATAATAATCGGTGCATTTACATCTAACCACAGTCTTGATATAGGTTATTCAAATTTTTATTTCTTTATTTTATAAACTATTCTTGAAGTTCTCACTTTACTTTCTTTTTCTATATTTCTGAGACCTTATGTATCCTTTTTTTCCTGGATTTTTTTTTCTTGTTATTTGCATCTATTATTTTTCTATCTTCATTCTTTTCTCTTTTCTGCATATAGTTGTTGGTATAATATACACGGAACTTTCACAACGTACATAATACATCATATTCCAGAAGATGAGAACATCGACGCTTACTGGAAACATAATTTAGTGATTAAGATGAGCACGCTTACAATGTAATACACCTATATTACTCCCCCAATTCTATCTTCCTCCAAGCGCTTCTGCAATTCTGTTAATAAATGTGAGTTGGTACAATTTTCCTTATACTGCTTGATAAAGAGATCAATGTCTGAATCTTTTTCCATGCTATTAACTAAAGCATTTTTGAAATCTTCTGTATTTTTAATTTCACCTTCGAGCTTATTTTTTAATATGTCTTTATACTGTATTTGATAGTTTTGAATTTTGTTAAATAATGCATTTTCTAACTGTCTAAACTGTAATTCGAGTTGCTTGACAGATCCAAGTTTTTTGTTTATGTTATTTTTTCGTACGCCATCATTTAATGAATTAAACTGACCAATTATGGAATCTATCTCTGCAAGCTGCTTGTCCAATAATTTCGTATATACCTCATTCTTAGATTCTAAAAGATTTGCAATATAACCTCTAAGAAGAATAAGCGACTGCTCAAATTGTTTCAATTTCTCAGTTGGAAACAAAGCAACGGGATTGACAAGATCATGAAAATCCAATGATGGTTGTGTAGCTTGCTGCGTCTCCTCAGCAACGCTTGATCCTGCTTTTTTCTGCAAGTTTTCAAAAGAATCAGATTTCTTAGGTGGTAATGAAGGGGTAATAGCAGGCATTGTATAGGAATTTACTTTTGATTATATATTACTATAATTTCAAGCTATTATTATGGGAACATGAATTTCATAATTTCAAGCTTACACAGTTGAAATCAAATGTTCAATTACAAGTAGTCTTGTTCTAAGAAACTCAAAGCCTCCTTTGCGCACTTTGCTAGTTAATTTTTTTTATAGCACAAATGAACACTGAAGCATGACCAAGTTTAACAATATGAGATTGATTCGAAATAACTTTAAAAAGCATATTTTGTAACATTACAGTTATAAGAATCGAAATAAAATCAAACACTTGAACATATATTTAACATTTCTGCTTTAATTTCAAATTCTATATAGAATCTATAAACAAGGCTTTGGTAATATTTTTTTATTGATATATTGATTCCGATATTGGAATTGTATAATATTTTTTTTTTGTTTTTTTACCTTTGAAAATGAGTGATGCCAAATATTTTATAAAATGTAGAGCAACTGATCTTCAGGTCGAAATGAAATTGTTGGAGAATAGTAGTGGTAGCTCGGGACTAAAGAAACTAGGGGGTACCAGGAAAGAAACGAAACACAAGAAGCAATGTATGCTCAGAATTTTAGCTAATATGTCTTTGGGAAATCATGACATGATCACGTTGGCACCATATGTATTCAAGTATTTCAATATTGATGATATTCAAATAAAGAAATGGTGCTTACAGTATTTTGCCAACTATTTTTTTATTAAGAAGGAGTTAATTTTAGATAACGAAGCATCTTTTAAAAGAGAATTAAATGGAAATAATGCGATGATAATAGGGTTAACTTTGTCTACTATTGTCTCTTTTGAAATTGAATCTTTTCAGAAAGAAGTTTCTATTCCTTTTTTGAAAAAGTTCTTGATAGGTGATGATATATATTTACAGAATGCAGCTTCCTTTTCTGTTGGAAAGTTGTTCGAGAAATTTCCGCTTTTAGTGAAAGAGTCTGCGTTAATTGATCATCTTTTTAATTTATTAGACAGCAATAATGCAATGATTGTATCTTCAAGTGTTTCTGTTTTGACGTATATTGATGAAAATTTACCCGATGGATCATCGTCTATTTTGTCTTTTGATTTTTCCAGAACTTTAAAGCTAGTGAAATGTTTGTCAAATTGTAATGAATTCTTCCAAGTTTATATTTTGAATGCTATTCAATATTTTGTTCCCGAAACCAATGATCAATCAATATCATTGATTGAGGAAATTATTCCATATCTTCAACATAGTAATTCCGCCGTCGTGTTAAATTCTTTAAAAATTATTTTATATTTATGCAACTACGTAATTGCTCCTCAAGAGAATTTACCATATCTACCAAAGAAAATTGGCAGTTCATTGATATCATTGATATCAAAACCACCAGAAATCCAATTTATCGTCTTAAGAAATATAATTTTAATTCTTTTGTCCAAGCCAAATCTAGTAATGCTTGATGTTACCATGTTTTTTATCCAATATAATGATCCAATTTATATCAAAGACACGAAATTAGAGATTATTTATTTATTGGCTAACAAAAACAATGTATCAATAGTGTTAAACGAATTACAAGAATATGCTACAGATATTGATGTGAATATGACAAAAAAGGCAACTAGAGCAATTGGCAATTTGGCCATAAAAATTGAATCTGCAGCAAAGCTTTCAACAGCTATTTTATTGAAACTATGTTCCAATGGTATGCCACATTTAGTTCAACAAGCCGTAATAGTTATGAAAAATATATATAGAAAATATCCAGGTGAATTTACAAAAGATACGATTGATGTTTTTATGAGATTTTCAGATTTAATTGAAGATCCCGAATCAAAAAGCTCTTTTATTTGGATAATAGGTACCTATTGTGACATGATTACAGATACGATAGAACTTTTGAAAGATTTTGCTTTTACGTTTAAAGATGAAGAATTAGATGTCCAGCTTACTCTTTTGACTGCTGTTGTTAAATTTTATTTGTACCAACCAAAAAAGGGTGAAAAGTTATTATTAGATATATTAAAGGTGGCCACAACCGAGGTTATAGAACCCGATGTGAGGGACAGAGCCTACTTTTATTGGAGATTATTATCATCGCAACAGAAGTTTCCTAATAGTGCTAAAGATATCGTTCTTGAAGAACCACCTACTATAAATGATGAGCAGGAGAAGTTAGACGGTGAGTTATTAGAAGAGTTGGAATTAAATATTGGTTCATTGGCCTCCATTTATTTGAAGCCTGTTCAGCAACTTTTCAGAATGGCCAAGAAAAAAGAATTGATAAATTCAGATGCTTTGCAAGTAGAATTCAATAAGACTCTCAAATCACCAAATCCAAGTGATGTTAAGCTTCTGGAGAAAGTATTGAAGATTAATATGAAATCGAATTTAGGTATCATAAAGTCACCGAAAATTAATCGTGACAACTCTTTTGGAGCATTTGAAAAAAATGATTTTGAATATAATAATAATTCTAATGACGATCATGAGGGTTTTACAAAATTTAGCGATGATGAAAATAATGATCTGGATACGTTTAATGAATACATGCACCCAAGAGGGCGTTCTTACAATAGCGACGAAGAAAACGACAAGTTTGATGTCTTGTATAGTCCAAAGAATCATTTTGATAATCAAAAGTTTATAAAGGTTGACAGCATTGAAAATGATTTAGGGAATGACACTGCGAGAAATCCTAAAATAGGTAGCATGCTAAAAAAGGGAATGTCGTTTGCAAGAAGAAAGTCTCTTGCTGTTCCAAAGATGAATGCAAATAGGAATTTCACAAATTAAAATGTATTTAATAGAATATTTTATTAGTTGAATATACTAATTTTATCTTTGGAAAGATGAATACACACAAAGATGATTGTAAGTTATGAGTCATCTTCCAATTTAATAACATACTCTGGTTTACCCAATTTTTTCGCATCGATAATTTCTAAATCCTTAGAGAATTTGACATGTGACCCCACGGACTGAATGGTTTCTATTTCAATGTTAGGCAAGTTTTCTTCAGGTCCGTTTGGAATTTTAGTCCAATCTAAATCGACATTCAAAATTACAGCAAGAATAATTAAGGCTGCCAGTTTGGAAATTACCAAAGAATTTTCTTTACAATAGGTTGCTGCAACACATTCGGGACATCCCAGATCACACTTGCAGTTATTCACTCTTTCGAATGCTAATCTTAAAATCTCATCAATTGTGTCGAATATTTTTTCAGATAAGCCTGATCCAAACGCTCCACCTTTTGAGTCCGAAAATATTAATCTAGCAGGTCGGACCCTATGTGTCTGTCTTTTGGCAAATTCTTTTTCGGGAGCTTTACATTCGGTCTGTATATCACTATAGCCAGCAACGACAAGCATAGGTAAAACATTAATTACTGCATGCTGAGCAGCATGTATACCAGCAGATGTATTTAATCCCTTTTGTGTAATCAATTCCATGGCTTTCGAAGGAATATCTATCCAGAACCCCTTTGAATGGATTACAACAGGTGGGTTTTTGACATCTATTGAATCCAAAATTTTTCCTCTTGTATCTACTTTAAAAAATCCGAAGACATATATAGTAGTGGTTATTTTACCAAAATATACAGGAACATCGCTATCGGACCGCTGAGATCTAATTTTTTCAACTTCAGAAGGATCTACATCAGTGTAGTCTCTTTGTTTTGTGACCCAGTCGACATTTACGCGTTCAACTTTTGCATATCTCTCATACGGATTAAACTCACGTATAATATAAGGTAAGCCTTGGTGAATAAAAATACCTTCTTCATACAAAGTGAAGCTTGTTCTTGAAGCTTCTATTTCTTCTATTACCACGTCTCTCTCATTTGTTATATCAATGACAGCATACATCTCTTCTTCGATACCTCTTAGGGATACATGTTTTGCCGGCCACGGTAAATAAGATTGAGATGGATGATAATAACCTTTTTCATCAATTCTTAACTTTTTTTCTAGAATTTTTCTGGATACTTCAATTGGAAAAAAAAGTTGATCATCATCTTCCAAATTTATTGGAATTTCATAGGCTGCACACTGCAAGTGATTTTCTAATATTAGAGGATTATCGAAATCCAAAATTAATTCTTGAAAATTTTTCCCTAGAAGCAACCTTGGATTTTGCATATAATATTGATTAACCGGATCTGATCCACCAATAAATAATGTTAAAGAATCTTTTTGTCTTCTGCCGGCACGACCAGATTGTTGATGAAAATTAGAAACCAGAATAGGAAAGCCACATATTACAACAGCATCCAAAGCACCAATGTCAATACCTAACTCTAACGCATTAGTGGCAATAATGGCTTTTAAATTTCCATTAAACATCTCTTGCTCGATTTCTCTTCTGTCACTAATAGAGTAACCACCACGATAACTCATAATTTGATTTTCAAGAAATTTTTCGTCACTATGCTTTTCTTTACAAATAGACCGGACTTCTTTCATTAACAACTCAACAATTCGTCTAACAGTACAAAAGCAAATTGTTTTTATATTTCTTTCAACTAATGTTATTAAAATTTTAGCGGTTTCAGTTAAAAATGATTCTCTTGTGTTATTATCTATCATGGGAGGGTTCCATAAAACGAGATGCTTCTCACCATGAGGCGAGCCATCTTCACTTACATGAATAATATTTTCAGTATCATCTGTTAGACCAAATATTTGTTGCATATGCTTTATTGGTGATTTTAAAGTAGCAGAACAAGAAATAAACTGAATCTGATCATTGCCTAAAGAGTTACATATTCTTCTTAATCTTCTTAAAACCAAGGCTACATGAGATCCAAACAATCCTTTATAAACATGCAATTCATCAATAACTATAACCTTTAAATTTCTTAAGAAATGCCTCCACTTGTGAAATGCTGGTAAAATATTAGCATGCAACATGTCAGGATTCGTAAAAATAACTTTTGCGTTAATTCTAATGAGATCTCTTGCATTTTTATCAGTATCGCCATCAAAAGTCTCAGCAAGAATGTTATTATCACTGAAAATATTAATATGAGAAAATAGTTCATTCAAAGAACGCTTTTGATCTTGTGCCAAAGCTTTAGTTGGGAAAATATACATCGCAGTGGGAATATTTTCCAAGTAATCAGAAGTTGAATTGTCGGAAAATGTTAAATAATTATAGATATAATAAGTGGCTATAATTTGATAGATTAAAGATTTACCTGAAGAAGTTGAGGTTGTGACCATTACATGATTACCTTCAAAAAAGGAATTGAGTGCTTCTGCTTGATGGGAATAGAACTTATCTATATGCTGAAATTCGTGCAAAGCAACAATAATGTCATTCGGTAGTTCAAATTCAAAATCACCGTATTTTGCCTCTGATTTAGGAATCACTTGTAGTCCATTCTCTACGACCTGATCTCTGTAAAGTTTATCATGTATCAATGAGCTAATTAGTTCCGATATCATTGGTCTTTCTAAACTTTTATTATTTTCATTGGACTTACTTTGCTTCATCAATTCTATAGGATCTATATAATTGATCTTTTTAGGAAGATATAATGCACATTTCTTGGTGAGATTTTCAAATGGAGTTTTAGGATTTTCATTTAAGAATTCAGACACACTTTTTAAAAATTTTTCATTTCTTTTCTCTATCACTTTTTTCAAAGATTTTGCATCAAAATTATGATTTATAGATGTAGCTGTACTATTTATGTAGTTTTTATTCAGTCTAGACTTCAAGGGATTACCATCAACGAATTCCAATAATAAAATCTGATTTTCTTGATTACCATCTACATCTTTTAATTGGAACATATCAACATCTTTTCTAATAAATTCACCATTTGTGTTAAGCTTTACGATTTTTTCATTATTATGATAAACTTGGGTATCTTCAACATATTTGAACGATATTTCATTTGGTAATAGACATACCAATCTCGCGATATCTATAAACTCTAGTTTTCTACGAATTGCTTTTTCAATATTTGGTTTTATGGAGCTAAATGTAGGTAAAATATGGTTTCTAGTAGATATAAAGCTAAAAAAACTATTAAATCTGAAAAAAATGTTTTCAAGTTCTTTGAACTCAGCTGGCCATTGATCAGTGGGAATTATTTCCTCAGTTGAAACAGCTTTTAATTTCTTGTTTTTATTATTACTACTAGATGCTGGTCTCTTGGTGGACATATTTTAGCTATGAACTTTCTTCATAATTCAGAAAAAATAAAAAAAAAAATTATTTTTAAAAATTAAAAGAAGAGCAATGTAATGAATAAAGCTTTTTTTTTCCCAAGAAGAGAAAAACATGGCAAAAGTAAGCTTCTGAAGATTTGTGTCACATAAAGCTCTTTATTTTATTTTTCTTTTTCGTTTCTGCCGATTTTGTGTCACTTGCATGCATTAACAAAGATTTTCGCCATACATCAATATCAACAGAACAGAACGTGTTTACAGATGAATAGAACAATATTCAACAAATGTACAAATAATTCTTAACATATAGAAAAATAAAATAATTTTTTAGAATTAGTGTTTTTGTAAGTATTTATAGAGAATGAAATAAATAAATAAATACGAGTATATGTATATGTAAATTGAAAATTGAAATATAGTAACGTAACTCCAAACTGAACGAGATAGGAAATTAATCCCTTCCATAATATACTTATCTTAATTTAAGATTATTATTAGGAAATATTTATATTACTACTATTTTTTGGGATGTGGCCACTTCTCATTAGAGACTTGTGGTATATTGTACTGCGAGTCCTTGTATTTATCAATCAAATAGTGCTCTAAGATCAAGCAATTTCTTGAATTGCATTTATAAGCAATATTAACACATGTACCAATAATAGGAATTAATCCTACGATGAAATCAAAAATTACATTGGAAAGCATTTTAGAATAAACAGAAGGAGGAACACCATCCTGCAAGAATCTGACTCTTTTAATTAATGATAACAGAAGAAAAATACAAATAATATCACCAATCCAAGGAATAAGAGAAATTGGGCCGGTCCATCCCATTCTACAACCACAACAACATTCAAAACAGAGATCAAGCTGATGTGCGGTAGATCTGAATTTTTTTAAAACTTTCGCGTCCTGGGGAGGAATAAAAGCTGGAATTGGCTTTTTTTTCTTTGATTTTTTATTTGGGTGTTTAGGATCAACCGAGTATTCGTTGTAGGGGTCTTCTGTACCAATGGTTGGAGCAAGCTTTCCTGCTACTGTATTTAATACAAAATTTGACATATTATACAATGTCGATGATTAAATTTTTATTCTTTTTATTTTCTTCAACTGTATCTTTTATCTAGCGTATTATCGCCAAGCTAACAAAGCAAAACTTAATAGAAGGTTCCCAGATAACAAAAAGTACGCTAAATAAAATGTAAGTAAAATAAATCTCGAATAATAATATACGAACAGAGATTTGGTTGAAACACTCGAACAATTAGTGATTGACACCTATTGATTGCTGGCAGAGCAATTTTTTTTTTCCTTTTTTTTTTCTTTTTTTATTTGTGTGTGCATATATATATATATAGATGCATGCGTATGGTGTCTCTTTTCAAATTATTTTTCTGGTCTTATTCAATGATTTAACCATTAGCATTATCATGATAAACTTATGAAACCACTGGCATAACTCACACTGCTGTCATCGATTTCTGTAACTTTACTACTCTGGGTGTAGCCAAGCCATTCGAAATTCTTACTTTTATATTTTGTTTCATTTTCCAAGGCCAAAAGTATCACGCTTATAGCATTAGCTCCACAAATGGTATTACCTGTAAACTTCAAATACAGTTTCCATTGCAAATAAGAACCAGTTGAAGCAACTTTCATTGCCTTAGAGTCAAGTAATTCTATACTTTTATAGATCGGGATTTTTCTATGATGTTTCTTGTAGTATTTCAAGGCATTGGTTTCATCTTCATAACTATCATCATAATCATCATCTTCAATTATATTTTCTAAATCAATCAATGTACTCACTTCTGACAGGCTAGTGTATTTAGCATATCTGAATCTAAGACCCCAATGGCAGAAATCAGAGCTAATAATAAAGCCGTACTCTTCATTGTTGGTAAATTTATTCAAAAATTTTGCCATGATTAACTCGAAATCATTATTGACGTCACCAATTACAACAGGTACCAATTTAGGAATAGGTTTATTTTCACTGGAAAATTTATAATACAAATAAGGCAAATGAAGTTCTATTCCATGCTCTTTATTATCATAAGACGATCTAAAATATTTGATGGAATGACCGTCGACTTCATGCTCATTACCATGTTTAATATATGTTTCACACAAGCTGCCATTTATATCAAAGTCACCAAGTGGAGTCTCATATTTCGAATATTTTGAAACTCTAGCACCTTTAAAATACACATAATGTGATGGAGAGAAAATAAAAATCGTTTTAATTTTGCTAGTATCAAGAACTGAATAAGATTGCGCTAAAATTTTTCCACAATACCTATGACCAGCATGTGGACCCACTATGACTCTTGTATTTTGAACAGTCTCAATGGTCTTTTGTTGGTCAAAGTGATGTCTGACTTGCTGCTCTAATTGAATTTTACTGCCTGGGTACCAGGAACCAGCATGGGTTGCTGGGCGTGATGAAACCGAAGGGGCTGAGAAAGAAGAGGAAAACATTGTGCTTATGTTAAAATTAGATGATTATATTCAAAAGAAATGAGCACCGAACAACCACAATAAAAGCAAAAATAGACAATGAATTGTAATTCAGGAAATATTTAATTCAAATATGCTTTATAAACTCTACAAGAAGATTTACCTTTGAGTTTGTATTACAATAATTATTGTGGTGGCACTACTACAGGTTCCCATTTTTTATAAGGGATTGTCATTTATGTAATTTTGACAGGTTCGTAATGATCTTTTTGTACTAAGAAAACATATTTTTATAACTGCAGCGGAAGCCAAAATTGGAAGAATATTACTACAGGGACCTCAACATGGATTTACTGTTCTAGAACTACAAAACGTAGAGTAATATTTTCAAAGATAGTTTTGTTAATCAAATGAATCAACAACGAGAAAATATTTAATTAACTATTTCAAACAGGCAGATATATCAGATATATTATGATTTTTATGTATTGAAAGTAAAACATACATAAGATTGAATGAAAGTAGAACCAGCTATTTTAAAAGTTCATTGAATTGAGAATTATTATTATTTTTTCGTTTAATAACAACATCTATATTATTTTAATGATAAGGTACATGTTCTATTCAAACAAAACAAAAATGAATAAACAAAAATAATCATGAAATTAAGAATAGGAATAATATCAACTGAACAAAAAGAGAAATAACCGATTCTTGAGAAAAACGAAAAAAAAAATCAAATCTTTTTAGACAAAAAGAAAACAAGGATCATTGGAAGTATACACGATTTTTTTTCCCATTATGTTCGGTCAAATATATTTCATTTAGTATTCTTATCATTCAAATCTACTCTTCATCAGAGTCTTCATCACCAGAGACTTGGTTGGTTTCTCTTTCTCTAGCTTCCATCAAATCCTTTAATTTTTGATCTTCAGTTGCAGTGACTGCCTTTGGAGCCATATCAATTTTACAACTACCTCCATACTGTTCAATTTCTTTAGTGATAGCTTCAATGGCCTTGGTCAATAAATCGATACCTTGTTGTTTGTCCAAAGACTGAGTAGTCAAAACAAATAATGGAGCAGCAACTAATTTGACTTTGACTTGCATATTTTCAGTCAGCAAGTTTTCAGCAGCCTTCAAAGCCTTTTGAATAGCATCGATACCATCATAACTGAAACAAGAAACATTGATATCTGCTCTAATCTTAATGGCTTGTGGGGTCAAACGACGAGAAATATATGTCTTCAATTCACTTAGAATATTTGGGTCCACAGATTGGTCAATATCATTCCAAATACTTGGATCAGTAATAGAAAGTTTAAAAGCATCGTATGAATGGCCATATTTTCGACTTAATGGCCAGCCAATCTGTTCATATAAAGTCTCTAATGGAACTTGGAATTTTTCAGCACAATGTCTTAATATAGAATGAACAGATTTCGATTTATTGTAACGCTCTTCACATTTAACAATTTCTTCAGCAGATGCTTTTCTCTTAGATAAATCAATGTAACCTTTTTCTTTATCAACTCTCAAAACAACAACTACCTCATTTTTACCTACTCTGATCAATTTTTGAATCGATCTAATACGTCTTCTGGATAACTCAGATAACAAAACCATACCTTCAATATTATTATATTCTAATAATTTCACATATGCACCCATTTCTTCAATTTGTTGAACATTTACCATGACAACTTCATCGACTTCTGGGTATTTGTTCTCATAAAATCTGCATTCCGTAGTACTCATTTTTTGTTTTCTCGATCTCTTAATCAACTAATATACGTTTCACTGGAATAAAAAAAACACAAGAAATAATCAGTTAACTCAATAACCTAGCAATATAATATTATTGAAGTTTCGAAATGAAATATTTGTATACTACTATCAATATAGTTTCACTGATCACTCAAGTTAGTTTTCTAATTCATCTAGTAACACTGAAAAAAAAATTTTTTGTCTTCTCTGAAATGAAAAAAAAAAAAAAAAACAACTAGGATTCGAATTTGATGAAATATGAATTTGAAAGGGAAAGCCAACAAAAAGGTATTAAAAGCACATCAAAAATCCATACATAAATTATACTTTACATTAATTTTAAAATATCTAAATAACGTGATCTGAGCCTTAAACTCTGTTGTAAAGTCTTATTTTTCCGACTTTCTAAAAAATATCGAAAAGCCTATAACATAAAATATATGTCTATAACTATAACATATATTTAATCCGTTCAAGAATATTAGAGATGTATCTAAGGCCTGAGAAAGCTGTAGAAGTAGAAAAAAAAGAATACATAAATAGTAGTAATAAAAATAAGATTATGGATGTACTAAAATCAATTAGAAAAATAAAGAGATGACAAAAAAAATGATAATAAAGGAAACAACGGAAAGCAAAACAATAAAAAAAGAAACTGAAAGATATCTAATAGAATTTACTTTTTTATCTAATTACTATTATTTTTCTTTTTAGATAAATTCATCGAAATCACCAGCTAAATGGCCAGCACCTTCGTAATTTGTAGCCCCCAACAAATATTTCAATTCATATTTCAAGAAATTACACCAATCTTCATTTGACCATTCTTCGATATCAGAATTCTTTTCAGGGATATATTCTGGATAATGACTAGGGTTCAAGTCAATGGATTTCTTTACATGATGATGTTGATGATTACCTGTAGTTCCTGAGGCAGGTTGAGGTACTGCGATTTTAGTATCTTTTTTACCACTCGATGAAGAGAATTTTTTGAATAATCTTCTTCTGAATGATGACTCTTTCTTATTTTGATCTTCAATTTTTGTAACATCAGAATTTTTAGTCGGAACATAATTGGTATGGCTGTTCAATCTTCTTATACTTGGTTTACCCTGAATTTTTCTTAATATCATTTCATTTGTCTTATTCAAATCAAGATATTTCAGTTTTGGTAATACAGGTAATCCAAACAACAAAGATTGTGGATCTTGTCTATCAGATCTTAATCTTTTGGGTCTACCATATAATTCAAAACTATCCAATAAAGGAATCAAAGTACGAATCAAGGTTTCGAAACTAGCAACACCAGGATGCAGTTCAGGAATGACGTAAACTTGAGTAGAGAAGTCTGCTTCCCAATTAGACGTCATATTAGAATTCAAATTGAATGAACTTCCCGACTCATCAGTGATTGAAGAATTACCATCTGAATTAGAAAGCAAGCTCATAGTGGATCTTTTCTTTCTGAGACGAGAACCTAATGAAGATGATCTTGATCTATTACCAATACTTGATGCTGGACTATTTGGAGCAGACCATGTGTTATTATTACTGGTAACTCCATGAAGAGCGTTCATTATAAAACTATTGCTATTAGAATGGGAATGGCCATGACCATTATGATGATGATTAGAGCTTGATGAGAGAAGATGATGCAATGTTTTCCAATTATGGATATGAACTTTGACGTCGCCTATTCTTATCAATGAAGATAAATCTATAGCAGCAGCAGTTGAAGGGAAAACAGCAGCACAGCTAGCAGCACCAGACAAGGTCATTATAAGATTTTTTTTATTAGTATTTTTGTCAGTGGAATACACAGAAACGCAGTCTTCCGGATTATTAGGGTCTACATCTTTTGAATTATTTGAATTATTTGGAGTCACAACGTAAGCTCTGAACCATTTACTTCCAAGGTAAGAAACTTTGATATTACACCATTCTCCAGTACTGAACCTTGTAGGTTGTAATAAAGTTTTAATATCACTAAAATAAATTGCTTTAGAAGAGAGTAAACCGGCTGTATAAGCTTCATTTAAACTATTGGATTCATAATAAGCGAGCAAAAGAGCAGAAAACCATTTGATATGGTCGAATCTTGTCTTGAAATGAAGATGGTAAATATTGATGGATGGATTTTTAATAGTCAATGTATTTGTAGAAAACGAATTGTGGAAAGAAGCGTCAGCGATATTTATGTAAAGTGGGTTTTTAAGTTCGGGTTCCAACAAATCGATATTAGTAGTATCTTTATTTTGGATATCCGAGGTATCATAAATTGAGAGTTCATTACCGGATAAAGAAGCATAGCAAGATTTTATGATATTATCCGCGAGATTATTACCTATTGTATTTGGATGAGAATGCAATTTTCTATCATTAGAAGCAAAACTATTTAGGATAGAATTTTTACGTTGAGTAATAGAGATTGAAAAACAAGAATCTTCAATGTAAGATCTGGCTTGTTGAGCATTATAAAGAGTTATTATTGGGACCAATTCTTTAGGTGTATTAGCAGGAATCTCCAACATTTTGGAGACATTATTTGATGGGGAACTCGGTATATTAATTGTTGAAGATCTATTGGATAAAGCGCCATTGGTATGGATTGGACCGTCTATGGGATCTGAGAAACTTCGTAATACAGTTGGGGGAAGAAATGTCGAAGATCTTTTTTTTCTAGGATCTTGGAAACTCATGGCTTGCTATTTAAAATCAAAACGAATCACAAAAGAAGAAGCCAGAGATTAAATGAAAAGAAAATAATGAGAAAATTTTATTGAATCGACAGAACGATGAGAATTTAAATGAAAGTTTTGATTGATCCAATACTAATATATATACATATATATATATAACACAAAAAAAGAAAAAAAAGGAAAAAGGAAAAAAAGGGAAAAAAAAAAGAAAAAGAAACAAGTAAAGGAGATTTCGAAAAAAAAAGAAACAATCTACAAATATTAAAGAAAAATGTGCTAACAATAAAAAATAGAAATGTGTTGACAATAAAGTGACATAGAAATGTATTAATAAAATGAAATAATGATTATACAAACAAGAAAATGAAATAAAGAAGTAATCAAGTAACTGAAGTATTAGTCAAGAAAATAGAAGACAACAACATTAATAAAAGCCTGAGCAGTTTTAATCTAATGAGGCATCGCTATTTCTAGATTTCAAATTTATCATATTTATCAGTTTGTCTCGTTAAAATTTTTGTTTCTTTTAAATAATGTATGAATGTAAGAATAAACTATATGCAAAGTTTGTTTCTTGCATGAGTAAGTTTTGCTGTTTTTTTTCTTTTTAAAGAAAAACGAAAATAATAAATAAAAACAACAGAAAAACGATTATAACCTAAAGACCGCGCTAATTAATCTATTATTTCACTCAAAAACACCTTTTTTTTTTAACTTGTCTGTGTTATTTTTCCGGTGATTTTATTAAAGCAAATCGGTATGAGGTAATCTGATCTCGAATGAATATAAATATAGATATAATTCTAAATGTAAATGCAAATCCAATTGTAAATATAGACATAAGCAAAATAAATACGTGAACAAACTTATTTTCGGTGTCTATTTTCACTATTTTTTATGTCTATTCCTACAGTTCTCGAAAAATAGAGTATTCTAATATAACATAATAAAGAAGATAGATATAGCATGTGATTGATGCTGCGTAGTATACTATGGTGCTAGATGGTATTCTGTGGTGCTACTTAATATCGAGCAATGTAATGGCGTTGTGTGCTATATCGTATAATATTTAAGATACTATTGTATGATATATAAAATAACATAACATTGTATAACATACATATAACATCATATTGTAATATATATAAAACAGTATTGTACAACCTGCTATAATAACCGAGACTGATCAACGCAAGCAGAATTCTCTATGAATCTGCTAGATTATATTTATCCTTACTTTAATATTGTTTTTAAATTCAAAAAAAAAATTATTCGAAAAGGCTGTGTTTTGCTTACCTCTTAGTTAAGAATTTTTGAGTTGAAGCAATCGTGGCTAAGAACTTAAATTATGATCTTGTTAAGGTCAAGAAATTGTAGAATTTAGCTGGCCTTTGTTAAGAAAATGTGGAGAGCTTATCTGCGTGTTTGCTAAGAAATACACACACCCAAAAAAAAAAAAAGAAAATAATAATAATATGAAAGAAGAACAAAAAAACTGATACAGAAAAATGAATATTAGTTATCACGTGATGGTCACGTGCAAGTATTTTTTTTTTTTTTTGAAAATTTATCATCTATTCTTATGGATATGAGATATAAAATGACAAACAGTATAAATATAATATAATACAAAATAAAATATAATAGATACAACAAAATAAAATAGAAAAAGGCAACAAAATAGATAGAAAAAGAGCCGTAGAATTGAATCGATAAAAGCAACAAGATAGCATATGTATATTTATATTTAATAAGAAATGTGTGCAGAAAGACTCGAATTATCAGCTCTTCCAGTTCAGATACGGAATCGTTTTAAACATTGGTATAGTCTCTTTTATGATTACGCCTATAGTGACAACGAATACAAAACAGTGTTTGTTCCGATAATTAGGTACCAAATTTTAATGTATATTATTGCAAACTCTTTAGAATTGGTAGAGAATAATGATCTAACAAGTTCAACTTATTTGAACTCAAGAGACATTATAAATTTGGAAATGCAGATCACCAAGTATTTCGATACTATAGAAGAACAAAAGTTGGAAATTGAAAATCAAAAAGAATTTTCCGAATTCTGGCTCGATCAAGATACTGATAATAGCGAACAACATCAAGGTAATAATAATGAACACCGTCTCTGCAATTACATGGTTGGAAGATATTTATTAAACCTTGTAATAATCCCATTATTAGGCAATATCATTAAATTGTTTACGGATTACGATCAGTTTGATACCGCTAATCTATCAGTGAATTACAGCAGGGAGGCTTTCAGTATAAAACAGTTGGGTAAGCTTTTAACTGATTGTTCATTTTTTTTGGAATTACTATTGTTTTGTTGGCAAGATTATTCAGATCATGACATTCTTGAACAACCTGTTGCACTCCAAATTTTCAATGATGAAGGCGATGAAAAGATATTAGAGAATGATAATCAGGAAAAAGAAATTACCTTGAAAAATATTCAAGACATTTGTATGCATGAAAAAGACGATATTTTTGAGAATAGAGAAGAAGACACATACGAAGATGGATATCAAGACGTTGTACAATATGTGATACCAAGTTTTAAACAAAAGATCAAAATCAATAAATTTCAAATCAAAAAATTAGTAAAAGAAACAAGGTTGTCAGGAGTTCGAATTCTTCAACATTTGAATCATGCACAAAGAGGTAATCAAGATGACAAAGAAAAATTGCTCAATAAGTTTGAATTATTCATGATTTCTGACGAAGTTATAAATGCAACAATAATTGGTATTTCTCAGTTCTATCAAGATAATGGTGATGAGGATGTAATCAAGGATGGTGAGGGTTCTAAAGAGATTGATAATTTGATTTCAAAAATTATGCAGGAAGAAGAGGAGTATAGTAACAAAAAACAGGAAATGGATGAATTGTTTCCTTTGTTACCAAACGAGAACAAGATTGAAGCAAATAATACGATTGATGATACTCAGAAGAAGACTATAAAAGACGGCAAACAGAAAAACAATATGAAAGATGATGAACAGAAGCAAAATATTAAAGATGATAAACAGAAAAAAAACACGCAACATGACGAACACTTGGATGAAAGAACAAATATCGGATATTCAAATGATAAAGATAATCAAGAAATTGGAGACACGGAGAATGAAAATGAAGAGAAGCATGAAAAGGAAACAACCGTTGAAGATATTCTGACATTACTTAGTCGCCAGGAACGGACTACGGAAATCAAAAAGCTTTGTAAATTTGCCATTAATTCCGCTGATTATGAGGATTTTGATGGATGCCTCAGATTTCTCAATGAAGCTATTGAATTAACCAAACAATCTATATGATCTACGTTCAAATTCATGTCAACTCGAGGAATAACTAATACGAAGAATGCATGAAATGAAAGATTCAGCTCCTGATACTTTTGTAGTAGAAGTGGCAAGTCTAACATTGGAAGGATTGAGATGAAAAATTGTTGTAAATGAATAAAAAATAAGGGTCTTGGGTGAAGCCAACATGTATAGAATATTGCTGCAATTGTATTATATAATCAAAGAATTAGAAAAACTCACCAAAAGAATTATCTAAAGTTATTCTCGGAGAATTTGATATTTGATGACTTGCTACATTTAATTCAGTTATTAAATATTCTTTTATCATAAAATTTGATTATTATGAAGCGGTTGCCATGTTTCATGCTTTCACTTTTTTTTTTATTACATCTTAGATAATTTTTTATGGAGTTTGTGGGTTTATAATTAAAAAAGGTTCAGTTGTTTATGGAGTTTTTGGGTTTATAATTAAAAGGGTTCTTTCACATAGATAATGTAGTATAACTTTTTGTTTTTCCATTGGTTGAAAAGAGTAATTATTTGATATAAATATTTTTATTTTTGCTCGCCATTTGTAGGTTTCTATATTGAGTATATTTTCCAAAGTACTCTATACAGTTTTCGGTTTCCGTTTCCGTTTTTGTTAATTTCTTTCTTTGTTTACAAATCTTGATTAATCCTGGGGAAAAAAAATAAATTCAAAGACAGAAATGGACTGCTTAGGTATAATCCGGGGGGGGGGCTTCTAATACACATAAAAACGCACAAAAAAAAAAAAAAAAAGAATGGAACAAAACAAAAGAAATAGTCAAAGATGACTAAGATTACTTGAAGGACAGCCGAAACATCAACGTTCATAAATGCTGTGAATTATTAACTTGACGATCCATAATATATAGCTCGAAGATCTTCCATATATAACTTGAGGATTTCAGAAAGATATATAAATCATATTTTTCTTATCCTTGGAAACTAAGAATGAGTTGATTCGGCATCCGAACAGTATTTTTTTAGTAACTAATGGCGATTGACTATTTAATTCATTTCAACGGTTACGAGTCAGCCGGAGATCATAACCTTAAAAAGGGAAAAAAAAGGAAAACTGTCTAGAATTCGTGATTCTTTTTTTTTTTTTTTCATTAAATTAGGCTAAACTCAACCAAAATCCCGGGAAAGAGCGCGTTTACAAACCCCAACAGATTTATATATGACTCTCGAAAAGAAACAAAGATGAATGGCGGCAAACCTGGAAATCCGGGGGAACTTTATAATAGGAGTTAAGGATAGGAAACCCGCAGCCCGTGAAATTCTTTAATTGTTTTGTACTACGCTTATTAACGGATACTTAATTTAAAAATATAAAGTAAATCATTCAGTCATTTTTGATTTGAAGTTAAGAACCTGATATATTTGAGATTAATAATATTGAAGATATTGAAGAGAAGCCTAAGTGAAAGTCATATGAGAACAAAAAAATTAAAACCAAAATTTTATTAAAATGGAATATGATGGAGGTGAAGCAAAATAGATAAACTAGTTCAATATTAAGAGTACATTACATTATATCAAAAAAAAAAATAATCAAATTACTGGGGATTCTTATTTATTGTGTAAAGTCAACTGCTAGGTGTAGAAATAAGGTGTATGCGTGTTTACTACAAACAAGAAAATTAATTTACACAAAAAAAAATAACTGTTTATTCTCTCTTAGTAGTTTTCTTCTTTTTTTTAAGCGTTAGTATTCAATAAAAAAAAAAAAAAAAAAAAGAAAAAAGAAAAACAACCCGATAAAGGATTAATCATAAATACTAATATTTTTTTTTTTGTAATTATATAAATATTTTCAATATTCTGAAAAATTTTTTTTTTTTTTTAAATTAATTTATTTTTCTTTTCACTCTTCTTTTTAATTCTTATCACTGTGAAATAAAAGGAGAAAAAAGAAAAAGAAAAGTACTGTTCTTTTTGTTATATATTTAATATTCTAACCGTTCGTTATCTTCTGTCTTTATCTGTTTCTGAGATACGACAAATTTTTGCTGCTTCAATATTGCTTTTTCTTTTTATTTTTTTTTGTTTACTAAAGAAACTTGGCTCTCTATTGCTTGTTCATATTCTTTTCCCCTATAGATCTAATCCACAATGGCCCCAAAAAATAAGAATAAGAATCCAGTTATCCATTTTGTCTCTGGTGGTGCTGCCGGTTTGATGGAAGCCCTTTGTTGTCATCCATTAGACACAATCAAAGTTCGTATGCAACTTTATAGAAAATCCAATGTTAAACCTCCAGGATTCATTAAAACTGGTGTAGATATCTTTGCTAAAGAAGGATTTTTTGCCCTTTATAAAGGGTTAGGTGCAGTTTGTATTGGTATCGTTCCAAAAATGGCTATTCGTTTCTCATCTTTTGAATACTATAAAACTTGGTTCAAAAGACCAGATGGATCCATCTCAACTGGTGCTACTTTTGTATCTGGTTTAGCTGCTGGTGTCACTGAAGCAGTTGCAATTGTTAATCCTATGGAAGTTGTCAAGATTAGAATGCAGGCTCAAAAGAAAGAAGCTGCTGGCGGTCCTCAAAAATATAGAAATGCTATTCAAGCTGCATATGTCATTACCAAAGAAGAAGGTGCTGCTGCTTTCTACAAAGGTGTTTCTTTAACTGCATTAAGACAAGCTACTAATCAAGGTGTAAATTTCACTGTTTATTCCAAATTAAGAGTCAAATTGCAAGAATATCACAATTCTACTGATATTCCAGGTTGGCAAACTTCTTCAATCGGTTTGATTTCTGGTGCTTTAGGTCCACTTTGTAATGCTCCAATCGATGTTATTAAGACTAGATTACAAAAAGAGATCGGTGTCGATCCAAATGAATCATCTACTGCTAGAATTGCCAGAATTGGTAAGAAATTGGTTCAAGAAGAAGGTATTCATGCTTTCTACAAGGGTGTTACTCCAAGAATCATGAGAGTCGCTCCTGGTCAAGCTGTTACTTTCACTGTTTATGAATACATGCAAAACTTTTTGAGCACTGTTCCTTACATTGGTGACAAGAAATTGGATTAATGATAGAAATTAAGAGGTTTAGATAAAAACAACTGACTAACTTTATTGTCATCCAATGACAATTACATATATATATATATATATATATATATTCCAAAACTTGTATAATATATTATATGACATCTTTTTTTAGAAAAGAAAGATTAAATCAAAATAAAGTCGTATATAACATTAATTTTTCAGTACACAATTAAGAGTAAAATTTTGAATCAACAATAACCATAAAAGTGGAATACATAAACACGGTTCTAATAAATTAATCAAATAATAGCTAATATTAGAAGTAACCTAAACGTCATACTTACCTGTGCGCGTGCACCATTTGTCTCTTCTCCTTTATACCGAAGACTTATTATACACAACTCTCCATTTTTCCTTCTTAAAATTTCTTTAACTCTTATATAGCAATGCGGTCTCCTTTGATCCTTTTGTTTTTACTCAAAAAATTTTCACTTTTGGTTTTTCCAGTTAATTTTTCACTCTGAGTTATTTTTTTAACTTCAATTTTTCACTTAGTTTTTCCTGTTCTAATTTTCATCCTCAGTTTTTCCAGTCATGCATTAAGGCAAAACTTATATATATATTTATAGTATAAATACACATATCAATCCAAGAGATGCTTGCTTGTTCAATATTTTCTACAAGGAGTAATACATCTGTTTTAAATATAAGCAGCAATTTCAGAAATAATGCTGCGAATAATAAAAGAATTATTATGAGTTCACGCGGTATCACTGTTGATTGTTCTGTCTTTCCGAAAACGGTTGATTTTACGTGGAATAATTCTTGTCTGCTGTCCGCGGGGGTCATTCATTTTTCTCTTTCTGTCTGATTTTTTTTTTCAAACAGGAAACTCTTTGTAGTCATACATAAATTTCCGAAAACCGGGGGAGGAGCATATAGTGGAGTATAAGTGTACAGAAGAATTTATGTACGGTTTTTAAATTTTGGTTGTTATATTTCTTAGTAATATTGATATTAGAGTGAAGATTCAAAAGCTTTGAAATCATCAAGATCTTTTTATTTACTGAAATCAGCTTGAAAATTATACCAAATCGTACGCTGCATTGTCTTGCTTATCTGTTAGTCAGGAATGATGACTTTTTTTTTTCTTTTGGGAAAACAGTTATATAATGAGTAAAACAGTTTTTTGTTGTGTTTATATTTATATTTGTATTTTGTAACTTATTCTACTGAATATTATAATTCAAAATTAAAGACTGATTATACATATTCAATTTTGAAGTTAATCATTATTTTTTCTCAATTTTTTTAATGAAATATTTTGATTCCTGTAGAGATTTTATGGTGCATCGTTTTGTATACTTCGTTTAACAACAATAATCTTGAATTAAATGTAAAATACTTCGAAATAGAAAGCTGGATATAGACACTTAGACTTTCATTACAATAAGTTATAGTGTTGAAATTAAACCTAAAAAAAATATAATATACAACAATTAACAAATACGATTAATCGTTAAATCATTTTAATTGTCTTGTGATTAAAATAATATAATTAATTGAGAAATATATATATATATACATATATATAGTAAAATCTATAGAATACCCCTGAAACAAAATATTTTTTTTGAAATAATAATAAAAATTTTATAGTTTTAAAAAAAAGCAAATGAAAGCTTTTGCTCTACTAGCCGATTATTTTTGCATTTATTAACTTAGCTTTAACAACATTCATTAATCTTAAAAGAGTATCTTCTTTTATGTCCACAAACACTTCGATTTTTTCAAATTCATTCAAGCCATCTTCTACGCTTTCTTTATCATCTAGTAAACTTTCCAAATGCCTCAAACAATAACAATCTTTCAGTTCATTAATAGAACCTTCATAATTCTCCACATATTCATCATATACTCTGCAAAACTTTGATATTCTCGAATCTCTATTATTCATGTCAGCATCATCTAAATAATCATCAATTCTTAGCTTTTTCTGCCTTGCACAGATTTCGTCTTTATCATGTACTAATTCTGAAATATTTCTCTTTCTTTTCAATTTTATGATATGCTTTGGTGACAGTTCAGGCGTGGGTGGCATTGCAAAAGATTTGTTCTTCGATGACTTTGAGATTTCAATATGACTAATGTCACAAAACTCATCACAAATTTTGCAATTTCTAGAAGTATTCATATCATCCATTTCTTCCTTTTGAATGATGCTCACTTTTTTATTAGTAGGTATTTTGTCAATAAGTTTCAAATTAGATTTTATAAATTGGAATTGTTCTCCAGCTACCTTTATCAAGTAGCTAATGCATAAACAAATCATATCATAATCAACTAATTTCATTTCAAAAGATGTTTCATTTTTGTTACTTGTAAATTCGTCATTAGCCAAAAAATCTAGTAGAATGTTGAAGCACAATTGAAATTGTGAAAATACTGATGGTTTCTTAAACTTCTTATATTCTTCCAAAGCATTAATTCCATATCTCAACCATTCACTGTTTGTAAAATTTACAGCTTCATTAACATTGAAACCACAATTAAAACCAGCATGATAACACTTAGGAAATGTAATCACAAATTCGCCAGGCTTCTGATTTGCATAATAACATTCTACACCATTTTCCATCAATTCAAATGGCGAGACTAACGTAACTAATTGATGCAATAAATCTGGTTGCTTTTCAAACAAATGTGGTGATTTTGATTTCATATAGTACTCAAAAATTTCGCTACTAGATTCTGGAATACCATACCATTTCTTAATATCACCTAAATGACAATAATTAGCAGATAACATATAATGATCCTCTAAATGCCAGCAGAAAGTAGAAAATAATGCACCAATATATAGCCAAGGAACAGTCATGCCACTAATTTTTTCACTTAAATGGTTCAACAATGATCCTTTAGCAAACGGAAGCTGAGTCAAGTTAAATTCATGATTCATATACTTATCATTAGTTCTTTGTGGGGAATAAGGGAAATTCATTGGGAAACCGGAAATCTGTCCTTCTTTCATATTATGAATATCTGCCCCATAATTCACTTTGATTGTAGAATTCTCATTGTTAACTAAATTATCCCAAAACTCCTTCTCCAAGAAATCAACATACTCCTTCTCATTGGCAGACAGTAATTTAACATCCGACTGTGCTGATTGATTCGACAAATAGCTTGTGGATAGTTGTTGATAATATTTTTTATTTTGCTTGCCACGAAAATACTTTTCTCTAAATTTATCGTTCAAGTGTTTGAATTCATCCAAACTATACGAATTCTCACTCATTACAAATCCATAATCCCCAGTGCCAACAAGACAATTTTCACAAAACCATTTACCTTTTGGTATTTTCAATAGTTTGGGCGTCAAGCAGTATGTATGATATCCTTTATCGCAGCCATCACATAAAAGCATCTCAACTTCATCAGTGTCGAGACCGCAAATGTGACACCATGAATCTTCACTATCTTCATCAAAACCTGCGTTATCATCACCAGTATCATTGTAAGGATTTTCATTAAACCGGTACTCATCATAAAATTGCAAGTCTTTATTCTCAAGCTTTATTATTTTATTGTGCGTGTTAAACTTTTTTTGCTTTTCCAAATGTTTCTGTTTAAGAAATATGGAATATTCTTTCAAATATAAATTATAGAAATGGATTAGTTCATTTGAAATTTTGGAATCATAAGTTTCGTTCAAACTAGTTGCCAATTGACCAAAGTCTTTTGTGACTGAGTTATATAATTCTTTGACACTATCGTTTGTCTTAGGATTTGGATGATCAATCTGATTTATGAAAAGTTCTACAGAACAAAATAAATCATAATAGTAAACTTTGGATCTATTTGATAGGGTGAAATAAGGAGTCTTTGGGAGTTTGCTAAGATAAGATATCTGACTATTATTATTAACAATATTCATCTTAAAGAAGCGAAACAATCCATCTCTAAAAAATAGTCTTGTTCTATTCATCAAGCTTAACAAGCTCAATTGTTGTACTCTTGGTTTGAACCTGAAGTTTTGCGAATCCAAGGAAAATGGAGGAGTCCAATTCTTTGGTGGTACAAGTTTGATTATTCCATATTTATCTCCCAATTTCTGTATCTCTGGACTTGAAAGATATTGGATCGGATTATCAAATTCTTTTTCTGATGGGTATACCACAGGGCAAGGCTTCAACAATTTTTGTTTTCCTTCTATGCTATTAGATATCATGTTTGAAAAAAAAACAAACAAAAAGTTGATACTTTTGAAACTTCAGCAAAAACTTTCCCTCAGTAATTTTTTTCCTATATATATATATATAAATATATATATAAAAGAAAAGACTCTGAATATGAGAAGGTGATATCTTTTTGATGGTCCTGCAAGCGTATTATTACTAATATATTAATGTTAAATGGAAATTCAAAACCCAATAATACTAGAAAAAAAAGAGATTAACGAGGAATGATGTTTGAAAGATAGCAATATGTTATTGCAATCAAAGACGATAAAATGGTCTTGCGGATAAAATGAATTAATGAAAATTAGAGACCGGCTTTTTCTTTTTTCTTTTTCTCTTTTTCCTCTTTCTTTTCTTTTTATGAAAGCTATAGTTACGGTATATGTTATTATTACAAGTTATGTTTATGGTTCTACTAGATAAATATACAGTTTATTAGGAATCAATAGATGTATACTTAGGTTTGGTGGTTATGTACATTAAGAAGGTCTATTAGCGAATATTTATTGATTTTTGCTGTCTATCAAGTTCAACTCATATTAAAATATGATTGAGTCTCTAGGAGTGCGTTTTTTTTTTTTTTTTTTTGTTGCCATATTTCTGAGTCAAAAAGAGTTGGAGATAATTTTTACTAAGGTTAATCAAGTAAAACGCACTTAGTTCATATAAGGTAGTTTCAATGTGGATATATCCAGTGATAAAAATGATAATAATATTTGATTTGATGATTGAAGAGATAACATACAATAGCAGTTTAATCACTTGATATGTAAACATTGAATAATTATTAATCACTAATGTACATATGAGAGATGCTTAGTTTATAAGAAAATTTGGATAATAACTGATCAATGTTGGATAAGAAATAGTGGATAATAAAAATAGGATAGTGTTGACTGATATTTAATTATTGAATAAAATTCCCGCGGAGTTAAATACTCACTGATATTTTTTAGTTTTCTGACCACAGTATTTTTTTTTTTTTTTTTTTTTTCTACTCTATAAAAAACAACCTCGCAAAGTATATCGAGAGTCTTTCAAATATTGATGGATATCGTCATTAACATTTATTGATTCTTGTTTTTCTATTAAATTTCTAAACTATTGGTGCGAAAAAAAATATATTGTATCATAACATCATTTACTGGAAATTAATCAAGAATGTCTGAAAGAACTCCCGTATGTAATTAATTAGCTCTGTGTAGAAAGAGAAACTCGTTATTGATTTTTATTTATTTATTTTTTCTTTTTATTAACATTTTATCTAGGTTTACTCCAGAAAAAATAATGAAAAACTGAGATATCTTTCTCCAGCAATCAAAGCTGGTGATTTCCTTTATATCTCCGGTCAACTTCCATTCACTGACGAGGGTAAATTATTGCTTAAAGGTGCCAGTATTACCGAAAAAACCATTGAAATTTTCAACAATATTCAAAAAATCTTGGCCAGTGCTAATTTATCCTTGAACTCATTGGTGAAAGTCAATATTTTTTTAACTGATATTAAAGATATTGTTGAGTTGAATGAAATATACCCTACTTTCTTCAAGTACATGGATCCACCAGCCAGAAGTTGTGTCGCTGTTGCTCAATTACCAAAGGGTACTAATATTGAAATTGAAGCCATCGCATATAGTCCAAGTTCCAAGTTGTAGAATTCTCATTTTATATGCACATTTCACTGTAGCTTGACATTATCAACATCCAGATATCTAGAATAATTACGTTTGCCATTAGGCTGTAACATGTCCATTTAATTTTGGTATTATTGATCTAACATTTACAGATCTTTTATCATTCAGATTACTAAGACATTTTACATCTTGTGAATTATTAGGATATTTTACATCATTTGAATTGCTAGGACGTTTTTCATTTTTTGGATTACTGAAGTAATATAGCATCTTCTATAATTTGAGTTATGAATTGCTGTTTTAGAGCTAAATAATTTCATAAGAGATAAAAAAAACTATAAAGGGCTTATTGAACATGTAAGGGTTACCATATGTAATGTTTGATTATCTGTAAAGGTGTTTTAAATGTAAATATTTAGTGATGTGCGGCTGTGTTAGTGTGCGGCTGCAAAAATATCCTGTATAGAAGCGTTGGTGCTCGGAGTTTTCGCATTTTAAATTTTTTTTTTCTTTCTTTTTTATCTAATATGTGTGGACCTGCAAAATTTAAAAGATATTGGTTATGATTTTGATCGTCAAATATAGAATTTGAAATATACAAAAAAGACCTTATGCATCAAATATCAACAAATATTATATCTGACAACATTGTGGGTAAACTCTCGACTATTTTGGCTCTGCCACATGATCTTTTTTGACTATTCAATCATGTCAACCTTAAGAGGCATCCATTTATTTGTACAAACTGTTTTGTCCTAAATTGAGCAGAAATTACCCAGGCTGCCGCTAGCAAGCAAGCAATGTTAATGTTTAGCATTTAAAGTTCTAGTCATTAGAATAATTAAGATCAAATCTTTTTTTTTTTTTTGCTTGTCGTTTTCCTTCAATTTTGCCACTCATTTTCATTTCATTTTTGTATTATGCCACTTTCTGGAACGCTCTTCAACATCTGTTGCTTTACATTATGTTTATTAAACAATAAAAAAAAAAAAAAAAAGAAATATGCAACTTATAATTGATCACAAATCAAATATTTCGTAAAATACCACCTTCTTAACCATATCAATCAAGAGATTTCCGTACTAACTTTCGTTTATATTAGGTTCATATCTGATTTTTACTTCCGGTTAATACTTGATTTGAATTGATTCAGAAGTATCTTTTTTTTTTATTTTTATTTTTATTTTTTTCAGTCAACTATTAATAAATACTTGTATTTCATTATTTACGTGTCATTATAATTAGTTACTTTTTTTCTCTCTCTGTTTGTTTTTTTGAATTGAGTAAAATAACAATATTCTCTCGTTAAAAATGTCTACCCAAGGTGGATCATTTGCAGTTCCAGCATCTATTCCAACAACCCACAAACTGCCGTCTGAGAAAATGGAAAGTGATAATCATATTATTTCAAATACCAGTAACATCAATAATGTGTCCTCTTCACAACCAATACGAAAGATAAGGAGAAGAAGAATTCCTACAAGTTGTACTATTTGTCGCAAGCGAAAGATCAAATGTGATAAGCTTAGACCACATTGCTCTTCTTGTGTGAAAAACTTGTGTACAAATTTATGCTCATATCAAACATTTTCAAGAGATCAGGCAACCGACAATGATCAACAGCAATCTTCAGATACAATATTAAATAAGCAAATCGAAGATTTAAGAAAGCATAACGCAGCTTTGAAAATAGTAGTAAACAATTATGAAAAATTGTTCACTAAGCTATTGACTTCAAAAAATGATACAACAAATAAAAATCTCATATCGGATACCTTAGAGAATGCTTCCGTCCTGTTGGCTAAAGCTACCTTTTCATCTGATAACTTGGTGGATGACTATGAAGATTACGAAGATGAGCTAATTGATAATCATGATTCCAATGATGGTGGCGATAACAAAAATGACGATGACATAATGCATGATTTAGTCAATAGTTTTGATGTACTTGTTATAAAAGAACAAAACTTGATTCATTTTGGATCAACAAGTATTATGTCTATTGCATCTAATGATCCAATTATCAAAGATGTTTTTTCCAAATTTTTAAATTTAAATGACATGAATCATACAAACCTTAAGCATAAGAATAAATCTGAATTGTTTCTGAATAACAAATTAGTAATTCAGGAATTTCTTAAGCATATAAATCGAATCTTGCCTTGTCAATCGATTTTTAAGAAGTTAATTGATCGATTTTTTGAAAAGTGTTATATGCTTTTCAATTTTATAGAAAAAGATTTCTTCATGGAAAAAATGTATCAAGTGACAAAATCTATTTCTTTCCTGAATAAAATTTATTTTGAGGTTTCAACAAGAGAACAATTAGCTATGGTTGGTTTGACTTTATTAGTATTAAGATTCTCATTTTTGACTTTACCTTTAGATTCAATTTTAATTGAAAATGGTATCCCGCTTGCAGAACAACCATGGTTGGTTGATTCATTAACCTTGGAATGTTACCGTGAGAATGTAAATATTTCTCCAATATTTGTGGAACATTGCAAGAACTGTATAATTCAAAGTAATCTGATGTCTATAGTTCAGCTAGAAAGCGTACAGGTTCTATTGGCATTGAAATTCTATAAAGTTCAGTCCCCAGAAGATGGCGATTGTGGTCTTGATTTCACACATACGAATGCATATATTATTCAAATGGCGAAAATGGCTGGTCTCAATAGAGACCCTGATAATTTTGACATAATTAAAAGTGAATCGGTTAAACATGTTTGGAGAAAATGCTGGCACGCATTAATGTTATTAGATGCTGTTGGATCTATTGAGTTTGGATCCGAATTACTCATCTCTAATACTTGTTTTGATACTAGATTACCAGTTTATAAAAGTCATATGAGTCCAACAGAAAAAAGGGTGATTGATTTAATCTATTTGGAAAATGAGGCTCTTACTATTTTGAGAAAGATTAGCGCGACTATGATTACAGTTACAACCACACCAAGATATTCACAAGTCATTAGATGTTCAAATGAACTTAAGCATTTCATAGACAATAGTTTGCCAAGTTCTGATGATTTTTCTGTTTTCAAGACAAATATTAAATCCTTGGCATATGAAGATAGAGTTTCATTTTATCAAAGATACTGCTTGAAAATTAATATGCAATTGTATTATTACGTATTATCTTACATTTTAATGTTGACTGCAGGTTCATCAAAGCCGGAAATGAGGGAAAAATATCTAAGAATTACAATTGGTTCGGCCTTAGAAATCTTTAACTTCTCACATCATTTCGTTAGTGATTTTGATGATTTAATTTTTGGGAAAGATCTCAAAAACATGGCAGTAAGTAGGGTTTTCTTATGTTCATTGAAAGCATATCAAATGATTTGTATCATCGTGGTAAGACAGTACGAGAATTTTGAGGAGACTTTCACGATTACTGGAGTTAATAAAAATCAATATCTAAGTGAACAAGTTATTCATTGGTTGACGAAGAATAAGCATGAAATATCTGAAGTGTCTGGTGTGCCAATTGATGATTTTAATAAAATTATGTCATTCCAATTATATGCGTATGTTGAAGAAGTTTATTCAAGATTGATCAAGCTATCTGATAAATTTTTCTTAAGTTGGAAATTCAAAAGATTTGTTATTATGTTTGTTGTTTATTTACTAGACAAATATCCTATTTATAAAGAATTTTCGAATAAGTTATATAACAAAAGACAAAACTTATCATTTGACTTTGCAGCGGAAACCAAGAACAACAATAATTTTAACGTATCGAAGTATGAATATAATAACTTGGATACTTCAATATTAAAAGCTTCAAATAATCAAATTCCTCGTATTGAAGATGTCAAAATGTTTGAGGGTATAGATACTACTGGCGAATATTGGTTCAAGATGATAGATGATGCCGGTCGTTTAAAATATAACTATTTCAAACCATTTTTTGGAGATGATTTTCTTGAGAATTGCGATGATGAGTATTCACCTCCTACAGATAGTAACAGTTCCAATCATCCAAATACAGGAAATACTGAATATGCGAAGGAACCATTAGGAGATGTTTTAATAGATGACCAAACACTTGAAGACATTAATAAATATTTTGCGAATGCATCAAACTCATTGGGCGTTGATCTAAATGATGGAAACAAAGATGATAGTTGTGAAAATGTTTATAATTATGTCAACAACTCAAATAGTCATGATGAATCTAAAATTACTACTGAGTCACTGTTAAACAGTTCAAATGGGAAAATTGATAATTGTAATGAAAACTCATCTATTCCTTCTTTAGTTACTCCTTCTCTGTCAGGAAGAGAAGCAAGCTTTATAGGTGACAAAGGGATTCAGTTTGATATTACCATGGATAATGGATATAATGCTTTCGATCATGTACAAAATATGAGAGGTAGTAATAGCCTTAGTTCCATTAGTTCTCATATTAATTCAAATAAGAAAGTGGGTGGGTTTGCTCATTTGTTTTATGGAGGCAAGGCACCACAACTGATCGATATTGACTATGACGATGATTCTCCTTCGGAAGTTCATAGCAATGGTCATAATGGAAAGGGTGACGAAACTAACTATAATATCGAAGGGATTTGAAATCAGTTACTTATTTAAGTACCGACGATATGAATAGTGATACCTATCCATTTTTTTTTACTAATTTTCAAATTTTTTTTAATTGATTTTTTTTCTTTGTTCTTATTCTTATATATATTCATTTCTTGATTTGCTCATGTAATTTTTGTTTTTAGTTGTATTCAGCTTGTCTTTTATCGTATGTCTTTTGACATTATTTTATAGTATTTCATGTACATATATGAATTAGGTCTAATTACTTAGTTAAATTTGGTAATATATTAAGCAATGTTTTTCTATCAATCGAATAACAACTGTGTTAGGAATTATTATTATTAAATTTTTTTGACCTACCAAACTGTAGAATATTCTTAATCATAGGAAAGGCGATTTTATTCAAAAAAAAAAAAAAGCTGTATTGATACTGTCATTATCGAATATTTCACATTACAGACCCAATCAAGCCTGGTTATGTTCTATTTAGAAACATTGATATCCTTACGTTGAATTTTATATTTATTTTTATTTTTGTAAGTGCAACACATCTTACTTTGGTACATCTATACATATATACCCTGATCTAAAAGCATTGATTGCTCTTGTGGATATTTTGAATGGCAATATCAAATTTCGAAATTATTTAAAAATCTGTTATTTAAACTTTAAAGTGTGAATCTAGATGTTAGATATTTGAAATTTAAAACAAATAAAAAAACTGCCTTGAAGACACTCATAATGACGTTTCTTGGAATATACTACAGCAGAAATCTCCTATTTGATTTACATGCAAAAAGTATTCTTATCTGTATGGAGTTAGATAGGTAGCTAGTTAATGATTTTTTGTCAAGATTTGTTATAATGCTTCGGTTAGAAAGACAAAACGAACATATAATATTTAATATATTATTTTGTTTCAGTCGAAAAATTAATTGTTATTAATATTTTCAGAAAATCCACTAATTTTAAAAATTCAAATGTTCTACAAGAATCATTTTTTAGTGGCTTTTTTTTGTTTGCCATGAACTCTAGATTAAATCCAAATTGTTAAATGCTCTGTTGATGAATGTGAGTTGAGCGTTTTATTGTTTTTCCTGCATGCTTATGTGAATCTTTTTTATTTTAAAAGGAAGAATTTTATTCGCATTTTCTGACAAGCATTAGACCATTGATCATGTTCAAGAGGATGATATTGGATTAGACTTATACTTAACGAACTTTTTCTTCTTTTCATATTTTACATTCAGATACCCATCATTGTTAAGAAATAACAAATCAACATTTAGTTTGTGGTTAATGTCAAGATATTTTCAATATAAAAACGTCTTATTGAATATTCGCAGAAGTTTTCACACAACTGATAAATGCCTTTTTTCAAAGAAAAACAATCATGTTTTTCAGATAACTAAGCTTGAACTATTTAGCAAAGATGATTGTGGATTGTGCGCAACAGCAAAACAAGTAATTTCTAAAGCACTTGCTAACCCAGAAGTTGATAATTCTAAGATTCAGTTCGTTGTGACAGACATTACTTTACCTGAAAATCAAAACTGGTGGAATATGTATTGCTTTGATGTTCCAGTTTTACATATTACACGAGAAAGGCAAGACAGTCCTGTCAAGTTTTTCCATAGATTGGATGAATCGAAGATTATAGATGCTATAAACAACAAATGATTTAGAAATTATCTTTATGAAGTTCGCTTTAATTTGACTAAAGTTACAAAAATATTCATAAATTTTATAATCATTTGCACATGTTCAGATATATTTAAACAATATATATATAAAGATACATTTAAGAATAATAAGGGAAGCATAATGTTTTCTACATATCATTTATATATACATAAGGGTGTAGATAGGACTAACAATAATAATGGTAATCTCTAAATTCATGCTATGCTCTAAACTAGTTGTTTCTTAATCGTTGACTTTTCTTCACCATTTCCGAATGGTCTCTTTTTTATATTTTCATGTGTTTCTTTGTAGCAAGACCAATGGTAAATTTTTCCATCAACTTTGACAGCATTCATCCATAACCATTCACCTTTAGAATCACTCCAGGTACCTTTTAAAATATCCTTACAAATATAACACATTGCATTTGTATCTAGAGAATCATCGGGAACAGGAACGTAGTGTTCTTTCATTTGATCTTTTTGAGTAGTTTTGAATTTATCAAAACCTGCAAGTTTTCTGTCACTAATAGGATTAGTAGCATTTTGATTATTTGTTGTAGCAAAAGTTGACAAATTACTATCTTCCGCAGATTCTTTAAGATCTTCCTTGTATTCAATAAATTCTTTAGGCGTTAGATAATCATTTCTTGCACAGACTGTAGAGGACTCCTTCAATCTTTTGTTGATTCTAAAATGCCAATCCATATGAATCTGCGATTCTTTGGTGCTTGTAAATCGTTTGCCACAATTACTACATTTAATAGATTTTTCAGAATAAAAGGATTTAAGAGCTTGATCTACTTTGAATACATTTTCTTGAATACTTTGATTAGTTAAAAGGAAATTGGAAGAAAAATCAGATGAATGTATCTCACAATTGTTCTTTTTTGTAACTGTTTTGGAAAGAATATTTTTAAGAATTGAGTTTGAAGACAATTTTACAATAGGTGTAATGGAATTGTTTGATTGATTTTGATCACTACTTATATTTCTATTAGAAACTAATGACGATAACACATTTGCGACATTTCCTGTATTTATGGATCTATTAGAGTTATTGAATTGTCTGTTATTATTGATGAAATTGTGATTATTATTTCCGAAGTTATTAAAATTATTGTTGCTGTTATTGTTAAAATTGTTATTGTTATTGTTGTAGTAGTTATTGTTGAATGAATTTTGTCCATTAAAATTAGGTTGTTGTTGTTGATAAGCATTTGCAAGATTACCTTTATTGTTCAATTCGCGAATTTCCGTAGCAAATATTGCTTGCAAATCAGTACTTATTTTAGATAAATCGTCAGGATTCAAAGTTTGTGTGATAAGCAAGTTTTTCAATTGAGATAAAGTACCCAATTTTTCATTTTCTATATGTGGATTAAGTGGAATTTTTGTCACGATTAATTGCTGCAATTGACTGATTTGGTTAATGAGGACCGGAGGAATTACCAAGGATTGGTTAAGCTGTTGTGCTTGTACAGAGAATTGCTGCTGTTGTTGCTGCATACTACCGGTATTATTATTATCATTGAAATCAGTTGCAACTGGACGCAGCAGGTTACTGATCACTCTGTTTCTATTATTTTGAATATTATTTGAAGGAGGTTTATTCGCATTTCTAGTTGCTTTGATTAAGAATTTATCTATTTTTCCCAAAGATTCTGCAGGGAATAGCGGAAGACCAGATGAAGATTTTGCAACTTGCCAAGTTTTGAACATTGAAATCATTTTCTTTCTTGTATTATTATCGACCAATGTGTAACAATGAATGAAGATTTTGGATAAATGAGGAGCAAAAAGAATACTGTAAGGTGAACCTATGTTTTTACAGACAGAGTCTAAAAGATATAATGTATACAATTTCTGAGAAGGAATACATTCATTCAAACGCTGTATAATTGCATCTGTTATATATTTAGCAGCAGGTATATTCTCTTGAGCTATTGTTGTTAAAGTAGCTATTACTGGATGAGAATTTATGGTTAACTCCTTGAGAGAATTCTTATATTCCTCACCAATATCCTTGAGCTCATCTTCAGAAGACATCTTTTTGTTTTTATTTTTATTATATTTCTAATTTGTTTGAGATATTTATATGTAGTTGTGTATATTAATTGCTATATTATAAAACGAGATGCAAAACTTCTTGATAAAAAAAACACAATAAACAAAGGTACAGGAAAATCAACAACTATGAAAAATAAGCAAGAAACAATTAAAAAAAAATATATCTATGATAAAAAAAGATGTATCAGCTGTGTCAAAGCAGGAGAAAGGTCAATTTTCAAAAGACCAAATGTTTGGATTGTTTTGTAAGAAGATTATTTTATAAGAAGATTGTTTTGTGAGAAGATTATTGGTAGTGGATATACAAAATTATTGTTGTGAATATCAAGAAGGCATGAAGACAACCAAAGAACATTTTGCTGGCTTTTCTCTGATATACAATTTTTTTTTTTTTTTTTTTTTTTCTTTCTTTTTTTCTTTTTTCTTTTCTTCAGGTTTTATTAACAAGCCATCGCCACTAACCATATTTCTGTACGCACTTTAATTACACCAACGCTTCAAATTTTATCACTCCCCAGCTCATAGTAATTTTTATCAGGAGCTCATAACGTTATTTAAAGCGCTACTAACTTAGAATGAGCTTTCTTTTTCTCTTGTCACTGAATGGAAGGGTTTAATAAGTGCAGCAAAACGTTTCACAAGTGTCAAGATACCTTGAACTGATTACTAGCATAAAAATACGGTTTTCTATTAAACTTTTGCTATTGGCATCTGAATTGTTAAATCTGATTTGTGGTTGAATATGATTTGTTAAATCTGATTTGTGGTTGAATATGATTTGTTAAATCTGATTTGTGGTTGAATATGATGTGTTTTTGCATATGATTTGTTAAATCTGATTTGTGGTTGAATATTGATGTGTTTTTGCATATGGTTTGCTGCTGACATTTTAACTTGTAGTTGGTTTTCTTAGATGCTCAGTTGGAATTGTTTTCCATCGATTCGTTGTTGGGTTCTTTTCTTTTTTGATTTCCTAAATAACGTACTCTGTCCTAACAAAAAACAACATCAGCCATTGTCTAGACAATCTATAATGTTTATAATAATACACTAACATATTTATAATAAATTGACCTTACATAATAATCCGTTTTTACATATTTATAATAAATCGACCTTACATATTTATAATAATCCATTTTTACATATTTACAATCAGTCACTTTACATATTTATAATGAGTCTACTATTTTGCATGTTTATAATGAATCCTATTACGTATTTACTGCAACCATATTAAATAACATTGATCGAAGTTGAAGGTTGGAGTCAAATCAAAGAGGCCTGGCCTTTAGACCACTTATTAATCATAGAAAGTTCTAGCTTTTTTGTCCAGTGCGCTTCTCAGTAAAATATTAATAATAAGGAAATTTAATAATGAAAGAAAAAAAAACCCCCATAAGAAAAAAAAAAAAAAAAAAAAAAAAAACCACCTGCTTATTAGGCAAATCGGCCAAACCGCACAAACAGAGACTTTATTTCTCTTATAAGATCCGATACCACACACATACACATATATAAACACACACGGATTAGAAATATATAAATCACTGAATTTCTCGACAATTTGCATTGCTTTTCATATTCATTCATTCATTCTATCTTATTGTATTTTCGGCTTTCTTTTTCTTTTTCTTTTCTTTTATTTTCTTTTCTCAAGTTGTTATCTCATTAATATTATTTCACAAATAATTTTACTAATATATAATCAATTGCAATTTGCCAAAAATGGTCGCTCAAATTCTCAAACCAGCTCCAACTTTCACTAAGACCGCTGTTGTTAACGGTACTTTTGAAACTATTAGTTTAGAACAATACAAAGGCAAATGGGTCGTTTTAGCTTTCATTCCATTAGCTTTTACTTTTGTTTGCCCAACTGAAGTCATTGCTTACTCTAACTATGCCAAGAAATTTGCTGAAAAAGATGCTGTTGTCTTATTCGCTTCTACCGACTCTGAATACACTCATTTAGCTTGGACTAACACTCCAAGAAAAGACGGTGGTTTAGGTGCCATTGACATCCCATTGATTGCTGACACTAACCATTCTTTATCCAAGGACTACGGTGTCTTGATTGAAGAAGAAGGTATTGATTTCAGAGGTATCTTCATCATCGATCCAAAGGGTATCCTTAGACAAATTACCATCAACGATACTCCAGTCGGTAGAAATGTCGAGGAAACCTTAAGATTGGTTGAAGCTTTCCAATTCACCGAAAAATACGGTGAAGTTTGTCCTGCTAACTGGACTGAAGGTGCTGCTACCATCAAACCAGATGTTGAAAAATCTAAGGATTACTTCAGCAAGGTTAACTAAAATATATACCAATAATCCTTTTTAAGTAAATAAACATTCTAGATATATTATTGAATTATATAATATACGTTAATCTCTATGAACACAGTAAGAAAAGAAATTTCGAGCTTTTTGTAGGTTCTTTATCCCATACTTTTACACCCTGGTGTTTCTGTTCTATTGTTTTATCGGTGAGTTTTTTTTTTTACTCTTCTACATGAAAAATGATTCGCTGTTGATTCACAAAAGAAAAGAAAGGAGGAAAAAAAATTGTTAATTTACCTGCCTAATTAGGTTATCATGTAAATTATAATATAATAATTCAACATCATTCATTCAATTCGTAAGTTCCAATTATGGATATAGATCTTATCAACAATAAAAATGATACATATTGTTATTATTAATTAATTTAACAAGAGCTTATGATCTTTAATTTCTCGTGTTAGGTCTGTTTATTGACATTTCACAACTTGGCCTGTCAATATTCATTAATGTTTTTCTGCTTTCTTATATATTTTTTTTCTTCTTACAGCTTCAATTGATCAGTTAATTTTTAAAATAAATTTCAATAAACAGGTAAATAATAATATAAAAAAAAATACATGATTGTTGCATAAATGAAATGAAGATTCATGCTTCTCCTGATTTATTTATTTTTCAAAAATAAATCTAAGAAAATCTGAAAGAAATGAAGACATAATCATTTCTTTTAATATTAATATATACAAGTCCACATGATAAAGCGAAATGATATGACACAAAATTTCTTTGTTTTTCTCTTTTAAATTCTACTTTCTTTATAAAACTTATTCGTCTTGAAAGCACCGCTTCTCCCTAAATAATATATGCTTTCTTATTTTTTGAATCTTCCAAATATCAGATATTCTATTTATGCCTCATTGAATAATATATTAAATTTTCTTCAAGTATAGTACTCAGTTGAACATCTTGTACTTTTAAAAATCTCTCCAAACGCAGTACTTTTTAAAAATCTCTCCAAACACAGTACTTTTCAAAAATCTCTCCAAAAGCAATGCTTCTAAGTATGATCTTAAAAATCCCATTAAATGCCGTGCTCTTTAGTATAAGCTTCGGCTCTTTCTCTTAACTCCTGTCTCTTTTCAATAGCTTCTTTTGCTAAAACATCCCTCTTCTTTCTTTCACCACCGTGGAATTTCTTTCCTTCTGGAATGTATTTCAATTTAATACTTGGATCTATACTGTACTTATGGGTCCAGTTCATTATGTAACGTCTCAATTTCACATCAATACCCTTTTCTTTCATACCTGGACCTCTCGTTGTAAACAATGATTCCCATGTTGGAAAAGCTTCAACATGTTCGTTAGCACCTCTACCAATCTTTGATAAGAATTCTTCCACTGTATAATTTTCAGGTGGAACGTTAAGCTTGGCTGCTTGTGTTTTTAATGTCGTACTAAAACTTCTTGTAGGAACCTTATTTATCAATCTGAACATTATGCTTTCTTGCTTTCACTTGTATAAAATTGATCAATTATATAATTTTGACAATATATAAGTCATATCTTTCGTTCTAGTGTTGAAAATCAGTTATAGGAGGATGAAAATTTCATTTGACAAACAAAAGAAAAATTTTTTTTCTTTCTGTTAATGCTTTCATCTTTTTTTTTTTTTTTTCTCACGCTACACATCCAAACATAACTTACACTTTACATTTTTTAATGGCTAACATTCAGCAACCCTAAAATCGAAGAGAATAAACTGATTAGACAAAGTAGACAATCGTCATTACGCAATAATTATTGATCCTTCAAAAGAGTAGAAAAGCAGCAATAAAATAATAGCAGTAGTAACTAGAGACAATGGAAACACAGTTGGGACTCGATGAAATTCAGTGGAGTAATCCTGAATGGATTCAATCTTGGGGATTGAATTACTTTAACGTATTGGAATATTTTTCGTTGTCCCCTTATTTTGATAGAAACAGCAATAACCAAGTGCTACGAATGCAATATCAATTCGATCCTCAATTTCAACATATTACGCAGACAAATCCAAGATTCATGGAGAGTTTGCGACAAATGACTGGGGTGGAATTTGTGGTTCATGAAAACGGTGAGCCTAGTTATTATTTGATTCGAAAACAATATCGTCATGATCCTCAACATGTAGATATTCAAAGTGATTATTACGTCATTAACGGGAATATATATTTGAGTACCACTATCTTTGGAATATTAAATTCTAGACTATTAAACATTTTGACCAATTTTAAGAAAAGCTATGGTTTATTAAGTGGCTTGACTGATTTTAGCACGACCAAAGGTCATCAGTTCTCAATTAATGATATACATAAGAATATCTATGAATTGCAGAAGCAACTTGATGTTTTAAATGTAGCCAATGAGGCTCTAGAAAACACATCTGATAATAATTCGCCTGTAATGACCGCATCCACTTCTCTGGAACCTTCTTCGTCTACAAAAAATATTTCAGAAACAAATAAGGGTTCCACAATGGTAATAGAAACCCAACATAATTCTACTTTTGATAATTTATTGCATTTCACAATGCAAAATATGAAACGAAGAAACCCGTCTTTAGGTGTTCAGACTGATTCCCAATCGAAAAATTCTAACCACAATCTGGTCAATCCAGAGCTATCAAAAGACACCACTTCAAAACTTATTAACCCACAGGCCACCGGCACTGAGAATTCAAATAAGCAAGAAAAACGACAGTAAAACAAAATACTTGTCTCGAATAAACACGGAGGTACGTGCTTAGGCCTTATTCAACAATTCAATGCATTTCAAGAATCGGATTCCAGAAGTAGCACACTACCTATAGCAAAATGAAAGCACATTTTTGAAAAAAATTAATTTCAGTTCATCCTCTTATGAACATTTTGCAATAGAGGCTATACAAGTAGCATCTGGAAATCGCTGATATTAAAGGAAAACAATTACCCTATTCTCTAATTTTAAAAAATGAATTTATCAGCTAATTTTTGGTATTACAGTTCGTTGAATATTTTTAGATAGAATAAATAGAGTATACGTGCATTCATTAAAAAGTCAATTATTAAAGTTATATTAATCATTTTCGTTCTTTTTCATCCTGCTTCTCATTATCTTTGAAAACAGATATTTTTTTGAAATTTCTCATATTAGATAATTCACTTAATGTAAACCCAAAATTTGAAGAACCTCCTGTATTATTATTCAATCCTTGGTTACTGGGACTTGAAGACTTTGAAACTCTTGAATTTCTATTCTTATTCAAAAGTTTCCAAAGATATCTTTCTTCTTCTTCAACGTGTTCATTTTCATCACTGTCTCCATCATTATCATTTCTAAGTATACTTCGAATCATAGCTTCATCATCTTCAATATTCACAGCACGTCCATCTTTCCTGTTTTTCACTCTCTGGAAATAATTCTGAAGTTCATCTTCAATATCTGAGTCATCACCATCTTCTTCCATTGCCTGTTTAATCAATTGCCTTTCGATTTCATTGTCATAATCTTTTATATTTTTAGATTTACTGCTTATATTGTTATCTTTTGAACAACTTGATAACTGGGCAAGCAAATTTTTGCTTGGATTAATTCCTGATCTAAAATTTTTCACAAGTTCGCTTCCCTGTTTGTCCAATACCACAAACTGTTTTTCAAAGTCAAAATTTTTTCTTCTATTGTTAGCACCCACTAATGTTCTTGCTGCAGGTAAACCACTCTTTAGCATCATATTATCATTATGTACAAAATCTGGTTGTCTTTTCAGTACAGGTGTCATCAATATATTATTATTTACTACATTCTTGTCATTTTGTCTAAATGATGAAGATGATGCGTTATCCCAGTCATCAAAAAAGTCTTTTTCAATATCGCTAGCTATCTCCGTACTAGCATCGCTATCCACTATTATATTAGAATTGTCTTCTTCTAATTCATCATCTCCACTATTGCCACTTAAAGACTTTCGACTAGACTCTTCTGTACTTCTTATAATCACTGGTGACAGTTTCTTTTTGATTGAGTGCATGGATGTTAAAAGCTTGACTTTTTTCAACGCACGAGTATTCACATCGTCGTATTCAAGGATTGAAGGTTCTCGAAGTGACAAAGTACGTTTATTTTTAAACTTGGTAGCCGGTGTTAGTTCTGGGGACATAAATGACAGCTCAGCTAAAGACATATTCATTGATTGCGTTATTTGGCTACGTATCTGCGATGTGATATTTTTATTGCTATTATCAGATGGTGTAGAAGCCAAAAATGAAGATGAACCAAGAAGTGGAGTAGATGGCGGAGAAGAAGTTATCTTTGCTTTATGCGAGGAGGATGACACACTCTTCTTTTTTGTAGTGGATACTGGAGACATAAACACTGAATCATTATTTCTAGTGCTGTTATTAGATGAACGAGAGTTTTTCTTTGGAGTTGATGGGGGAACCATTTTTCAAGTGAATTTACTTTCTTCCTTTCCTGTTTTTTTTTCTTTTTTTTTGTTATTGTTGTCGTTGCTTAATTATAATTAAAATATAGTATTTCCCTTGCTGTTGCTATTCAAATAACAGTTTGCTTCAGCTTTTGCTTCCCTTAATATGTGTGAATATAAGATTATGATATCAGAGAGCTGTTTTAAACTTCGCCTTGTTGCAATAAAAGAATCCAGATGGCTGAGAGAAAACAAAAAGGTAAAAGAAAATGTAAAAGAAAATAAAAGAAAAACTAGAGCAAATGTATCACTAGCGGGAAAGTATTATATTATAAATAAAATAAGAAACTACACAAGAATAGCCATACGATATGTAAATAAACAAACCGGATTATACTTTCTGTAAGTGTTATTAAATAAACCAAAATAATTAACAATTGTCCTTCAATCTGTATCTTTTTACTTGTTTTTCCTTATTTTACTATAGTGATGTTGAAAACTTTTTAGACGAGCGTCAAAATTTGACTTTGCATCTTGGATAGAAGCCCGTCGAATATTGTATTGATGCTGTGCGCACAAATAAATACTCGATAGTATACATGACAGCACAACGCAGTCTAGACGAAGATGATGAGATTATTGATTGCTGACGTATATATCAATCAACATTTGAAAAATATAGTATAGCTTGGGTTGTCATTTAAGTAGAAACGGCAGATATCTTTGGCAAACCAAAAACGAAAAGTAGCTGCCAAAGTTAAAATGGTGAATATAATTTAAATGTCAGAAACAACAACGGAAATTTAAAAGTTAGAAAAAGTAAACAATTTTTAAAAAAGGTTTGATTGATAATTTATAATAATCAGGAAAACAGCGCAAACAATTAATGGATCTCAGAAAAACACAAGATATATTGTTCTATATTTAGCAATAGATTCTGTATGCTTTTCATATGTATGAAATGACATAAAATCTTTGAAAAGAAAAAGATATATATATAAGTAGGGAAACAAAGAAAAATAAAAAATTGAGAAACGAGAAAGCTAAGATGACGACAAAAGATATTACGATTTTAATTTATATTGTTTGACTGTATATCTTAATGTGATTTGAACTATTGAATCATCAAAGTCTACAAATGTAGTTAAGAACAAGGCGGACGGTCTTTTCTTTCAGATTAAATGTAATGTAGCCCTGAGAAATTTCTTTTATTTTTCACTTGCTTATCTTATCAGTGTGGAAGGAATTCCTATCGCATATTATTTCTTATTTGGGTGGATTTCGTATCTATTTATTTGAATATTTGTTTTGCTAAAATAATAGTCAACAATCTTTGTTTGTCTTCTTTGTCAAGACATTGAATACTGGAAGTTTTTTTTTTTCTTTTTTTTTTTAAAGAAAATCTATTGAAATGAAAAAGATTATTAAATACAAAGAAAAAATAAGTGGAAGCTAGGACGAATAAGTCAAGAAGAAAATAAAGAAAACCAAACAAAAATAAAAAGCAAAAAACCTACAAATAACAAATAAAAAGAAAACATGTCTGCAACTCTTACTTTTACGGTGGAGGAGCCTGGTGCAATAAAGACTACAAGTAAGGGATATAAAGTTGTGGAGGAGAGCGGTGACAATATCATTCAAGGCGCGGAACATCCATTTCCTGTACCAAAAAAGTTTGAATCTATCTACGCCCATAGAAAACATATTTTAGAACATATGGCTGGTGCTTTTAGGGTGTTTGCCAGAAAAGGTTATGGTGAAGGTGCCGCTGGTCATATTTCTGTAAGAGATCCAGAAGATGCAAACACTTTTTGGATCAATCCTTACAATATACATTTTGGTTTGATTAGAGCGCAAGACCTAGTTCGAGTCGACGAACATGGCAATGTCATCGGTGGAAATAGAGCCGCTGTAAATGCTGCAGGATTTAAAATTCATTCACAGTTACACAAAGCCAGACCTGATGTCAACGCGGCGTGCCATGCACATTCTATTCACGGTAAAGCTTGGTCTGCATTTGGTAAAGAATTACAGATGCTCAACCAAGACGCTTGTGCTTTTCACGAAATTCAAGCAGTTTACCATGATTTTGGTGGAGTGGTATTAGAAGAAGAAGAAGGCCGGAAACTAGCACAAGCCTTGGGAGACACCAAGAAAGTTATAATTTTACAAAATCATGGATTGTTGACTACTGGCAAAAATGTTGACGAGGCTGCTTACAAATTTACCTTGATGGAGAACACTTGCCAAGTACAATTATTGGTTGATTCAAATAAAAATTTCGCTAAACAAATTATTGATGACGAAACTGCAAATTATACCAGAATCTCAGCTTATGATCCAGACACAATGTATGGCGACTTCCAATGTGACTACATGATGGAGATCAAATTAAGCAATGGTGATTTCTTGTTTCCTGAAGACTACGATATCACTACTATTCGCTGAATGCTAATGAAGCATTATTTTGGTCATCGCGAATTGTTCGTTGTATATCCTTTGTCTAGTACATGTATTTCTTATTTTCTCTGTATTCATGATGTATTCTATTATCCATATAATCTTTCAACAAATTTCCGTGCATATTCTAAATCAACGCATTTCGTTTCTATACTTTTCTTTTCATATTTATTCCAGGTAATACTAGTTTTATATCTTCATCCGATAGTCTTTTATTTGTCACATATTTCGCTACACATATATTATCGTTAGAATATCCTTCTTATATGCCACTGAGAGTATTGAATTTTCTAATAGATCTTTATGTCAATACATGCACTGGACTATTCTATATTTCTTTTCTAAAACCCGGACATACGATATTGGCTAATACACCATTAAATTATCAAAGCATAACATTGATAACTCTTAACATTATCAAAGCATTACATCTTTACGGTTATACCTCTATGCACGTTCAAATCCTTACATTTTATAATTTTTAACCGTTTACACTCTTACATATTATAATCTTGGCATTATTTAATTACTTATACAAATACATCCAATAGTAATACTCACTTTGCACCTTTACCTAAAGACAATAATGATATTAATTCATTAAGACATCAATACAACATCACATGTCAACATCCAATTAGCTCTTTTTAGATATCGTCATTTATCCAAAAATAGTAATACAACGTGTGTGGACTCATTTTGACCTTGTTCTCGCTAAATACAGAGAAGAAAAATAAATTAAAAAAAAGGAAATAGAAAAGTGACTGTAAAAAAACAAATAGAAAAAAAAAGAAAAAAAAAAAAAGAAAAAACCGCAATAGTTATATGGATAAATTTCCTTAGCGCACAAGAAACATCACAGCATCTGACATAAAAGTAACATTTCTTATATATTGAAGAACTCAGCATAGTCGTCAGTAATCGTATGTTTGGTTCTTGGATTTATCATTATTATTATTATTACTTGATGATTTCTTAGGTTGGATTTTGAATATTCCAACAATTTTTGATCTATAACCGGATCGTGCCAATTCAAGTTTTTCTTTTTCTGGTTTTTGGTTTCGATAGATATCTGTTACATTATTTGATTTTATTTTTATTACATAGACACCTTTTGTCAAATCGTTAAGGAAACCTAGATTTCTTTTTATCTTTTGTTTGTTTCCTCGAGATGACTTTATTTCACCAAGGTTTCAAGAAATTTCTAGCGGCAGTTTTGATAACGTTAGTGGTATATAGTGTTAATACACGATATGATATATTGGAAAATACTAAGCATGCTGCGGTAGCTAATCAATGCATAAAAGACACAATCAGCAACATTTTTACCAAAGTACAGCTTAAACAAGAAAACATACCAGAAAATTATGAAGAAAGTGACAGAAATAATTATGCAAACAATGACAAAGGTAGTCAGGAAACCAATGATAACATCAAAATACTCATTAACGACCAATCCCAAAGAGATGAGCTTGCAAAATTGGGACTCGCAGATAGACCAGTAATCCAAATCAAAGACACCAAGAAGAAAATTCACGGAAGATTCCTTCATATCACTGACATGCATCCAGACATGTATTATAAGACTAATGCTTCATTGGATAAGGCATGCCATTCAGGAAAAGGCGTCGCCTCAAAATACGGTGATGCTTTTACTAATTGCGATGCACCATACATATTGGTGAAAGAAACCATTGAATGGATAGACAGGAATTTGAAAGATAAGATCGATTTCATTATTTGGACAGGTGATAACGTGCGTCATGATAATGACAGATCTATTCCACGAACAGAATTCCAAATCTTTGAAACAAATCAAAATATCAGTCTGCTTTTATTTGAGGCATTCAAGGATCATAATTCGTTGGATCCAAGAATGCTAGAAATTCCATTGATCCCGAGTGTAGGAAATAATGATGTATATCCTCATAATTTATTCGCTCTTGGCCCTACTTTACAGACGAGATTGATGTACAAGCTGTGGCAGAATTACATTCCACAAGATCAAGCACATGCTTTTGAACAGAATGCATGTTTCATGGTTGAAGTTATTCCTAATCAACTAGCAGTTATTTCATTGAATACCTTGTTTTTATTTAAGTCCAATCCTTTAGTTGATAACTGTGACAATAAAAAACAGCCTGGTTATTCGCTCTTCCTTTGGCTTGGATTTACTTTGAAAGAATTGAGAAAAAGGAATATGAAAGTATGGATATCAGGTCATGTTCCTCCTGTGCCCAAAAATTTTGATTTGACCTGCTATAGAAAATACATTCTCTGGATTTACGAATTTAGAGATATCATCATTGGAAGTGTGTTTGGGCATATGAATTTAGATCACTTTATACCTTTAGATGCAGAGTTGGCTTATAAATCTTTGAAAAAAGATACCAGCATGCCAGGTTACTCTGACTTATTATCAACGTTTTCAAAGTTGGACAATAGAATTGATAATGATATTGGTACGATTGATAACGAAGATGATGTGAAATCGATGGATGAACTCTATGCCTTGTTTGGATTATCTGCAAGTGACCAGGATAAAGATAAGTATGAATCAGCATATCTTAGTTCCGAGTTGCATGTTTTGGGTGCATCTCCGGGCGTCAATAAGATTGAATATATTAATGATGTTAGTGAAATCTTTTATTCTAATCTAGTAACTGCAGATGATGTTGAGCTGAAGAAGAAAAAGTATTCAGTTGATCCAAATTCCAGATATTCTATTGCGCATGTTGCAGGGAGCATTATCCCGACATTTAATCCAGCATTTAGAGTCTGGGAATACAACATAACTGACTTAGATAGACTTCTTTCTAAACTGGATAACTCAAATAAAGAATGGAATAGTTTTTTCACAGAACTTAATATTAAAATAGATAAAGTTTTATCTACTGACGATTATAGTGACGAATTTGATGATATTTTTGGAAATACGGAGGATCCCGTCAGCACCATGAAAAAAGGTAAAAAAAAAAAGAAGGTGGACAAGTCATTTCCTAAGTTATCATTAACAAATATGACATTAGGTCCAGCATTTGTTCCTCAGACATTTAGTCCTACTAGATTTGTTCAATATTATTTGGATTTAGCTAAGCATAATTCTGTGAATAAGGGTGAAGATAAAATTGAATATGATGTTGAGTATACCAGTGATTCCGGCCCATATAAGATGGACTCCTTAATGGTTGAGGATTGGATTAAATATGGAAAGGTGCTTGCAGCAGGCCAAAAGAAGAAGAAATCAAAGAATAACAAATACTGGAGAAAATTCTTGGAACGTGTTTTTGTTAGTAGTGATTATCAGGATTGGGTAAGAAAGAACAAAAAGGATGGCTGATTGATATGCTTTTCATCGGCATTACGTCTTTCCGTTTTATTGTGTATATATTAATGTTGATCTTTATTATTCCATTATGTCAAGTAACTTATTTTTTTTTTTTGATTTTCGTTAATCATAAATCTTTTTCACTAAAATATATTATAAATGTACACTTAGTTATAGAGGAATAGTGAGCAGTGAGTTACAAAAAGTAAAGTAAATTAAAAAAAAAGGAACCTAAGTATTTGTTTATAGAAATATACATAAAGATGTGATAACCAGATATCAATGGCAGGCCAAACCTTGTTCATAATCAAGTCGGCAATTATTTGACTGAACGTTGTCAAAGAGATAATTTCCAAAACCAGCACCTACTGCTACAGCAATCATGTACCAACCATTGAATGACATGAAGATTAGCATTATGAAGAACGAGTAGAACACTTGTGCTGCATACAAAAAGCTGCTAAAAATTTTAAACTTTTTATAATTAGAAGAACTATAGTTATCATATTCACTGTTCGTAGGCTGACCTGGCAATGAGTAAAATGAACTATTATCGTTTAGATATTTCTTGGTTCTGGCCCTAAAATACTCGTAACCAACACCGATCGCCATAATAGCTATCAAGGTAAAAATGAAATCTGTTCTTGTCTTCACATGCCATTGTTTAAAAACGACGCATGTATCTTTGTAATCCCAACTAAAAAGCATATTCATTTTACAGCTTCCAGATGGCATATCATGATCCGGCATATTCATATTTCCATGATCAGGCATATTCATATTTCCATGATCAGGCATATTCATATTTCCATGATCCATTTTGGAATGGTCCATATTGTTGGTTGTGTATTTTGATGAAGAGACTACCATTTACTTCAAGGAAAGATGGAAAATAAAGCAAATCTCTTTTAAAAAACCAGTAATAAAATAATAGCTATGCAAGCAAATATAAGACCTTAGAACGATATAAATACTTTTTGGTAATTGACTTTTCAAAGAAATTTATTTTTATTGAATTTTGTTTACTACTCTATTAGGAAATTTTTTAATGATATTTGCTCGTTTTTTTTTAATGTGCCAGTATCGATACATAAGATAAGTGACAAATGATGCATTATAATAATACACTGAATGTAAGATAGTTTCATGCCAAGGTGCGAATTTAGGGCAAGCTAGTGCTTTTAGATAATTAGATAACTGTGTCCAGATTAATGTAGGTACATATTTTTAGGTTTATGGATGTGTCAATTATATGTATAGGTGTTTTAATGTTTTAATGTCGAATTGTACATGTTTAGATGTACTAATGTAATGATGTTTTCTATCTTATTTAAGGATTTAAATATGTATGAAGTTATGTATTGTATTGGTTTATGTATGTACTGTCGTATAAATGTATTCATGTGAAATGTATTAATTTATACATGTATTGGCTCAATATTATGTTTCATTATCGTTCAGATTTACTTGTGTATGGCTTTCTAAAACATTGAGTAATAGTGGTAAATATCAGCTAGTTCTAGGTGCAATATGGTAATAATATAGTAATGCTTTAAATGTAAAGTTTCAAAGACGTCCGAGTGTATATCGAATAAATGTCTTTAGAAGATACATACATGTTTCAGCGTCGCTTTATCTTTGAGTTTTCAGCTAGCATCGTCTTACAGAATAAAGCTGTTGTGCAAGGCCTTCAGGATTATGTACTTGAATAAGAACATTCACAGAAAGTGTATTCACTGATAATACTTTCATAGTAAATGGGTTTGCTGTTAATGCCTTCATATCATGCAGAATGTATTATGAACTATAATCAAAATATGCCACAAGAAAAAACGAAAGTGCACTATATAACGGCAACATAGAGACAGGTCTTTTGGATCGCAATTGGCGCAGTCTTTTCTTTTTTTAACAGGGATGTATAAACATATATTATGAGAATGTATGTACTTTTTCCTTTAAAAGAAAGTAATATCTATATATACAGACAATCTACAAAGATGAATCACCAATTGCATTTTGTAACTTCATTCTTTGCCTTACTATTTTTTCCATTTTCATATATCTACTTGCTATTTATTTTCTCTCTTTTTTGACATATTTTATCGCTGTCCGAGTACACTGCTTGGAGAAAAAGAAAAAAAAGTATCTCAACACTCTTTTTTTTAATGTGCCTAGGGTCACTTCATGTGCCGTTAACAACCTTAATATTTAGATCAACTTTTATTTTTCAGGATGTACGTTACTTTTTCTTTCATTTTCTGTGTACAGAAAATTATTAGTAATCCAATAGGTTTCAAATAAATATCATCTAAGACGAGTACTTGATATACAAACGGTTACAAGACCATGCAACTATTATCAATAGTTAACCAATATTATCGACTTTAATTTACTTACTAAGCACTATAGGATTCTATGAAATAAAAATAATAAAGGACGTTGAATGAAATGAAATAATAGCATAAATTTTGCACAGAATACTAATTTAAAGTTGCATAAAATAATGATGTAAAATTATATGAGATAATAAGACAAAAAATCTTCATAGTAATACAAGCCTCTCTTAGCTAAGGTTACAGAAAATGGTAAATGTCGTTTTTTTTTTTGTTATATTAACCACAAGATCGACTGTTAGAAATATCAACTTTTACTATAAAGAATGTAAGCAATGCTACAACCTTGGGTACATATATTTACAAAGAAATTATTAAAAGCTAATTGTTGACTGACAACAACGTATATCTATTGGTACCAGAGACCCATCTATGTATGCTGCAAATGATCATAATATTAAAATATAACACGAATTGAAAGGGTAAGCCTATTACCAAAAAGTAAAAAAGAATTAACAAAAAAGACAAAGTGAAAGCAAAATAATTATTAAAGAACAAAAAAAAATCACAAAAATAAAAACATGAAACATGAAATAGAGTAGTTGGAATAACATAACATAATAATAATATAGTGTAGAATACCAAATGAAGATTAAGCATTCATTTCGACCTGCTCGGCAGCCTTCATTCTTTGCTTCTTTCTTAGTTGTCTTTTGTTTTGAAACCATACCTGAACAGCTCTTTCATTCATATTGACCATAGAAGCAATTCGTTGTCTTCTCAATTTGTTTGGATTATCATTTAGATCAAATTCTCTTTGCAAGATTTCCAAGTCTTTAGAATTGGTACGTCTTCTTTTTCTTCTAGCTAACTGAATATTATCAATTTTCGGTTCTTTAGAAGGAAAACTCTTGATAGAATGGGAAATGAAAGCATATTGTGAATCATTACCTGCCTTGATATCAACAGGTGCATGCGCTCCAATATCTGTACTATTGTTCATAATGGATGGCATGCCTGATCTAAAATCACATGGCATTATATGAGAAACAGGTTGCCTTGATACTCCTGGATGCACATAAGCATGACTCATATGTTGAGATGGTGGAATACTCATTTGGATAGGTATTATGTTACTTGAGTATCCCGCATTTTTCACATAACTTGGACTTTCAGCGTATTGTGTATGACGCTGTGGTGGAAGTGTGCAATTAGTATATGGATCGTTACTTAAAGGAGATCCATTATAAGGGGACTCTATAGTATTGGCGTATTGCTGAGAAGGTTGAAGATGTTCATGTTGAATACCTGGAGAATAGTTGTTGCTTCGTGCGTAGGGAGAAGGCAAAGCTGACTGAGAGTGAGCTTGAGAAATTGGAAGTGGTGGAAACTGCTGTAGGGATGATTGCTGATATGGTGACAGTTGTTGCTTCACCTGACTAAAAGCGGATGGTGATAACAAACTATCAGGAAGTGCAGATACTGGACTTGAGGTCTTGCTTCCAAGGGGAGGAAGCTTGAAAGTACTGTTTCTTGGAGGATCATTGCTTAGTAATGTCGAGATTGGTGGAAGTGTGAACGAAGCAGATCTATTGGAAAGTGACATTATCTGGAATGTGGAGCAATAACGAATATATATGTAAAAGAAAAAAAATAATGAAACCAAAAAATAAATTTAACGAACTAAAACAGGAAACTAAATATTCAAACAAAGTTACAAGCAGATATATCTTCTCGTAGACTATACTTTTTTTTCTTTATTTAACAAAAAAAATCTGTTAATATATGGGATCCAAGGATTATTTATGGAAAAATCAAACAGTACTAATGGAATCCAGTCTCTGATTTGGAACAAAAAAAAAAGAAAAAAAAAGGAAAGGCTTGATGGAAGTGTAATAAAAGCAATAACCAACTCAGAATACTATTGAACTATAGCAATTATAAAAATTAAATTTTAAAAAGAACCAGGCGATGGAAACTGAAAATTGTATCTGTGATGTGATATGATTAATATTTGTAGTTTCTTAAATGAGGGTAACAAATATAAATCAAACTTGATTCAATTTTGTATATAATTAATTAGGTCAATTAAGTTTAATTAATCCTTAAATATGATTGTTTTTTTTTATTGTGCTAACTAAACAGCTAATTAATGCAACTAAATCAGTGATCGATTGTAACTAAACCTAGCTAATTAAGAAGATACACAGAATGAAGCAGGTCAAAAAAAACAAAAAAAAATAATAAATTACAAAAAAGAAATAAATGAGTAATCAAAGATAGATTTAATAGAAAATCTTTTAAAAAAATAATTGAACGAAAGCAATCTTCATTCTTTTTATATGAATGACGGGAATGCTTTAGAATTTGTAAAATTAATATAAATATAATTATTTGGAACTAGAGAGTAAACAATTGTTTGACCCGAATGTTTTAGATTCTTTAATTAAAGTTACGCAACGCTTAAACTATATTATTTGTATATACTTTAAATATCTAAAATTACAATCTTCTCTTCTCTTTTCTATTCTTTTTTTGGCATGGTTTATCGCTAACAAAATGTGTAAACAAAATTTGTTTCTACAATTTGAAAGTCACAGAAAAAACAAAAATAAAATGCAGAGCAAAAAAAAAAAGAAACAAAAAAAAAATCACAATTACTGCTTATTTTTCCAAATAAGAAAGAAAAACGAGAATCTACTATACTTTTTTTCACTCTAGGATAAAAAGATTACAATAAATCAATATATGCTGATTCTAGATATCTACATTCTAAGATTTGTTTGCATTCCAACTAAGACATTGAGCAAAAGAACTTAGTTAGCACATATTTTTATCTTCAAAAGATTATTGTGGATAATATGTTCAACAGTAACAACATATACTCTGTATCGTTATTATTTTGCTCATTTTGATTATTTCTACTAACATATATTCATTTATAAATTGCACCATACTGAGAGAAAACCCTATATTTTTTTGCCGTTATTGTGGAGCCACTGTATCTATCCTAATTTCATAAGACGGACGGTGTGAGAAATAAATAATATCAAAGCGTTGGTTACTTTTCTGCATATGTCCATGTATATATATGCATCCTAATTATTGCTAATTAAAGTTTTGGTATTCTACTAAGTTAATTAAAAAAGAAACAAATATTTAATTAACGTCAAATTTTAATTACTAGCAGGACTTCTTAAAAAGATAATGATAAACTAAATACAGAACAGATGCATTGCAAATGCTTCCTGTTATCTTAGGAACAAGGAACCTGCGTAGGCTGCCTATGAAAATTTTGAAAATAACTTGCATTTCTTTGTTGCTTCAAAAGAAATTCTCATATATGCTAAGTAGACTATGTTGTGTGAACCCCTCACACTCAAACATATCTGCCATCCATGATGTACCTCTACTTAATACCATCCATGCTTAGCTTTTCTTTTTTTTCTTTGATATTATCATTTTGGTAAACACAACCAATGTTGACTCGACTTTTTTTTCTATGAATCTCTGTTTATTGTTATATCGCTGAAAATAGCATTCTTTCTTAAGCACTTGATCAACTGGTTTAGCCCTAGCCAGAAGAAACAATAAGGTTGGTTTTGAGTTTCATTCACTAAATAATTAAGTTTGTCCGTAGTTACCCCTCTCTCATGGTTGGTTATATATAAATATGCAATGATTGCTAATACAAAATAAATCCGACCAGGCGGACCTGCGACACCAAGCGGAAAAGACAAATTCATAAAAATACTTGTGTGGTACTTACAACGTGATACGGAATGCACCTTCAATTTTTCTTGCTGTCAGGAGCCGAGTAGCCGCAATTCGACGCTTTGACAATAGAAATATGCAATGCAAGCAGAAATCGTAATACTCTTCTCTGAAATGTTTCTAAAGTTTAACTTCAATTATATAGCTTATTATCTCCTTTTGCAGAGCACAAATTGTCTTATTTTAAGAATCAAGATTAAAACTTTAAAATATCATATATTTTTTTTTAGCTTGAACTGTAAATAGATAAATTAATGAAAAGAAAAACAAAAAACAAAACAAGAAATGGAAAAAGAAATCATCAAAGAACTTAAACGTACATCTATCTCTTAGGTGAATAGAATTGCTTAATTAGTACTCTTTTACAGTCATACAATGTAATCAATTGTATCATGATCTTTTTGCTGCTTTTCTCTATATAGCAACTTCTTTTTTTGAAAAAAAAGAAATACAAACAAAAAACAAAGTAAAAATTCTTTTACTGTTTGTAACTTGTATTCCTTTGTCTTTTTCTTCACTACTAGACCTATTCACTTTTCCAGCTACAACGTCTTGTGTACGAGAAACATATAATTTTTCTTGCCGCTAAGTCACAAAACCTGTTTCAATTGCATTTTTAATAAAACATTTCAGACTTTTAATATAACGAAACGAATTTTGGAATATCACAACTGTTTCCACAAATGTCGTTTAGTGTCACCCAGTCCCCACCTCGGAATGTAAGATCTCCTGATATGGGCTCTTAATTAATTCTTTTTTTTTTTGCCAGAATAGAAGCCACCTGTTTATTTAAATGTACATATAAATATATATATTTAGGACTGCCACCAAGAAATTATTCAGTAATGTAATTACAGAAGCGTTGTGCGTCGTTTGATCTATTATTCACTTTACGTTTAACGTCTTGATATACATTTGTAACATCAATTTTTGGTTATCATGCAACGATTAATAGTACATACATTAATAATGCATCTTTTTCTTGCACGGTAAGGTGCAGAATTCCATAAACAAACATGCATACATAGATAAACCGTTCTATACTAAATTTTTTTTTCTTTTTGTTTGTTCAAGCTTATCCTTTAACTCAGAATATAATTTGACTTCTTACAACAAGATTTCACGTGCTCTAAGCTGTATGTATATCAATATTTTGATTTACTCAATGTTCAACTTTCAAACAACAAAAAAGGCAACTGATTGAAGATGAGAGCATAAATAATTCAAATTTTAAGTAAATTACAAAAAGAATAATAATAATAGTAAAATAACTTAACCGACACTCGATTTAAAACTAATGATGTTTATCTTAGATCAAAAATTAAAAGATCCTGGAACTTTGGGTTCCGTTATCATTGAATTCTCGATTTTGACTTTATCGTTATTGTCTAACTTGGTAGCATTTGCTTCAGTCTCCTTCAGCGTTGAGGCTGTTGATTCTGTTTCAGTTCCCAACAAATACGTATTTCTTTTCAGCATTAATTTATCTTTTTTTATTTCCTGATCCTTTTGACTTGTGGCATTCAATAATTTCAATCCTCCATCGGTGTCATTCCACCATCTAAAATATCAATGTTAGTATTATGTTCCAACATACGTTAAAACTTCAAAAGGAAAACGGAAAAAAAAAGAAAGAAAAAAATAATAATAAAACATTGAGAAAAGCAAAAATATTTGAAAGTTACAACGTAATTCTACTTACGACATTGTCGAAGGATGTTTCTCTATTATTAACATATGAATAAGCTCAGCCGTTTTTCTTACTTGCGAATCATTCTGTATCCAAAATCCGTGCTGAACAACTTGTTTAATACAGTTTGTTTCTTCTAATAAATATTCTTTGATGCAGCAGTCTCTATGTTTCCTTACTATGCAAAGTAAAATGTTGTAAAATAATCTTTGCGTCCATATTCTCTCAGTATAGTGAACTGCCTGTGCTATTAGTGGTACAAAACGAACATAGTCGTTACAGTGAGAATTTATTGCAGTAAATTTCAAAAATGTTATTATTTTGTTCTCCGAATATTTTGATAAAAGAATATCCATTTTTCCAACAGTGTATATGCCAAGTTCAAGGTTAAGTAAATATCTAAATAATACATCATTTGGCCTAATACTTGGACATTCCAATTTCCATTTTTCAAATTTTTTCAATATTTTCTTCTTATTTGTTCCTTTTTTAAAATTCCAATGACACCAGATATAGCATAAAACTGTATCTATTAACGCTTGAGAAATAAGTGGACTACTATTATTTAAAAGATCAAATATAATTCCATAATCGATAAGAACTTCCATTAATGAATCAAATTTGGAAATATAAATATTAGGGTTCTGCAATTTTTTGGTGTTTGAAGCAAATGTGAGTAACCTCAAAATCATGATTTTTTTCATTACAAAATCTTGAGGAGAGCTAGGGTCAGCACTTTTGATAAAGCTTTCAGTTATTTCATTTATCTCTTTTTCAGCTTTCCAAATACTTTCAAATTTGGCTGTCCGTAATCTGAATAATGGGTTTAGGATCATTCTTTTTAACTCACTATAATTTGTCTTGTCCTTGCTAAAATCGTCTATGCAGACATTCGAAGAGAAATTTATGACATTCATATCTTCATTATTCAAGTTCATAAGTTGGTCTACAGTATATATTTGCTTTTTCTTAGATAAACAATTGGCCTTTACACCAGTATAAAAATAAAGCAAATTATCACCTTTCAAGGTTGCATTTCTAGTTGGAATGACATTCAACACATTGTTCTTAGTATCCATACTTTCTACAGCTGTCTTGAAATCGTAAATTATATCACTCTCTTTACTTTCAAGAGACATGTTTTTTTCAGAGTAGTTATCAGTAGTTATATCAGCATTGCTATCTACAACAGTTGGAGAAAATGTTCCTCTTGGCCAATGATGTATCCTATTTTGATGAGGTCCAAAGTTTTCAACGAAAGACTTTTCCGTTAGATTTTGCGAATTAGCTGTACTTTTCAGTTCTGTCCAACAGTAATCTAATCTGTCTTCTTCTTTAAATTGTTTTTTTTTAAGTTGTTCAATTGTATATGTATATTCTCTTATTGCAAATACCAGAAAACTCAAGACAAGAAGTATGGCAATAATTATTAGAAATAGATATATCGAATTTACTAATGGTGCATACATTACCGCAAATTTTTTATCTACTTCAATATTTGTTAAAGGCTCATGGAATAATGTTAATTCGTGAGGATTTGTATCTATTTCAATTACATTTCCTCCTTTACCATTTTGAAAGACAATTTTGTTTGCACCCACCATAGCTGAATTTTGTTTGATATTCAAACACCTTGAAATTAAGCGCCTTTGTTAACAACACAAGGCAAAATTATTAGATTCAAATACTATTATACAAATTCAGTTCTTTAGTATAGTCAGTTGATTCAATTTGCAAAACAACGAAGAAACAAGACAAATTTCCAATTTTAACTGAGTTTTAAAGTTGATTTTTTTCTTTGCTAATACAGTATCTATGGAAGTTTACTACAAAGTGACTTAATAAAATAATCATAGATATTTCATATAAAATTTTTAAAAGCTTTAATGTCAAAGTGGAAAATATAATTTTTATTTGTAATAACGCAAGGCTAAAACTATTCATTAAAAAAAAAAGTTCAATATTTCATCTTAAAATTAAGCGCTGGAGATAAATGAATAACTCTGTGAAAGAAATATACACCCAGATTTTGCTAAATATTAAAGTTTGCGCTATTATTTGTTATGATTTTCCCGTAAACTATCTTATATAAAATGAAATTCTAAAAAAATATCTATATCTTCTAAATGATGGATACTTTAAGATGCTTTTGGCTCCTGGTAATCTTGGTTACCTGAAAACATAGACACATACAAGAAATTCTGTATGAACGCGTGTATGCATGATCTGGTTATTCATACACCGTCTAAGAGTTTGTTAGGTATGATTTAGTTTTTCAAATATCTTTTAAATATATTTGGCTAAAACTTTCCATAGATCAAGAAAACACAAATAATGGGTGGAATAATGTGATCTTTTTTCTTTTTATCTTTTTTTTTTTTTTGGAAACTATTTAAGTTCTATTTTTATATCTGGTGTTACTATATATAATGTTGCAATTCTTATCAGAAAAATTTAAAAACCTTTTTCTTCAATAAATTAATCGACAAAATAATACTAATAAATATCTTGATATAATAATAATATATTTTTTTGAAGCACAATAGCATAATTCGTGTGATACTATAAAAAATAGCATTGTCAACAAGATGTACTTTCTTTCATATTTAGGCTTTATCTATTTTGCTTGCAGTCATGTGACAGCATCTGATGAATTATTCAAAAAGAATAACGTTTACAATGCAGTTACCCAAATTGGAGATGGTCAAATACAAGCAACAACTTCGACCACTATAAGTTCTCTTTCCCCGTCATCAGTTGCTGCAACGTTGGCAGCTGTAACCCAGATTGGAGATGGTCAAATTCAAGCTACAACTGCTACAACTCCACCTCCATCGACTACTAGTAAATCTCAAGTGACCATGGCAGCAGTAACTCAGATTAATGATGGACAAATCCAAGCAACTACGGCAACAGCCTCATCAGTTCAATCCTATAGATCAACAATGAATGCGGTTACACAAATCGGAGATGGCCAAATTCAAGCTACAACGTTAACTGCAGGCTCAGTTGATTCTTCTGATGATAGTGTTAGAACGGTAGCAACCCTTATTGGTAGTCAATTCAATAGCTATAGTGCTTCCAGCAAGACAATGAGTGGTAATTTGAGTGGTGATTTAGTTACTATTACAACGGTAAATGCAAACGGTGTCACTGTCACTGTTGTTGGATCGGCAGTTGTCACCGATAGTGCTGGTGATGTCTCTATTGCTCTAGTTGCTAATGATGCTAGTTCGCAAAAAGCTGTCACCAAGGTCAGCACTTCAAATGGTGTATTAGTTACAATTGTTACTGGTGACTCCAATAAGGTTTTTAATCATCAAGTTTCAATTACTTTGACTCTTGCATTTATGGTCTGTGTCAGCCTTAGCACTTTTATGTTATAGTTTATAATTTTCTGTTCTTTTCCGATCTTTCTTTAATGAAATTACCACTTTTCGAATTACTTACAAGCTCTTTTTCTAGTTCTTTTTCAATATCTTTCTTTAACTCCTTATTTTGTTTTGTTTTACTAATTAATCTTTTTTTTTTTTTAAAAAAAAGCATGTCTTTCAGCACATATTTAAGTAATAATGTGTACGTTCTTAAAAATTGCAGATATAATATTTATATTTTTCATTAATACATTTTCCTTTTTTTCTCGCTTTTCTAGATTTGAAAACGATGTTGAATTTCGTAACGTTACGTGCAGCTGACCAAAAAAAAAAAAAAAAAAAAAAAAAAAGTTACATATTATCACTCATCTCTATTCAAAAAAAACCTGTCAATATATTTGAAATAGATTCAAAAAAAGAAAAAGAAACGAGCCATGTATTTCAGCATATATTTTATTGGTTAAAGTCATGAATTTGAGAAAGAATATTGAACGATTACCCGTAGAGGTGATTTGGATCATTTTATCTTTTCTTGAGTTACAGGACTTAAAAAGGTTGGCGAAGATTAATAACATACTCCCTAAAAATCTACAATATGCACTTTTGAATATAGTTTACAGTAACTTAAATGTCATAATACCAAGCTCACTAAATAACAGGAATTATCATTTTTCAGATTATGATCATATGAGTATAGAATCGAGGCTAAGACTTTTAGAAAAATCCCATTACTATAGAGTAGAAGGAAATCTGCTAAAAGACAAAGTTCCCGAAGCTTGCTGGAAATTTATCAAACTGGTATCTATTGGATGCCAAATGGATTTGCATAATAAGAAAAGCTGTATGACAAATTGGAAAAGATTTTCAGAAAAACGAATTTTATTCAATATACTAGCCAAAAATTTGCGATGTTCAGTAAAAATAAATTGCCCGTATATTAAGCTTAACGCTATGATTTTGAACAAAAAATGTAATTATTCTTTATATGTACTGCAATTGAATCGTTGTGAGAATCTAAACAATGATTCATTAATAGATAATGTATGGAAGTTGCAAATTGATTCCGTTAGTGATAAATTATGTCTTGAATTTTCAAAAGTTCGATTTTTCCAAAATTTGAAAGTGTTAAAGTTAAATTTATCATCAAGATTAAATATTGTTGATGGTGAAATTTTCAAGTCAAAAACATTAGCTTACATGAAACTTGTTGCAGATGAGAATATAACAATTAAAAATTTTGTGACAAAGAATTTTCCTGGTTTATCTGAGTTTGACGTTCTTGCATCATCTGTGAATATTATGGATTCCAAGTTACCACAACTTAAACGGATAACTATTCAATGTGAAAAACCATTTGATCCTAGGTCAATTTCGATGCTAACAGAAAAAATTGAGAGTCTTTCTATTTCGTCTCCAATACGGGATATTCCTGCCTCGTTCCATAAATTTGATCAATTAACAGACCTAGTTTTATCGCCTTCGAATCTTTTGACAATTGCCAACATCAATTGCTTGACAAGATTGAAAAAACTAGATCTTTCAAAAAATATGATTTTATCGATACCTTCTAATTTTTCAGACTTGACAAGTTTAGAAGACCTAAATTTGTCGTATAATAAGATACAACATGCTGAAAATCTTCCTAGTTTGTTGAAAAGTTTGAATTTAAGTTGCAACAATCTTCGAACAGTAGAGTATCAAGATTTTTCTATGATGTCATACTTAAAAAAATTAGACCTTCTGCAAAATAAAGCATTGAAGAATTTGAACTGTTTGCTTGCTCTACAAAGCTTGGAATATTTGAATGTTGAGAATACCTCATTTTATGATGATTTTGTATTGGAAGAAATTGTTACTGCGTGTTATGATTTGAGGTATTTGAATATTAGAAACACAGAAATTCATAGATTGAAACATTCAAAATTAGTTATCGATATTTAGCTAAAAGACTGTTATTAGTTGTAAACTGTGTATCAATTGAGAATCTTTGCTATGCTTCGGTTTAGAATCCTTAAACGAAGAATACTTTTTCAATTAAAGAATGTATTTTTGAATAAAATTATTTTGTTGAAATGGAAGAGAAGACTAAAAAGAAAAAAGAGCTCTCTCCTAAAGGCAGGTGGTGATTAATATTTACAAGTAATTAGATCTGCAAGCAATAAGAGCAACTTGAGCCACAAAAATTGAAGGTGCTACAACCACGAATCATAGAAGATCAACGGCATTGTCTAACATAATGATATTTTTCTCTTCATTTTTTGCCTGCTGAGATGGTCTAGATTCTTTTTTTTTTTTTGTTTGTTTGTGTGAATACTTATATGGTTTGTATATCTATAAGATATTTTGTTTCTTAAAGGAAACAATAAGAGCAAAAATAGCTTCCTTTCATTTTCCCAAATAATATGATATGATTGAGATTTCTTATAAATTCGACATTGTAACAAGCTACCAAAGAGTCAGTAAGAAGCTGATACATGTAGTATAATTTTAATTTATAGAATATATCACTGGCAGTCGATTCGGTCTTACCGCTTTTAGTGAATCGGTACCTTTTTCACGCACACACTAAATGATCTAACAGCAAAAATGTTATTTTTTATGCACCATGCATGCATAAAACAGTTTCCCCTTGCTGAATAAAATTGTGATTTGCAAGGACTATTGTTCATTTAAAGTTCAAAACTTCTGCGGACATACGGACAATAAACATATTAGTTACCGTAACTCACTTTGTTGTCATCCACTATGATGTAACCTGTGACTACTCTTGATAAAATTGTCAGCACACATACACGTACCTTTTCCTTTTTCCTGTTATTTTCAACTACTTTGATCTCTCCAGTTGAAACTTGTTATTCGGTTATAATATGTGCTTTTTTTTATCAGATTAATGTAAGTCAATGTATTTGGGTTCACGGTGTTAATTCTGGAGTGAATTGCTTATTGCGTTTCAACTCAGTCCTCAATGTCTTCATCAACGTCATTTAATTGTATTTATCTGTACTATTCTGAATCTAACATACATACACAACAACCACCATAAATATCCTTAATGCAAAATATATAACCAATAGTAGCATCAATGCATATATATGCGTATTGTTGTAAAATAAGGACATCTTATTTATGAATTTTCCTGTGAAACAACAACAATATGTATACATATGCATAACAAATTTTCTTCTTTGGGACTTTAATGCAGAAAGAAAACCACGCATTCAAATAAGACGAAAAAAAACTGAACCTGGTGCCTGAATCGAAAATTTCTCAAAACAGCAAAGAAAAAAGAAACCAAATTTTGCAATAATCATGCTGGAAGATGGAGAAAGAGATATAAAGAGATATAAAGACGTATATAAGAAGAAGGCATTTCCTCATTTTTTCTAGCATAAAACACACAATATCTTGTTGGTTATTCTTTTTTTTTTTTTTTTTTTTTTTTTTTGGCTTTTATTATAAGCTGTTTTGTGCTGTTATTCAAATATCAATAATTTTTTCTTTAGTTATCTTGGTTTGTTTGACTTCCTTGTAATAATAGAAAATATTGCAACATATATAAAACAAAAAGAAAAAGAAAATGCAAATTTCTCAACTCTTAGCTCTAGCATCGGCCTTGCAAGCCTCCCATGCTTTTCTCTACACATATACACAAGGTGAGTTGACCGCCACTGTTTCAGAGGTTACCCATATCAGCACAGTTATTGATGCCTCCACTTACGACTTTAACTTTTTGCCTCCAACCGTGACCAACACCATCCATTCCTTAGCCACAGACTCTGACGCTCTTCTGTTAGACAGTAATTTAGGCATTTTTTCCGCATCTACTCAAGTAGGCACAGAAGCCCTCTCTGTTGACACTGCTACAACATTTAGTGTTTATAGAGATATTAACAGCAACAGCACCACTGCTGATTCCACAACTTCCTATAATTCTACTTCTTTAGAAGCCTCATACTCTGATAACTCTACTACTTTAAGCAGCTCTGCTGCAGATCTCAATACGACCACGACTAAGAACAATAGCACTAAGTCATCCGCAGGTTCTGGTAATGCTGTTGGTTCTGCAAGCATCTTGTTGGCCGGTGCCTTGGCTGTTGCTTGCTTGCTTTAAGATATGATATTTTATGGTCTTTTCGGATTATTACGAATTCTTGATTCGTAACATTTTATTTTGTTTTCAATTTTTTTCTCTGTAAACTTTATCACCAAACATTTATTTTTGCCTTTTTTTTCCCATTGCCTGATTTCACATAAAATTTTTTCACTTTATATACATCACACGATTTCGATACCACTTACCTTCGACTGATATTAATAGAATTATTAATTTTAATATTTTGTAAGAACATTTCAAATCACAGCAGATTGAAACGCATTCATAAGTGATCAATACGCATTGGCTACAATAGAAACAAGCAAACTAAATATCTTTATCCCATTTTTATTAACCTGTGTTCGATTTTTTTCATAAATCTTATAGTAAATAAAATACATATGTGAATTATTATCTAATTTTTTTATATGATTATGGAAACTGGTGTTTAGAATAAAACAATAAGTATGCGTTGACAGACAAAACTTCTTCTTGAGATACCATTGTAATCATAGAATCGTCGATTTTGAACCACTAAAAACATGCAAATGTTAATATTAAATCAAGACATACATCTGAAAAAAAAGAAAAAAAAACATACCTGTCCTTCATTATTTTTAGTATAGGAGACATAATGACCAGTATTTACTTGACCTAAATGGCAAACTACTGCAAATAATTCATACATAAGTTCGCCCGTACTGAAACTTTCTTGAACTGAATTAGTATAGTAGTCGTACATATCCAATATCACGGGGAATTTAACAGGATCTTCCAATTTGATGGAAACTCCAGTAGATAAATGTTCAAAACGCTGTTGATTAAAAGGTTAGTATTTTTAGACAAATGACATCAAAAAAAAAAAAAAAAAGATAAAAGCAAAATCTTTTGTTTGTAAATAAACATACTTTCAATTGAATAGTCAAAATAGGTCCTAAATGTTTTATCGATAATTTTTTGGAAGCACTCGTTTTCTTTTCACAAAATGTGCAGTTATAGTCATTTCCCAATGATTCCGGTTTAGTGAACCATTCAAGACATTCCATTAAATCATGATGGGTCTTATCCCTATTCTTAATTTGTAGAAGAATATCAATCATTGGATCTACTGTCTTATTTACGTGATTGCACTCTTCACATTTGATAGTACTCTGTAATTCTCCATTAAATATTTTATGTGTGATACAATCACAACGCGCATTACTTCCTAAGGAAATTGAAGACGATCTTGTATGATTTTTCACTTGTGGTGTAGAATTGTTGCCCATAATTATCAAAGTATGTGATTTATGGAACTCGCCTAATATAAATTGCCAGAATTCATGGGCGTCTTGTTGTGTGTATCCAGTCAAAGTTTTATTTACCTTCCAAGCAGTTGTAAGAAATTGAGTGAGACCAAAACCTGAAACTGAGTTTGAAGTGTAAAATTCAGTAAAAATTTCATCTATACGACAAGTAATACATGAGTCATCGGTATTTGTGAGTTTCTTGATACATTTCACATGTTCACCAGATAGAAAATAATCTCTGACATATGGATTATGAATAAGGGTTTGAAGGATTACTGACATGTAGCAAGTAGCGCCCATGTTGACAAATCCTCTTAGACCCGTAGATGCTTTAAACGAGGGTAATCTTGAATTTGATTCAATGAATTCTTTTAATGCAGCCGCATTAGGCTTTTTTATATCATCTGGTAAGGAAGTATTCTGAGATGGACTGAGGAGAAATGGATAAATTGGCATACCTGGTGCACTAGATAAACGGTCAAACAGTTTCAAAGATTCAATCCGATTAGCTTCCAATTGAGGATCGCTGACATAATCCTTGCATCGGAAACAATAAACCTCACCAAAAGTAGAAACCGCAAATAAATGGTTCAATTGTGCAGAATGTTTAGCAGCATGTTGCAAATCAAAGCAACCAACGTTTGGACATTGAATGCATATCAAGTTGACTAATACGTTATTATGACACGCGCCACATTTTACTGAACAGCCTCGAAGCTTTAGAAGTCTTTTGTGATCATGAACTGGTGTTTCTGGCGCTGCTTTCTTGGCGACTTTGTAATTGGACGAGGAGTCTGATCTACTGTTGCTAGCTCCTTTCTTTGATCTTCCTTTACATTTCACAATGCTTGGCTTTGGATAGGCTAAACAGCTTATTTTTATGGCTAAATTGTAATTTCTTAATACTGAATCCCTTGCTTGAGATTGAAGAAGTCTTTTCAAGTGATCACAGGGTGGAAATGTGACATTTTTCAAATTTTCATCACTAGCGACCTTGCTCGATGCTACAGGAGCAGACGCTGCTTTAGGAAGGTGTTTTCTACCAGACATTCTTTTTAATATTCTTCTTTAAAAACTATTATTACTTTTCTTTTCTAATTTTCCTTTTATTTACTTGTCATTTAAATTTAATCTGTTCCAGTCTCTATTTTTTCTAATTTATTAAAATTAATTTTTCTATAATGATTCTGTTTAACTTTAAAATAATATATATAATTACTATTCTATCAAAACTAAAAAAGCACCAGTGATTCTTTTTTTCTTTCTCGAGATCGCTGTACTGCGTTTAGCATTATTTATTTAAAGAAAAAAAATTCATTTATTAAATGTCCCTGGATTTGCGTTTAGTACTCAAAATATCACATGATCCATAGTCTCTTCTGTTGTGCGAATAAAAACTCTTTTTTATCTTTTTTTTTTTTTTTTTTTTTTTTTTTGTCTTGTAGCTACATTTTAAGAATGCAAAAGCCACACACACAAAATAATAGGAATAAACTTTTGTATGGAGACTCGTCGTTAGCTAGGATTATTACCACTTAGACTAAAGGATAAAGATCTTGTTTTGTAGCTACATTTGAAATAGAGTTTAAAAAAACCAATAAGATACTTTAACAGAGGAAAGAATTTATTTAGCTGTGGAAATTTGATGTTATAGATTGATCATTTTTGCTAATTGGATTTTAAAGTGAATTTATCGTTTCTATCAGTGGTTCCATATTAAAGTGATCTTATTGTCTCTATCAGTTATCCCACATTTTAGGTTCCTTTTGATTACAACCATATAGCACTATTTTTTTATTGGTTGTATCTAATACTATTTACGTTTATTTCTTGTTATAGATGCCCGTGATAGACAGATTGACTTTTGGCTTGTCCTCCCTGCGATTCTTCAAAGTGTGTAATAAATGGAGACTCAATGATTGTCTTACTAGTATAGTGTTGATCGTGCTTTATTGCATTTTTGAAAATGCGCATCCGTTTGAGAGAGAATTCTATATTAATGATATGACCATAAGACACAGTTACACAGAACATGAAAGAATTAGCTCTAAAATGTTATTTGTAATAGCAGGTATTGTTCCTACCGTTGCAGTCTTTGTCTTAGGACTTTTCACCACGCGAGGAACCATAAAAGACAGATTCTATATGGCATGGGTATCTTTCAATGGGTTCTTAATTTCTGTTTCAATTACTTGTTTTATAACAGGGTTCACAAAAAATTGGATTGGCAGGCCAAGACCAGATTTTGTTCTGAGATGTCAACTTAAGTCGGATTTAAAAGATAACGTGTATTACATAGCATCGGATGTCTGTAATAACCCAGATCAATCGGTCCTCAATGATGGAATGCGATCATGTCCTAGTGGCCACTCCAGTTTCAGTTTTTCCGGTTTAGGATATTTGAGTTTCTGGCTTTTAGGCCAATCAATGGCATCCCACAAAAGATCTGGTGTTTGGAGATGTATCTTTTCCTCTGCTCCTATTTTTTTTGCTTTAATGGTAGCTCTTTCGCGTACCGAGGATTATAGACATAGATATTCTGATGTATTTATTGGATCCTTACTCGGTTTTGTGATATCTTATTGGTCATATAGAAGATATTTTCCTCAACTTACATCTAACCTTTGTTATCTTCCACACACTATGATACTGGATGAGAGCTTTGAAACCATAAACTGTGATGATTACAACGAGGATTATATTGTACAGGAATCTAATAAAGATTTGGTATAATTTGTTGAAAAAGGGAAATAAATTATACAAAAATAAATAAAAAATTCTAATAATAGAAAAAAGACTTAATCTATAAAAACTATTGTATGTCACAGAAATAAACTTACCATAATTGGAAGCTGGTGGTTCCTTTTCTATGTTTGGATCAATTGACATATGGCAGATGATAGAAAGGCTGGCTAACGTCCGTGTAGCATGCATCTTTTTTCTTTTCTTTTCTTTTCATTTTTTTTGCAGAAGCCCATCGAAGCTCAAAAATAAATAATTTATTTCAAAAAAAAAAAAAAAATTAAAAAATTTTCTATTTTAAATACATGTAACAGATTTTTCTTTCTTTCTTTCTTTTGTTTTTCTGAACTTAGAATCTTTTGAAGCTGAGAGAAGACGAGCTCAATTACAAAGAATCGTATACCTAATCACGAAATAGATAAAAAGAAATGTCTTCTGAAGGACCAATTATTCCATTTGCTACATACAACTTGGCTTTGAAGCCATATGACCCAACTCCTGCTATTAATGAAGAGTTTCCAGTCACTATCAAGATAAATCTTGCTGCTTTGGATCCAGAAGCAGTTGATGACGATGCTGAACCATCTACTTTGCGTTTAATGAAGAAAAAAATCACGCTTGAAGATTATGAAGATGAATTTGATTCTGAAGAAGACGAATTAGATGAAGAAGAAGAAGAAGAGAAAGAAACTAAGAAGTCACCAAAGAAGGAAAAGAAACAAGAAAAAGAAGAAGAAGAAGAAGACTCTGACGAAGCTTTGGATGAAGACGAAATTGACGAAGAAGTTGAAGAATACGTTCTCTGTACGTTGTCTCCAAAAATTCAATATCAACAATCTCTTGAATTAACTATTACACCAGATGAAGATATTTACTTTGTCGTTACTGGCTCTTATCCAATTCATTTATCTGGTAACTACATTACTCATTCTTACTATGAAGATGACGATGATTATTTATACGATGATCTTTCTGACGAAGAAGGTGATGAAGATTACTTTGAAGATTCTGAGGAAAATGACAGCGATTACGACTTGACTCCAGATGAAGATGAAGTTATTGAAGGTCGTATCGAAGAAATTGAAGAAGAAGAAGAAGAACCAAAGCCAAAGAAAGAATCAAAGAAAAGCAAGAAAAGAGCTGCTGAAGAAGAAGAAGAAAAGCCAGAACCAAAGAAATCTAAAAAACAACAAAAAGAAGAGGCTAAAAAGGTGAAATTTGACAAGGAATTAGAAAAAGGACCAAACGAAAAGAAAGTCAAAGAAACTGCTGTTAACAAGATCAAGAAGCAAACCTTAAGTGCTGGTGTTGTAGTTGAAGATAGAACTGTTGGTGAAGGTAAAAAGGCTAAGAGCAACGACAGAGTCGGTGTTCGTTATATTGGCAAATTGAAAAACGGCAAAGTCTTCGATAAGAACGTCAAGGGCAAACCATTCGTTTTCAAGTTAGGTAAGGGAGAAGTTATTCGTGGTTGGGATATTGGTGTTGCTGGTATGTCTGTTGGCGGTGAAAGAAGAATAATCATTCCTGCTGCTGCTGCTTATGGTTCTCAATCATTACCAGGGATTCCTGCCAACTCTGAATTAACCTTTGATGTTAAGCTTGTCTCTATCAAATAAATGCTATTGCCATTGGCATAATGTATATGGCAAGTACCATTACAAGGAAAAAAAATAGAAAACTCAATAAGAAAAGAGGAAACAAACAAAACATGTAACAAATTTATTATTTCATTTACTATCGTTAAATATATGTTATTTTAATTCAAAAAATCTAGCCTTTGAGTTCAGTAAAAGAAAAAAGAAAACATACATATACATAAAGAGATGAGATGCTGCAAGTAGCTGGCGGCATTTAACGAAAAAGTAGTGCATAAGTATACATCTATTTTCTCTGCTTCTACTCTAGATTATATTACTATATTTCGAGGTACCTTGACACATCAATACAACATAAGATCTTAAGACAGTTAACTCTTTTCCAAAAGCTACATATTTGTACTCTAGATATTTCTTCTCAAACATTTGCCATAAAAAGTATGTGTGAATTATGAAATTCTATTAGCTAAAGTTAAGAATAGAAATACTTATGTCACTACTAACATTGCATAAAAAGTTAAACGAAGAATATTACCGGTCCGGAGAAGGATGGACATAGTATTTTTTTTTTTCATTTCTTCAGGCCCCGATTTTTCTTATGACTCAAGTAAAATTTTTTGAAAATTTTATATATATATATATATATAAATATATTTGTATATGTTTTCAACTTTCATAGATAGCATTTTAATTTTTTTTTTTTTTTTTTTTTTTGATTTCTTATTTATATTCTTTATACTTCTTCTTTTTCTTGATCAGACTAAATAGAATAGATATTAAATCATTATATCAGAATAGCTATCATACTCGATAAGCAACTGTTTAACTGAAAAGAAAAAATTGAAAATGTCGTTTGCTACCGCTCAACTGAAAAGAAAGGCTGGTGTTTTGGGAGCTACAGGCTCTGTCGGTCAAAGATTTATTCTTCTTTTAAAAGATCATCCAAATTTTGAATTACATAAATTAGGAGCTTCTAAACGTAGTGCTGGAAAGAAATATAAAGATGCCGTCACTTGGAAACAAACAGATCTTTTACCCGAATCATCTAAAGATATCATTGTTGATGAATGCACTTATGATGCCTTCAAGGATTGTGACATTGTGTTTAGTGGATTGGATGCTGAATATGCTGGTCCTATTGAAAAGGAGTTTAAAGAAAATGGTTTAGCCATTGTGTCCAATGCCAAGAATTACCGTCGTGAGCCGGATGTTCCTCTTGTAGTCCCAATTGTAAACACCAATCATATTGATATTGTTGAAAATAAATTGAAAAACTTGAAATCTAAAGGTGATAAGGAGGGTTTTATCATTTGTATTTCTAATTGTTCTACTGCAGGCCTCGTCGCTCCTTTGAAACCTTTAGTCGATAAATTTGGTCCTATTGATTTGATCACAGCTACTACTTTACAAGCCATTTCTGGTGCAGGTTTTAGCCCTGGATTCCCGGGTATTGATATATTAGATAATATTGTGCCATTCATTAGTGGTGAAGAAGAAAAAATTGAATGGGAAACTAAGAAGATCTTAGCGGATGTGAATAGTTCTGGTGACGGTTTCAATATTCTTAATGATGATGATATTAAAGTATCTGCACAATGCACAAGAGTAGCTGTAAGTGATGGTCATACTGAATGTATCAGTATTAGATTTAAAAATAGACCTGCACCCTCTGTGGAACAAGTCAAAGCTACCTTACGTGATTATCGATGTGATGCTTACAAATTAGGATGTCCTTCTGCACCTGAACAAGCCATCGTCGTTTTGGAAGAACAAGATCGTCCACAACCTAGATTAGATAGAAATAGAGGTAACGGCTATAGTGTATCTGTTGGAAGAATTAGAGAAGATCCTGTGTTAGACTTAAAGATGGTGGTCTTGTCTCATAATACCGTCATTGGTGCTGCTGGTGCAGGCATTTTAATCGGTGAATATTTGGTAGCTAAAAATATCATTTAGAAATATGAGCAATTGATTAATAAAGCGCGAAGGCTACTATGTCTAATAATAGATACATTAGTTTCGTCAATATTTAATAAATAAACATCATTTTAAAAGATTTTTATGTAGAGAATTAAATTTTTTTCTTTTCGTTTTAACTTTAGAATTCACATAATATATGTCTACAAATTATAAAACAATATTAAACATAAAATTAAAATTAAGTCAACAAAGGAGAGAAAGTGTAAAAGAGAGGAGGAAAAGCTATAAAGTAAACAGCTAAATCTAATTGAAAACAAGTTTGCGTAACAATACGAAAATTCATTGTGACGATTTTTCTAATAATTTATATCAAACGTTAAATCTTCTATTCGTTAAAACAAAGAAACGTTTAGTGGAACATGAAATTCAGTGCTAAAATAAAGAGATATTAAACCCATAAAATGTTATCTCATTTTTTAATTGATTTTTAGAGTATTTGTCATATCCTCAGAATGCACAGATTATCTTGGTGATAAATATAAGTTCATTCGAATTAACATTGAGTCAATTTCATAAATTATTCAACTACCGGCTCAGCAGCATAATTTTCCTTACACAATTTAGCTCTCAATTGAGAACCATACTTGTAGAAGGTGAATGGAATTAAGATCATAGCCGTAGAAATAAATGCCAACAAAAATGATGCCCATAGAAGCCCTAATCTATGATACATTTGAGTGGTAAAAAGTGGGAAGACACCACCACCTGCAGATCTAAGGAAAACTTTGGTTGCCAAGGCAGATGCAGAATATAATGCATATGTATCAATAATATAATTATTGATGGAATAATAAATCAAAACCATACCATAACCAAAAGCTAAACCAGAGGAACATGGACCCACCCATATTATACCCTTATGCGATGTAGCACCAAGAATGAATAAAGCGATAGCTGGAAATGGTGCACCGATCATGGCACCCACAAGACGATCTTCTGGAGTTGGAACACGTCTCTTTGTCATTTTCATATATTGAGCTTCCAAAATTGGGGTTGTGCAAAGGGCTAAAAGAGCACCAATAAGAATGGCAATAAACATAAGACCAGTAATACCATCATTATAACCATACAATTCTGAAAAAATAACAGGATAAGCAAAGAAGAAAGCATATAAAAGTGCATAAATCAAGCAAACATAGAAACACATCAAATCAAGAACTGGTTCAGTGACTGTAAAATAAAGAGGACGTAAAAGACAATTTTTAACAATTTCTTTCAAAGATAAACCTTGGGATTCCTGTTCAGTCATGATTTTCATATTTCCGGTTTCTTTTCTTAATCTTGCAGCTTTTTTTTTAAGAATAACAGGAGCATAGGTTTCAGGAACGAAAGCAGCAATTACCCAAGTTAAACCAGCAAAAGCCATATTGACCCAAAATAATAATCTGTAACGCCAGACCAAATCACGGCCAACAGTTCCGACGTTGATCCAACCACTGATTAAAGGACCAAAAACAGGACCAGAATATGGACAAAATGCAAAAAAAGAAATACCTAAACCACGGATTTCTTGAGGGAACATATCGGCAATAGAACCACCAACGAGAGAAAGACCAGAAGATGCAAAGACACCACAAAGGAATCTACAAGCTAAAAGGCCACCAATATTGGGAGAAAAAGCGCAAGGAATTTGGAAAAGAGTATAAAGGAAAAGAGAGATGAAATAAACAGGTCGTCTACCAATTTGCTCACTTAATGGCGCCCAAAGTAATGGACCGATTGAGAAACCAAATACCATTAAAGAAACAGTTAACGTAGATACCTCAGTTGAAACATGGAATCTTTCATTTATGAGAACGAGACCACCTGTGGTACAAGCGGAACCGAAGGCGACGGCAATAACTAACGAAGATAGTAAGAAAGTGTAAAGGGCTCTTGTTTTCATTGGCCAATTGTGAGGATTTTCTGGGTCTTTTGTCACGAAGGTTACAAACTGAATCTCCGGGTCGAGGTCCTGAATTTTTTTTTCCTTAGCTTCTTCTTCTTCTTGAGCATCGGCAACTAGACTGTCCAAATGAGTACGAGTGAGATGAGCGGTTCTAGTTCTTGAAAGCCTAGTAGGAGTTCTACCAATTGATTGTAAAGTAGTGACTGGTACTAAACCAGTTTCAGTTTCCATTGTATATTCTTCTGGGAAAATTGGATTTTCGATTTGAGGAGCATTGACATCTGGGATCATGGCATCTGCACCAAGACCGGCGTCTCTAAGAGATTTCGCAGTTTCCGTACGCACAAGTCCAACCCTGTTGGAAGGATCTGTATTTGAACGAGATATGTCATCAGATAAAACCGACTGAGCATCTTCATTATCATCTGGTTGACCAACATAAGGAGTTGGGTTCATCTCCTGAGAATTCAAAGAGAGCTGTGCCGAGATATTGCTGGCTGCATCGTCTTCTTTATTATTGTTGCTGGATGAAGCAGGTAAAGATGAGGACATTGCTATTTGTTATTAATTGTTGATTAATTTAATTTGAATGCAAGAAAGCAATTATAATAAAATTAAACGAACAAAAAAAAAAGAGAAAAAAAAGAAAGCAATTAAGTTCTTTTTTATTATTATTATTATTTGTTCTATATGTTGTATTTATCTATCAATCTATCTTTCCAATTATTGAATTTAAACTTCGATGTTGAAAAATTAAAAACATGTAACTGACTCTTCGAAGAAATTAAGGATACTAGATGATATTTATATAGACTATCCAGCTATAAAAAAAAAAAAAAATAAAAATAAAAATAAAAAAAAAATTTTTCTTTATTTTGTTCTTTTCTTTTCTATTTCCGTACTTCTTTTCAGCCGAAAAAGTTAATATTAGGGACTCTAATATCCGCGCGCATTAGAAAAGCAACAAAAAAAAGACACCCTTATCCAGACATATGGATGAGTTCAGCCACACACATATCTACATATTGGATGAGACATAAAAATAAATATCTCAATTTAAACATTCTAATCAGACTTGTTGATTGACTATGTTTTACTGCAATAACATAATACTTCCGACTGTTAGCCGTACTAGCGCAAAGTAACGGTTGAGCAGTTTTTTTCTTTCTTGGTAGATATGTCGGTTGCATATTTAAACTTAACATTAGGAGGGTTCAACACATGCGGCTTGGGACGTTATAAATAAATCTGATGCAATTTATCTAAACAGTAGCTTCAACGGTTGGTTACTTATTTGTTTTTCACCACTGCCCTGGCATAGCAAACACAAGATCGTGGTTTTGAAAACTGACTCATCTTCGAACCTGACTGAAAAACAATGGTAAATATGCAAGACCCCGGATTATCCAAAGTATACAGTATAGAACGAGAAATCCTTCGAAGAAACTCCAAATATTATAAAGTTTGGTATTGGAACTGTTGTGAACAAAAAAGATTGAGTCTTGGTTTCTAGCATGGTTACTTGCAACCATATTTATCAAAGAATCGTATTCAAAACACATCAAGAATTCAATAAACGAAATTTTCAAGAACCTCCAGATTGAGCCAGTTTTCCCAAAAATATCACAATGTCTATTAGGAATATTAAAAATGAGTTCAGTGTTAAATAGCATATTAGGCTCAAAAATTGTTGTTGTCGACGCAAGCAATATTAATCCAAATACCGGAAACTCCGTCATTATAATTCACTTCTTCTCTTTCTCTAACTCATGAACCATATATTCAAGCCATACTGAATAGCCAAAGTATATTCAGAGCCAGATTAAAAAACATTTATCTTAATATATATATATATATATCGAGCTCTTTATATTTTCTTTTTTTTTTCTTTGTGTTCCCCATTTTTTATTTTCTTTTTTTTTTTTCCTTATTCAGATGAATAATCTTTATTTGCATATCAATTCTATCTTCAACAGTATATTATACGTAATGGAAAGAAATGCCTCATTTCAAAACATTTCTTACTACTTTACCAAAAATTATCTTTTGGCAAACATCAATTTCCTTTCTGTTAATTCTATCAACAATTTCTTGTAAATTTCCAATTCTACGATTTTCGAAACTAAACCACCTTTAAATATTACATCATCATCAAACTTATTAACCATATCTCTAAGAAATTCTAAGACTTTGAATAATTTTAGTTTCAATTTAATCAATTTTTGAAACTCTTCAAACTCTTCATCCAATTTGTCAACTAACTCCGTAAATGTATCTCTATTAATTTGCACGAATTTCAAGCAATAGCTTAGAACATCCTCATTACAATATTCAAGTATTGTATTGATAGATACTTCATAATTATTTAATAGTCCTGTTATCATCTTGATAAATTCTTGTTTCTCATACACCTGCTTCTTTAGATTTTCATTTTTAATTTTTAGTTGCCTTAAATATTCAGTGCGATCTTCCTGCACATGTGCAACTTTATCGTTATTAAGATCGGTAAGCGAATCTATACAATTCTTGATAGAATCTTTTATAAGATTCGATTCCTCAAGAATCGATTCAAGTTGGAAATTCAACTCGTATAATGGGAGAAGGTTTTCCGTTAGTGGTAAATTTGGCGTACTCATTTCTGTAATTTTTTACTCCTAATTTTCTCTTCTTTTGCTAATTTTATTATCATTCAGCTTTCTCTTGTCAAAATTATCAGACGTTGGATAGTTAAAACTTTTTGGTAAATAGAGCTTTTCATTTCTGTATCTCGAATCAACGGTTCCATTGATTTCCTTTTTGCTCTATTTCTTTTCTGATTTTTCCTTATACACAAGTAAACAAAATCGGATAATACGGGTAACCTTTCATATTTTGGCTCTTTTAATTTTTTTAGTAAAAAAAAATCACAAATAGCGCGCATGCAGAGTTCATGTTGATTTTTCAACATGACAGTTTCTAGATATATAAAGTTTAGTTCTGAAAAGTTATTTATAGTCTGAAGTATAAATGCAAAATAATAATATTAATAGTAATATTAATAATAATAAAGAACAAAAAAAATGAATATGTATTGTTATGACCATGCAAACATTAAATACATGTAATTAAAGAAAATACATAATAGTAAGCAAACTCTCATAAAAATCTCCATTAGCATTTTATTTAATCTTCCATGTCAAATATGCAAATATTAAACTACCAAGCAAGCTGAATCCCGTTAAAATAAAAACTACTGAAAAATAATTGTTATGACTATCATACCAAAATGCATAAATCAATCCAAACAATAAACTGGAAAATGCTGGAGCAATCATGAAAAATCCCCAAATGGATCCAAGTAATTCAATTCCCCAGATTTTTAATATCATATTAGGGAACACCGTAAAAATTCCTCCATATGCCAATCCCGATAATGAGGAAGATAATGTTAATAATTTAGGAGCACCCTCAACTGTGAATACTAGCAATATCTGATCTATGATACCTACAATTATCACTGAGAAAAGTAGGTAAGAAGTCGAAATCTCCAAAGCTTCAAAATAATCAATTGCAAATCCTATCAGCAATCTCGTAATTGTTGAAAGAATAGCATGAATAGAAATCTGGTCTGGAATGTTGCTAAAGTTTAAATACGTGGTCAATGAACCAATATTATTAACATACATCTCTAATGGGCCAATACAAAGAAAAAATGACACCAAAAAGAAATATAATTTAGAAGTCCTCAAAATTTTCTTAAATCTTATATTATGATCAATTTCAGCAATACTGTCAATCTCGTCTAAAATTTCATCATCATCATTTTCGTCAATTTCTTCTTCAGCATTTGTAGTGATGCTCTCATAACTATCGTGGTGATGATAGCTATTAATTGAGGATTCTAATAAGATGGCATCTTTATTTTTTTGAATCTTTAGGTAAGTCAAGATACATGAAGAAGTGTATGACAAGAATCCCATTATTAAATAAATGTATATGAAAAACTTGAAAATATCTATTAAGCCCAATTGTAACCACTTCAAAATTCTACTTAGCAATAAGGAACTTAATCCATAACAGGTCACTGGTATACTGATGCACAATCCTTTATAATTGGGGTATATATTAGCACAATTCAACATACTGGTAAAATATAAACAACTTGTACCAAATCCAATCATGAAGAAACTGAAAGCCATGAAATAATGGCTTAACTTATTATAAAACACATAAATTGCAAGTGAATATCCAACACAGAGATTGATAATGGAAAGTAAAGCAACTAATGCTGTGCCATAAACATCCGATAAATTTCCAATTATAGGTAGTAATAGATACATTCCAATTGAGGATATTCCACTAATGATGTTTATATCTGTTTGAGAATAATGTAAAATATTTTGGAAAAATGGTGTCCAAACTGAAAATAACACTATTGAGCCACTGCTTAGACAAGAAGTTAAAGATATGAAAAACGCATATCTTTTTAAATTTGACGTATCTTGATGTTGACCTTGAAATTTCAATTTTTTGAGTAACTTCCGGAACGGTCTGGTTAACGCTATTTCTAGCTGAGAAAGGTTTGTCATTGCTATTATTGTTAGTCAATGTACAATTGTTGTTTCAAGAACAACTATCAAATTATCATATAGTTCTTCCTTTTGAAGAAAAGAAATAATAATTTTTATTTTTATTTTTTTTTAATAAATGGCTCTAATCATGAGGATCGTTAGTTGAGATAGCTTGTATACCAACTGTAGACTAGGTGAGTAATATTATGTCTTCCATCTTAGTACTAATTTTTCTTCCTTTTTTTTTTTCTTTCTTTTTTTTTAGCGCGGGAAGTAAATGAATCCAGATATGAAAAATTGCCTCAAGAGATCTAAACCTTCAATACCTCGTCAATATTTGTAAAAATATAACAAATTTGAAGAAACCAAACTATAAACTAACTTGCTTAAATGTAAAAGTATAATATAATATAGCTTATAAGATAAGATACCGGTATAGTAATAATGTGTGCTATATATTCTAATTTACAATATATACATATATATGTGTATATGATTTGATTTCGCCAAATGAAATGGATGGTGGATCATGAATAGCCCATGAACCACAATAACTGTCTGCCGGAAGAAGATGTAATCATACTTAAGGCTTGAGCACCAAACGGGAAATAACTAACTGTATAATATATGACTGATATCAATTCCAAAATTCCAAAAATAAAAGTCAAAATGACACTTTTCACAATAATGGAAAAATAAATGGTCAAAATCATCAGCCCTACAAAAAATCCACTGAAATAAATTCGTTCTTTAGATACCATATGTTTCAAATAAGCTACTGGGCCATTCAAAATTGCGAATGCTACTATAAACATTAAGGATCCCAATGACCAAAGCAATCCGAACTTTCTAGGTTTAACTGCCAAAACTGGAAATAATACAAAACTTATTCCAAAAAAAAACGCTGATGCTAATAAACAAACTATAAATCCAATAATTTTTTCAAACTGGGACATCTGTAAAAATGAAGGTTCCTGTTGTGCTGTCTCTTCGTTCTCGTAAATTGGCAATTGTTGATATAACGAGTTGGTGGAGTTTACCAAATTAGTTTTAAAATTAGAGAAAAACCCTTCGGAGGCAGGCTGTTCTCTAGATTCAACGAAATTAGTCCATTGATCTCTTATACTTGATGTCATTTTCTTTCTTTTGGTTTTTATCTATTAATAGAATCGATTGATATCTTCATTATAACCAATTTGTATAGTGTTTAACAGTAAACCATTTTTGGCTTAAAACAGTGGCGGTTTAATTTTTTGGCTGCTCGACTTTCAAATATTGAAACATCGTTGTGAGCACGTGTTATAAAATATTAAAAAAGAAAAAACATAAAATGTTTAATACAGGCATCCACTACACAGATACTCTAGAGAAAACTACAATGATTTTACAACATTTTCAATGAAACATTTTGGAATTATTAGTATTTAACAGAAAAGAGGAAAAAAATAAAACTTGAAAGAGATATAACACAATACACAAAACAAGATCTTTTTAATAAAAAAACAAAAATGTTCTGTGTTGGAATTCTTCTTTTGTTTCTCAATCGACTTTTATTGTCAACTAAAAAAGAAATTTAATTTAATTTTTTTTATTAATCAGTCAAATACTAAGTTTAACGAGAAGTGGCTTGGACTTTTTGGAAAGCACCTTTAGCACCTTGTTTAGAGATCTTAGAAGCACCACCTTGAGAAGCAACTAACTTAGCCTTAGCAGCCTTCTTCTTAGCTTTTTCAATCTTCTTCTTTTCTTTGGCAGCAGCTAAAGAAGATTCTCTGTTGGCTTTTCTAATTTCTGGTTTAGCTTCTCTTCTTTCCTTAATCAAATCTAAAGAAACACCGACGATAGCTCTTTCTTTCTTGACGGTCTTTCTGGATCTCTTCTTTTGAACTTCTTCAGTGATACCTTTCTTGTGGTGTCTTCTGTATAAAACAGTCCATGAGATTCTTCTTGGGTTCTTCTTTTGTAAGAATAAAGAAGCAGATTTAGAGTTTTGAAATCTGAAAATCTTGGAGTCACCTCTGACATAAAGAGTACCTCTACCTGGGTAAATCTTGGAACCGGAAAAAGCGTCAATTTCAACCTTCATTTTTTATACTATAAAATTGGTGTTAGTTAAGAATTTACAATAATCGAGACACTGAGACGTTTGAAAAAGACTATGATATATGACGGAACCCTCTATACTAATATTAAGATGCTCTGGGTGCCAGATAACCTTCTAACGTGCTTAATACCAAATATAATCTCAGCACCATACTCGTGATATTCTATGTTCGACAAATTCAACTGCAGTTGAAAATCATTGAGCGAATATTTGATAACTGAAAATGATCAGCCCTGACTCAACTTCACATGCAATACTGCTTCCATATATTCATGAGTGGCTTTTTTCAAATATATATAATACGAATTCCACAACGAGTCCACATAGAGTGCTTGGATCTCTATTTCTATACTTTTCTTTCTACCATGTATAAACCACATCAGTTTTTCATTTTCAAGATGATCTAATTTCCAATATTATTAAAAAAAAATCATTTTACACAGTAAATCCTTTACTTCAATCACCATTGTTTCCCAATACTAATTAATCTTTCTGCCCATGAGCATACAATCTTCAACATTCGCCATCAATATCCGCCTTATTTCAAACATAATACCATTTTTACATACTATCTTTTGGCTATATTTCACTTAGTTTGGATATTATATTAATAATAATTAAAGAGAATAACTTTCTATGGTAGTATCAATATTGATAATTTTGTTCTTTTTTTTTTTTTTTTTTTTTTTTTTTTTTTTCTTGTATTCTTCTTCTCAGTTCACGGAGGCTCGCTTTGCTTTATGTTAGGATGTGATTTGTGGATTATTTTTTTTTTCAAAAATTTTTTTCCAGTGAAGATTTAAGAGTATGCCAGAGTACAGTGGTAGTTGCACTGGTCTCCTATATGCAAATAAGAAAAGAAGGTACTGTCTCTTTATTCAGTCTTTTCTTTTAGTTCTCAGGTGTTAGGGTTTAAGGTATACTTGTCTGCTTAGTTTTTCCTTTTTGCAGATATTTTACAATAAGACAAAGAAATAGGGATTTTTGTGTTTTACCTTTGATTTCGTTGATTTTCATTGATTTTATTGATTCTGTCACTTTTATCAATTTCATCATTTATTAATATCAAAATTTTTATAGATTTTATATGAGAACCACAGCAATTCACTGTTTTACAAAAGTGCGTAATCACCTGATCTTGCCCTTATGTTTACCACGTGCTTTGTTGCTTTTTTTTTTCATAGGATACCACTAACACAGCTGAAGAAATGAGTATGAAAAAAAAGGCATGTATATATATTTTTTGAGAATATAAATTCTCTTTCCCAATGATCATAAAAAAATTCTTCCAACGCCCACACAAAGAAATTGAAGAAGAAAAAAAAAAAAAAAATATTTCAGGCAATTTTCAAATTCATCTCTTCTCTCTCATTTATTGTTTCTTGATAGTTGATAATTCAACAACAAAAGCATATATACTTCTATTATTTTAATACCGGAGTGCATACCCTAATAAACAAGCGCAGAGATGGTAAGTCTATAGTTTATTTGGAAACGTCAGGAAATACAAGTACCTCATAATAAGTTCTCATTTTGAAATCGCAGATCTTCATATCTTTAAGGTTAAATGCCTTATCCTTTTGAGGTTGAATATTTTCATTTTTTCGAAGTCGAATATTGTTTTCTGTGAAATTGTGTACTTGTATTTTCTGGAAGCCAGCCTTTGTAGAATCAATGATTTTAAAAAGTCAAGCATACTAACTTTTCTTTGTAGGCCCCAAAGAAATCTTCCGAAAACTTCAACGCCAAATTATCCTTGGCTATCAAATCTGGTAAATACTACTTAGGTTACAAGTCTACCATCAAGTCTTTGAGACAAGGTAAGGCTAAGTTGATTGTTATTGCCGGTAACACTCCAACTTTAAGAAAAGCCGAATTGGAATACTACTCCATGTTGTCCAAGACTCCAGTTTCTTACTTCCAAGGTGGTAACAACGAATTAGGTACCGCTTGTGGTAAATTATTCAGAGTTGGTGTCTTGGCTATTACCGATGCTGGTGATTCTGATATCTTGGCTTCTTTTTAAATAGATTTTTATAAATGAACGTATGTTTGTCTTATGATGATTTTTTTATTATGTGCGAAAGAAAAGGCACTTTAAAAATTGTAGATCAACGTAAAATCTCTTAAACTTGTGTATATTGGGGTGTTTAAATTGTTTTTCGTCACTGGTTAAGTTATTTCAACATGCTAAAAAGAGAGAGACACCTAACTAAAGGTGCATCACACTTTCCTATTTTTGCAAAATCTGAGAGAAATTAAGATCATAAGCGAAGCAAGTCATTGCGTCTATCTTGTAAATTATTTACTAGATCAATATTATCTGCTATCAAGCAAAGCAGTTTTTCGGTAGTTTTAAGAATACGATTTCAATATCATTGGAAAAGTACAATAAATTATTTTCATTTATTTTGATAGCTATTTATTGTTTTTATGGTTCATTTCGATGAATATTACAGATTTTATAATTATTGAATATCACATACTTTATAATCATTAAATATTACTAATTTATAATCATTGAATATTACAGACTCTTTAATAATTGAATACTTCAGATCTTCTAAAATTGATTTTCATAATTCACTGAGATGACTACTGCAAGTTTATATGATAATAGATTTCAATATTGTACGAAATTCCATCTATGCCATCAGACTTCTTTGAGTGACAAATAATTCACATAAAAATTAAATAGCGAATAAGTCAATAAGTAAAGACTGATTCGATTAATAGAAACAAATAAATCAGTGCTCATTAAGTGTTAAATACTTTTTTTAAAAAACAAAAATACAAAAACAAAAAACGAAAACAATAATAATAATAAAAGAAAGATGAAATACAATAGTTAATAAAGAAGTCTGTCAAAAAGTTGCTGGATGAAACAATTTTATATAGGATGTTTAGGAAATTTTGATGAGAAAAAAAAGAAATTGTAAATATTGAAAATACAAGAAAAACATTTAATAGAATGTATAAGTGTCCTGTAGAACCACATATCAGTAATAGCGAACTTTTGCTTCTTTTTTTTTTTTACTATATGACCATCTATAACATACTCTCATCAGCAAGCTTCAAAGTTCAAAATCAATACCTTAATATAGTTATATATTATAGAAAAATAATTATCTTAAAGGCATAAACGTACAAAGTATATTTGTTTCTACCAATTGTTAATTTCAACACATCTTCATTATACTTGATTTGAATTCGGTTGTATTCATCTACTGAAAATCATACTATCCCTAATTTCTGTATAAGATCTGAAGTTTTCATTCCAATCTCTGGAAGACTCTTAATGATAATATTATCCATTGTCTGCATAGAAGCTTGTAGAATATTTGAATTCATAAAAAAATATCCAGATGAGTCTATTTAAAAAAAAAAAAAAAAAGAAGATCTTGACCATTGTAATATTAAGAAAATTACTGTATATCTCAAAATTATATAATTCAAGTACTTGACACATACTATGTCTAATAAATTCATAAATGACTATTCTTTCTATGGAATCTTATGGAAACAATAGGATGTGAACATTCCCAAAATTCTATGACACATCACGTGATCTCATCTTGATTTTTTATTTTCTTTTCTTCTTTAGCGTTCTTTCGACTAATTACTAACGAAAAAAATTTTTTTTTCTATTATTCTTTTATCACATTTATAAATAAAGATTATCAATATAAAAGATCACGTAATTAACCAATAAAATCAATTTATTAAAAAAAAAGTAAGAGAAGAATATTAGAGTTATCTTTTAAAAAAAAGAAGATTATTATAATAAATTATATTACACTATTACATTTATTCCAAAATAAATTGACTAAGCAATTTAAAGAGATTATGTCTTCTGAAAATTTTTTTAAACCAGTCGGTGAAGCCGCTGAACAAACAACTAATAACGAAGTTATCCAAACAGGTGCCTCTGATAATGAAGGTAGACCAGTTCAAGAAGTTGAATCTTTGTGCATGAACTGTCACAAAAATGGTGTTACTAGAATGTTACTCACCAAGATCCCATATTTTAAGGAAATCATTTTGATGTCTTTTGAATGTCCACATTGTGGCTTTAAAAACAACGAAATACAATCTGCTGCTAATATCCAAGAAAAAGCAAGCAAATACATTTTGAAGATCGAGGATGTTAAGGATTTTAATAGACAGGTAGTTAAGCTGGAAACAGCTCTGGTCAAATTTCTTGAAATAGACACTGAAATTCCTCCAAAGAAAGGTCAATTCATTAACATTGAAGGCTTACTAAGTGAAATGATTGAAGATTTACAATCAGATCAAGAAAAAAGAAAGGAAATCCAGCCTGAAATCTTTGATAAAATTAAAACTTACATTGAAAAGGTTCAATCTTATCTTAAAGGTGAACACTTACCATTAACAATGGTTTTGGATGATCCTGCAGGCAATTCATGGGTTGAGTTTGTTCCGGATGAACCAACTCATAAATGGTCTAAGGTTGAATATTTTAGAACTCCAGAACAAAATTTACAATTAGGATTAATCACAGAAGAAAAGTACAATGAATTAAAGAGTGGTAAAGAACCTGAAACCGTTGTAGGCACTACTGGTTTTACATCTGATAATTCTGAGATTGAAAATTATTCTAATGAAGTCCAAGTGTTTAAAGCCACTTGTCCAGCTTGTTATGGTCCCTGTGAAACTCATATGAAGACAGTCAATATTCCTCATTTCAAAGATGTCATTATTATGAGTACAGTATGTGAAAAATGTGGTTACAAATCTAATGAAGTTAAAACCGGTGGTGCTATCCCAGAAAAAGGTAGAAGAATAGTGTTAAAGGTCACTGATGGTGTCGAAGATTTGAAGAGAGACGTCTTAAAATCAGAGACCTGCCATTTGATAATTCCTGAATTATCTCTTGATTTGACTCCGGGTACTTTGGGTGGCAGATTTACTACATTAGAAGGTTTACTAACACAAGTCAAAGAAGAACTACATGAAAGAGTATATACTCAAACTTCAGATTCTATGGATGAAGGAACCAAGAAAAAATGGGAATCCTTTTTCTCTAAGATTCAAGAAGCTATTGATGGTAAAGTAGATTTTACGGTCATGATGGAAGATCCATTAGCTGCTAGTTATATACAAAATGTTTATGCCCCAGATGTGGATCCAAATATGGCAACCGAAGATTATGAAAGAACTAATGAAGAAAATGACTCTTTGGGTATTAACGATATGATTGTCTAATACACTCAAATAATTTCATCTTGTTTTACAGATTGAATTAACATTAATATCGCTCGAAACCCATTTGTATAATAAATTTTTTCATCTTTATATATTTTTTTTTGTTATTGTTATATAATAAATTTTTAATCTCGTTTCATTAGTAATTAATTTCGTAGATCAATTATATCCTAAATAGGCAGATTTATATATGCAATGTCGAAAGTCATTTTTAATGACTGGTGAGCATTTCAGAAGAAGTGGGAAAAAAAAAATATCACAAAAAAAAAAAAGGAAAAGTAAAATAATACTTAGGCAGTGAAAGAAAGACACGAAAAATTAATTATTATTAGTATACGAATCCTAAGACTAAGCGAAGGTCAATATCCAAATGAAGAGTTCTTTTTTTTTAAAATAATAAAAGAGGCAGAATCAATTAAGAATCCAACTAGCGTATAGTATGAGCTCAAATAAGAAGAACAAGGTCGTATATATAGGCGGAATTCCCTTTAATCTCACGGAATACGATATAACAAATATTGCCAAAACTGTGGGAACGGTAGTTGCAGTTAAATTAGCATTTGATCAGCTAACTGGGAAAAGTAAAGGATATGCATTTGTGGAATATGCTGATGAAGTAGCTGCTGCATCGGCTGTTAGAAATTTGAATAATTATAGTGTTGGAAATCGAGTGTTAAAATGTGGATTTAGTGCAGCAAGTACGATTTCTGGAGCTGCTACCCAAATTACGGATTTGAATCCAACTAACTCTGGTAACCTTAATGGTGCTCCCAATCTGATTGGACTTAACAGTGGAGATTCAATTGATCCTTTACCAAAAGGAATTATAATCGATGATAACATTGATGTTTCGGATTATATATCGAATACCTTGCAATCAGTAAATAGTAATAAAATAATGAGTATATTAAAAGAAGCAAAAGAAATGTCCTTAAGAAACCCTGAACTTATGAGTGAGTTATTGAATAGATGTCCACAATTAGAGTATGCCATTGTAGAATTACTATTAACCTTTCAATATAAAACTCCAGAAAATGTTAGTGATCTTCTATCCGACGAGACGAAAGCACTAGCGTCAAACAATAATAGTGATCAGCAATCAGATACAGTTCAAACTATACTACCGACATCCTCCATTTCTACAAATGGGCAGCAACAACAGCAGCAACAACCGCACCAACAGCAACAACAGCAGAGCATACCTGTTCAACAGAAATCCATTGTTAATAATGATGACGTAGTGGTTGAAAAATTGTCAGATGAAGAAGTGAAAAGGTTGAAACAATTTATAAATTTCCAGCCAGAAAAGCTTGACTCATTAACTGAAGTGCAGAAACGTGCTATCTTACAAATCCAAGAAAACTATAGAAGTGGAATCTATGGTACACAACTAGACTAATTTACATTATGAATTCTTTTTAAATAAATGTTTATAAACGGTTGTAATATAAATACATATTTTATAATAATTCTTCTAATAATTCTTGTAACTCATCATTTGATAATTCAATCAGAATAAATTCAATACCTTGATTATTTTTGTTTATCTTAATCATATCATGCTCGATGAATTCTCGAAGCATTATTCTAAAACTAATTTCATTACTAGTAATAAATTCGTCAACACATAACTCATATAATTTTTTAAACTCTATAGGTGAATCATTTTCTAACTGATTCATGATTAAAATTTTATATAAATTTCTGGCATTTAATGTCAATGAGTTCAAAACATATTTCGATCCCTTAAACTTATTATTAGAATTATTATTCAAATTATGTAGTAAGTCCTTGAAACTTGATTCAACAAAATAGGGAGAGTAATTGGTGATATTGTGATGAGCGAATTGTACAGATGAAGATATCAAGACAGAAGAAGAATAAATGTCAGTTGTTATAATGAATTTTAAGTGCTGTTTCAACTTCATTAATTCGTTGAATAAATATTGAAATTTATAATTTCTCAAATATTCCAGATCAAAATTATTAATTATTATTATTAATTGTAATGAAGGTTTGTTATTACTAGAAAATTTGTCCTTTAAGATGTTTATGAATTCATTCAAGTTATTAGTAGGAGGTATCTGTCCTTGTTTCTTATTTTTGGAATTCTTAGTCGCAAATAAAACAGATGTTAACTGTTGCAATATTTCTTTAATATTAGTAGAAGGATTGTATCCATTTATTACAAGAATAGGACAACTCACCAAGCTCAAAAGATAGTCATTATAAAATTCATGAATAAATCTTAATTTGGATCCAACACCATAGAAATGTAAATTAAAACCATTTAACAATTCAAAATAGAACTGATTAAATAAATGATCATATTTTATATTAGGTATAAGTAATTTTTCTAATTGATATAGTAAATTAAATTGCTCATAGTCGAGAGTAATTGCCAATTTGTTATTCCTATTTGACATGTGTTTTCTTTTTAATTTATTTTGATTGAAATAGCCCTCGTAACCATCACTAAAGGCAGATGCTGACTTGAAATCAATTGCTAACTCTTTATTTTCCCTATCATGTATCAATTCTTCCAATTTCTGGGTATATTTTGTCAGTTTGAAAGATTTGGTCAACTCTGGAAATTGGAAAACTTCATTTTTATCATTGCCGTCTTTATTTGGACTTCTTCCACTACTATTTCTTGGAGAAAAATAATCAATTAGTTTTTTATTAATTTTTGGAGTTGAAATATTTTGTTTTAATTTAGGAGGGACAATTGAACTTGTCTTTGAGTTGAAAATTGATAAAGGATCATCATTGTTTACTATATATTGTCTTTTGATTTGTTGCTTGGTAATTCGATAAATGTCAGTTCTTGATTTTCCTGGACTTGGTTGGATCCTAACAGATTTTAAATTCTTGGGACTTAGATTAATTATACCCCTTTTTAGTTGGGACTCAGTAACTCCATTTGATAATTCAAATTTCTTAGGCGATTCCAACTCCAAATCTTCAATATCTTTTCTCCCCATTTTGAAACCCTTGAATCAGAAAATTTATAATACTAATAAGACATAATGTGAATACAAAAATATTTATGTACTATACAATAACTTTCTAAGCCATGTATCATTTGAATTTCTTCTTCTGTGTTAATACATATCTAAATGTGTACTAAACTAATCTCTTCTAGTTACATTGTAGGAAATGTAATGTTGACAAATCTGTACATCTACTAATTCTCACATTAACGACTGTGGTTGAAGCCCTGCTTGGGAACAGAAGAATTAAAATATAAAAAAAAAAATTTTTTTTAGAAAACAGTTTTTTTTTTTTTTTCAAAAAAAAAAAAAAAAGTATAAATTCTCGATGGCATCTCATTTTTTCTCTCTAACCTTTTCTTTTATTGATAATAGTTTTTCTATCCTTAAAGAATTGAAATTCATACAATTGAACAAGTATTTGTTCAGTAATTGCTAAGGAAAAAATATTCTGAATTTTGCTTATGGATTATTGTTATGATCAAGGTTATGATAACAACAATCTTCAAGCTGTAAGTGAAGACTATTTTTTGTTCTTATTAATATTTAATTAACGATAATCAAACTTTCTACATGATGAATAATTGCAACAGTTGAATTTCTTCGACCGATCTAAAATATGCGGAAATAAAACAATTTCAGAGCTTTTTAATTCTGAATAGAAAATTTGAACTTTCATTAATTAAATTATTATTATCATTGTAAATAGTAATATTTATTCTATTTGTTAATTTTGAATGTAAAGCTTGTGATCGGAAGTCTATCGTGAGACTATTATTTGATCGAAGCATTGTAATTGAGATACATTTACCTTTGGATCAACTGTGGTACATTGATAAATCTATTCGAGTGATTTGAGAAGAAGCACGTAATACTTCAATTTATTTTTTTAACTCAGTGTCAGTGTATCAGTCAGTAGCTTACATGAGTATCATTTAACGTGACAATTACTATATAATTAACGAGACAAATTATTGGTTACTAATAGTGACATTTCTAATTTCTAGAATTGATGATATCAATGAATTCAGGTTTCAAAGAAGCACCACCAACAAGGAAACCATCAATGTTTTCCTTATCTTTGAAGGTGGTAGCATTCTTACCGTTAACAGAACCACCATACAAAATTCTTGTGTCTTCAGCTTGTTTTTCACCAATTTCGGTCTTCAATAAATCTCTGATTTGCTTATGAATGTCTTCGGCATCTTGAGGAGTTGGAGTTAAACCAGTACCGATGGCCCAAACAGGTTCATAAGCTACAATGATGTTGGACCAGTCCTTAACTAAAGCAGTTACAGCCTTCAATTGTTCAGCAACAACCTTCAAGGTTTCACCATTGTTTTTTTGTTCCAAAGTTTCACCAATACATAAGATGACTTTCAAACCATTTTCCAAAGCAAATTGGGTTTTTTGAGCGACAAATTCGCTCAGTTCATGGAAGATGCTTCTTCTTTCAGAATGACCCAAGATAACATAATGAATACCTACATCCTTCAAATTTTCAACGGAAATTTCACCTGTATAGGCACCTTTTGGCTTCAAATAGACGTTTTGAGCACCGACTTCAACTTGCGGGGTTTTTGTATTGATTGAGTTACTGTATAATAAGTAAGGTGCTGGAGGACAAATTACAACATCTGCTGATGAAGGTAAATCAGCCTTGTTCAATCTTTCAATGATTTCTTTGATAGAGGCTAAAGAGCCGTTCATTTTGAAGTTACCACCAACGAAGAATTTACGAGCCTGTAAACATAGTGTTAGTAAATTCAGTTTATAGCTGACAAAACCTATGTATCAGAACTGCGCAATAGGAAGACCTATATATATCATAGATTCAAGGGATTAAATGATTCATTCTCCTTAACTAAAACCATGTCTTATTTGTCTCACTTGGCCTCAAAAAAAAAAAAAAAAAAAAAAATTCCAATGTGTCAGGACTTACCATTTTTGAAAAGATACTTTAGAGCAGCTTAAACTTAAAGAAATTGTTTTTGGTATTGAATATAATAACAATAATTTATTATTGTAACAAATTCCGTAAGTAGAATCAAAAGAAATAAAATCTTGAACTAAACAATCGCAATTGCAATAGTATGTATATATATATATTTTATTGAAAAATATACGTATTGAATTGGTTGAAAAGGGTCACACATATTACTATAAATCAGAATAAAAAATGTGGCATGCCCCTCAACTGGAGAGCAAAAAAAAAAAAAACATCAGGTTTTTTTTCTCAAGTGAAAGAAATGTTGCGTGCACCGCTTTGTCACGTAATTATCACATGAGTTTGTTGTGCACGTGATAGTCAAGGCTCATAATTTTTCCCTCTTTTTCTTTCTTTTTTTTATTTTATGACGAGTTCTCCTATGACATAATGTCGAGACTTTAGATATTTTATAGTTTGTAGATACTGCTATTTCATTGACGAGCGTATTGACTTTTCTTTTATATTTCTTCATCTAATGCTATACACTTCATATAACACTATTGCTTTCATATAACACTGTGATTTTCTTATAACACTGTTGCTTTCATCTATACATTAGTAATCATTTTTTTAGAACGACAAAATGCTGACTGATTCATTCTCTGCGGAATTTCTTGAACAAATCAAGAATGCCAAACATATCGTTTTCTCAGATTTTGATGGTACAATCACTTTGCAAGATAGTAATGATTATTTGACGGATAACTACGGTATGGGACTCAAAAAAAGACAAGGATTAAATGATCTTATCTTGAAAGGAGACTTGTCATTCAGAGAGGGATTTAAACAAATGTTGGAATCTGTTTCACTACAGTTCCATGAATGCATCAAGATATTAAACGAGAATATCAAGCTCGATTCGGGCTTCAAACATTTTTATGATTATTGTGTCTCTCATGGGATCTTAATCATCATTGTCTCCAGTGGTATGAAACCTATTATTAAGGACTTGTTAAACTTATTGTTACCTGGCAATAACTTAGAAATTATTTCTAATGATGTTGACATCGAAGAAGATCCAAGCGTTAGCAAAGAAAAAAAGTGGAACATTATTTACAGAGACGAGACGGACTTTGGTCATGACAAATCAATTGCTATCAAGCAAATCATTCAAATCAAGAAACAATATGATATTTCATCTGCATGTCATTATTTCTACTGTGGTGATGGTGTAAGTGATTTAAGTGCTGCCAAAGAAACTGAATTATTATTTGCTAAGAAGGGCAAAGATTTGATTAGATTTTGCAAGGCGCAAAACATTCCGTACTCCGTTTTCGCCGATTTTGGTGATATCTTAAAGGTGGTTGAAAGCGTCGTCAGTGGTGAACACAAAATTGAATATTTCGTTGAAAAATAATAGTGTTTTTTTGTTTTTTCAATATCCACATTTATATTCTGACTTGGTTGTGAGTAATATATGCTTAAAAGAAGCATTAAAAAGTTTTGTAGCATGTAAAATAAAATAATAGCGCCTCACGTGAATATGGCGTGACTCTTGTTTTTTTTTTCTTTGTTTGAGGTTTCAGTTCTTTTTACCTCCAAAATAATACGTTGTTGTATCTTTGCGTCTACGTATCTATTATCCGAATCGCCATATACCTATCAACCTCCATATTAAACTTTCTTTATCCTGTATTTTCATTTATAATTCATGTGGAATTTGTAATAGAAAAAATAGATGGAGGAAACTACATAATAGAGATCGAAATTGAGATTATAGTGGAACCATAAAATGAAGCATAAGAAACAAAATAAAAAAAAAAAAAAAAAAAAAGGCAAGAACAATTGGAGAAAAAAAATCAGTTCAGTATAGATTTAGGGATCGCTTTGAGTTACCATAAGATGCGTTACCAATATTTATTTTAGTTGGTTTATCTTTTATTTTATCTGTCTACTTTCAGAATTGTGTTCTAAATCTAGTCGTGTTCAGATATCTATATGCATGTAGAGAAAAATTTTGAAAAAATGAATATTTTTTTTGTGTTTTATACCCTAAAATTGAGTTTTTTGCATGTATTTTATCGGTGATTTGACGTACGTTTATGCGATGAACTTTAAAAATACATGTATACATAGAGCTTTTTAGTTTGTGGAAGATTATTAGAACAATAGAAACGTAATTAGCATTGATCAGTAAATAATTATTCAATACAACGCACCTATTGAATACAAAAGATATTTGTATCAGCAGCATTTTAACCTATGTTATTGTAGAGACTAGTTTAATATTTTGTAAAATTTCTCCAGTGTTTTCCTTGCTGTCTGCTTCTTGATTTTCCTGACCCAATACATCGCTCAATGAAACACAATCTATATATATATCCGTATATCCATTATTTATTCTGTTTTTCTTCTTGATTTTCTTAGTCCTATGGACTAATTATTTTTTCATCGCTAATTCCTTTCTCTTTTGTGATATTCATTTAATTATTATCTATGGTACCTATTTTAAGGTTTCCATATCATTATAGTTTCATTTTCTCACATTATTCATCTACAATATAAACTGATATCCCTAACAAAAAGAAAAAAATGAAACTTCTCAAGTCAACTAATGACTTGTATATCTTTAACTCACCTTTGCTTTTGATAATCACGAGGGTCCTTTTCATGGTGATATTTCTTAGTGCCTTTGTTAAAACAGCTCCAATTCCACAGAATTCCATGTTATCTATCGATAAGAAGCCGAATATTTCTCCAGTTTCCAAAAGAGAAACTCCAATAACCCATGAAACTGACGGTTCCCCTGTTCTTGCAGCTGCAGCTGCAGCTAAAGTAGCTAATCAGGATATTACTTATACGGAAAATAGCTTTCAAATAGAATTAGATCATCATGAATTGAAAAAAATTATTGTGGCAGCTAAGGCTGAGCTCAGCAATAACAGCTAACAGCAGCTTTGGCTAAGTACAATAACAGTCTTAACTAAATATAATATAACCCTTGCATCTTCTTATTAACATTCTCATAGTCCAGAAATTTGATTTATGTGTGTTTTTACTATTTTTTCATGACCATCAAATGAATTCTACCCATCACTATCATGTTCAGCGTAACCGGAAAAAAACATAAACAAAACGAAAGCATCCAGTCAATATATATTATTGTATAGATGATGAAAATAAAAAAATATATGTTATTCTCAAAAAGAAAACTATCTGCTATGTATTAAAAAGAAAAGAAAAGGCACTATTGTCATACCAGTAACTGAAAAAAAGAAATTAAAAAAAGATTTAATATTCAGAAACAGAAACTATTTAAGTGAAAAATATATATTATATAAACGTGGTGAAAAAAAGTATATTAAAAACAAAAAAAATAAAAGAATCAAACTCAGAAGAAATAATGGAATTTATATTAAACAAAAGACAAGAGTAAATAACCATGCAGATAATATTATGGTTAATTATTTTAACTATGTAGAAGTAAAAAATGAAGAAGAAATAATAAATTAGCTAAAGAAAATAATTAAATATTGAATTTTTTTAATTATTTTGTATGTAAATTGGTATATTATTATTTAAAGAAAAATATAAGATAACATCTCCTAAATTAACATATGTATTGCGAGATGAATATACGGATAATAAAGATAATATATCTTTAAAAGAAGAATATAACAAAGATTCAAGAATAAATTTTAAAAATATGAACTATTTTTGACCATAAATCTCAGTTATTTCAAAAAATTTTAAACTGAAGAGTATGCATTAAAACTCATAGATTTATCTTTAAATATTTGCCCCATTTATTTCCATTCATATCCATTCAATATTTATATACTTTGTCCTTCGCTTGATCCAATATCCATATCAACTGAGTAGACCAAGCTTTATATTCCACATAAAGATCAAGTATATACACAATTTTATAGTTAATTCTAATCGTAAAAAATTCTGTATCGGATTTTTCCTTTAATTTAATTTTACAATAATATATACCTGATTTATTAAAATTTCTATCTTTGACTTTGAAAACTTTTTAATTTGACCAATCTTAATATGCCATAGGCGCTAGATACAAAAATTTAACATCTAAATAAAATACATTATTATGAACTCCATTTTCACTGATATATCTACCTCCAATTAATACGTTTCTGATAGTAAGATATTCTTATGTCTTTGGGTAATAAAGCAAAATCTCTAGTTGTAAGAAAGTTTAAATAATTTAAATAATAATCCTGCTAAGGTTTTGTTTGATCTACAATATATGTTCCAAAGACTTCAAGAGTATTTGCCTTAAATTTGAACCAAACATTTGCTAAAACAATAGTGCCACTCGCACAATATTCTTTATCCTATTCAATTAACTTACCAGAATTTTCATGTTCTTCATATCTGATAAAATCTTGAGCATAATAAGCTTTATCCGTTTTTCAATATAAGAATCAGTGGTTGTCTCAACTAATTTCCACTTGTTAAATTCTCTTTCTAAATCTTCTTTTAACTTTATTTTAAGATGAAGAATATTAAAATAAAGAAAATATACTACTTATTATGTGGACAACCTTTCTATGGGTTTAAATACAATGCTATCAAGTTCAGCACCACAGCTAACTTTACTGAAGCAATTGTCATCGTCGATATCGTTGCCATCACTAGGTTTCAATGTTACAAAAGGCATTAGCCAGTCAGGCAATATCTATGCTCTGGTATCAAATGGTCTGACAAAATAGTTGGTAATCCTATTATTATTACAAGCAATTTCAATTTTATCAGGAATATCTGATGTCAAATTGAAATGTTTTACTGGAAGCCCATACCTTCTCAATTGGTGGGTATCATCACCTTTATAGGCACATATATATCACGTGTAATATTAAATCAGGCCTAATAGAATATCATTGATATAGCATTCTATTAAATTTTATCTTTTTCCTTTGAAGAATTAGTAAAAATATATTCTTTTTTTGAAAATGAATCGATTTGTATAACAGAGATATAATTTTAACACAAGGTTACAATTTGACAGACAGCAGACAGACTTTTTTTTTCCTTATATGTGAAAAATTGCCCTATGATACAATCTGTGTGAACTACATACATTTGCATCGAATCTAGCAAATATTTTCACTTGACTTTAAGACAGATAAATATTGTTTATTGCAAAGAAGCTATAAAAGTATAAAATCCAAAGAAACCTTAGTTATATATGTTAGCAATTGGCTTAGTATTATACACAAGGTTGCAGCCTTAGGGACAACTAACTAGTAAAATCCTAAAAAGCACGGTCGCTATTTTCAAAGAGTGATTGCTTTCAACATGTAGTTCAGTGGCTATTGCATATCTTTTTATAGACAACGTGTCTCTCAACATTTTTGTTGCATATTAATGTTTTCTGACCGCTAAGCTTCGTCTTAAATTTAAACTATCGTTAAATAGATTACAATTAACAACAATTTCTTTAAATGCATTAAGATCATCGACGATTATGGTTCTCATCACTTTTTGTTCTTCAGCATCAATATCTTCGTTTAGAGCATTGCCTGTACCATTTTCTTTGATACAATCAATGCTTAACAAATAATTAATCAAATTGACTCTCATATTTACTTTATTTGCTAAATATGAGAATAAAGTTAAGTTGACATCATCATAGGACTCATTTAATCCAGTATTGATGGTTGATGCAGCATTTCCTCGGCGAATTCTATAAATATTGTTATTTTTTGTAGTGCTGTGAGTATTTGAATATGAATAACCTTCAAAATTTATGAAGTTATTTGAACTATTATTTTTATCATCATTTAAACACAACTGATAAATACTGGCTATGATATAATAATCTAATTCCAAATTATTAAAAGTAGTAATATGTTTTGTACTTGAACTATGTTGTGTTTCAAAATTAAATAAGTTTCCCAATTTTCCATCATAAATTTTAAGAATTACATCATTGATAATAAAATTTATGGTGCTAATCTTTAATTCATCAATAAATGAATAAAAATAAATACACTTCCAAAAAAATTCTAAAATAGTGCCATTGGTAGGATGCATACCAATAATTTTTAGACATGCATTCAAAATATCGTTAATAGGTTTAATTTGATTGTTGATTAAATTGGAATTATTACTATTGTTATTAACGCTTGACGGTTTATAAAAGAAGGTAATCATACAAGGAAACAAACAATTAATCATTAATTCTTTACTGTAGTAATCAACAAACTCAGCATCTTCATAACGCATTTTTTTGTCATTTTGAAATTTCACATAATACAATTCGTCCAACTTTACACCACTATAAAATATAGTGAGTAACTTCTCTATAATTTCTTTTTTTAAAAGGCTTTTAAAATTTCTAAAATCATTGATAAATAACTTAAAGTTTTTAAAAATTAAATTAAGTTTTCTTGAAATCTCAAAATCCTGATCATCTCCATCACTGTCATCTGTGTCATTCATTAAAAGTGATGCAAAGTTTAGCAAACTTAAAATTATATTCGTTTTTCCGAACAATATGATTTGTTTATTAAATTCAATATTTTTCTCATTCAATTCATTAAAAATATGTAGGAAATCCCAGATGAGCATAGCCCTATCATCGCCATGATCATCACTCTTAATTATTAAATTGTTTAGATTTACTACCATGTGTCCAAATATTAAATAAGCTTCCATAGTTGTTAAAAATCTGTTTAATTGGTTGTTTAAGTTATGATAATTATAATAGTCAACATTCGTTATGATAAAGTTAATCAAGCTTTGAAAAAATTCTAGAATTTTCAATCTTTGGAACTCATTATTATTATTAATTTTCTTGTTCAATTTAATTATAAACTTTTGAAAAGTTTTCAAATTTTTATTAAACAAAATTCCATAACTGAATTTTTCCAACATTCTGAAAAAATAAATATCATCTTCACTGGGCGTTAATTTCGAATTCGTATGTGCAATTTCATAAACATTCAAAAAATTTAATAATTCAATAAAAAATGGAATATCATTTTCAAGTTTTTCATTTTTGGAAATTTTTAAATCGCTGGAACTATCACAGGAATCAAAATAATCGCATGCATTATTAACTCTAGAAATGTTATTGGTGATTATACTATTACTATTACTGTTATTATTTTTGCTAGTAGCATTAGCATTAGCAATAATCGCGCTACTATTTCCTTGACCACAATTCCGGTCAGAATTGAAGCAGTTCACAATTAAAATAAATATATTCATTAATGATTCAAACTTAATGATCCTCTGGTAATGACATTGTTGATCTTTTTGCAATAAGCACATTCCATTTTCCAAGATAATAAACTTGTTAATCATCAACAATATTTCATTGTAATTTTCGGTGGTAATTATCTTTTCAAGATTAATCAGTTTATCAAACTGTTCAAAAAATGAAATAAATGAATTATTTTTCAGGAACAAATATTCAATAGGTTGCGGATTTTTGCTGATGTATTCCAAAAATTTAATGATTATAAGCAATGAAACCTCATTCAATTCATTAGTTTCACTATAATTTGGAACTAACTTATCAAAATTTTTGATTATTAAATGGGTGAAGACATTAACGTTTTCAAAAATCAAATATATAGCTATACTTCTGAACTTTGCCAGGTTATTATCACTACTAGAACAGGAAAGCGCCAACTCTAGAAATTTTAAATTGTTTAAATTATTATCTAATTCAACTGATCCCAAAGAAACTTGTTCATATTCAGATTGCAGTTGCGCAACCTGGCCTTTCAAATCTGTAGATTTCAATAATATATCATGGATTCTATCTATCAAAAATATTTGTAGTTGGGAATTGTGTTCATCATCGGTAGATAAAGTTTTATTATATTCTATAATTAAGCTCTTAATCATAGAAGGATTATCATTTATTCCATAATATTGATAATTTTTTAAGAACACAGATAAACATAATTGTCTTCTTAATAAATATAAGCTATTGAAATTTTCAAAAAATTGGCAACGCTTAAAAAATATGGAGAATAGAAATCCTTGCTTATTAGCATTATTATTTAACAAATGAATAAATTCATCGTTATTCAATAAATTCAAATATAATTCGGTCAATTTAAATCTCTGTGATTGTATAAGTTCACAAGGTTCCTCAATAAATGTAAATCTTTCACCAATGTTGAAAAATAGATTATCAATTTTATCAGAAAGTTTAATTAATTGTTTAGGACTTAGTGCAAAATAAATTTCATTATCATAAGTATCTAAAAGACAAATGAGAAATTCCATGATTTCGATATCATCACAGAGTTCCACAGAATGGTTCAATAAAAATATTACTGCCTCTAAAACATTAGAAAATTGTAAAAAATTTAATTTTATCAAGTGCTGAGATTTTAAAACCTTAAGGAATTTTATAATTTCCACTTTAAAAGATAAATCAAAAAAAATATTATTATTATGGCTATTATTATCAATGCTATTTGTTGTGAAAGGAATAGTTTTGTTTACTGATCCTCTATGATTTCTTCTGATTCTAGAGATGTCACTATTTAAGCATCTTAAAAGGAAATAAATTAGATCAAAAAAATATTCGTTGTTTATCAAGTCTGGTAATAAATTATGGGTTAGCAATTTCAACAAATGAAGATTTATCGATTGGAAAAGTTTAATATTACTATTATAATTTTCAAGCTTATTATTATCATTATAGAATTTAAAATAAACTAGCATAGCTTCAAATAGATTGAAATTTTCCACCGTTTGATAATCTAAACCAAATTCCGTAATTAAACAAATTGATAATTCTATTTGAATTAATTCCTTTTTAGTGTCGTTGTTATTATTACTTGTAGTAGTTAAAGTGTTATTTTCACTCAATATATCTTTCAAATTTGCAATTTTCAAAGAAGGAGCCACAATGTAAGTGTTAAAAAGAGAAGAATTCAAAAAATCCAATATATCTAACAAATTCAACATCTTAAACAATAACTCTTTATATTTAAAAGAGTATTTTAAATCTTTTAGATATAAGATCAAAAAAAGCGTATTGCCAAGTTTATAATTCATACATAAGTCATTAGTAGACAAAGTTGTTGAAATATTTTGATCATTGTTGCTATCGTTATTTTCACAAATATCTAATAGTAATTCAAATAAGTAGATCATGGAAATTGTAGATTCATAATTTATGGAATGACTCAAATAATGAAGAGAATAGAATAAATTAATCAATTGTGTCAATAAATTTGATGATACCAAATTGTGTAAACAAATTTCATTATCTATAGATAGATAGTCATAAACCATAGAGATTGTATCGATGTAGGTGGTACTTATAGGTACCCTGCGGTATTCAAGGATAATATCTTGTATAATTATTTTATAATGCTCATTATTGGATAATTGACCAAATACTTGAAGATTATGAATAATATTATTATTTAGTTCTTCCATTTTCCGTGAATGTTGCAATTAATATCTAAGAGAAGCGCAATTCTAGATAAGCACTTTCCTTCAGATTACCGACAATTCACCTCTACCCTAAATATAATTCTTTATGTATTTATACCTTTATATATATATTGTTTCCTTTTGGCTACTATTTTTTTTTTAATTATTATTTTCAATAGTCAACTATTTCAATCTATTTTACGTTTCTACTCAATATTTAGTTATTCAAATCGATACTTGGTTATTCAGTCTGAAAGCACAGATAAATATTTGTAGTATAGATATCTGCTACTTGCTTACCATATGCATAAAATTACAAAAAATTGCAATATTGATTACAACATTAGCAGAAAACTTTTTTTCTTATGTGGAACCCTACTACGTAAGAAAGGTAAATAAATAACAAGTTAGGTTTCATCAGTAAGCAAAAAAAAAAAAAAAAAAAAAAAAAAAAAAATACGTAATATGTATTCATATGTATATATGGTTTGATATATGCATATATGCTATTATTTAGTAAACCAGACAATAAACGATAGTTACCCATAATAGTTAGTCCTTTGTACCGAGTAAATATCATCAAAAAAAAAAATTCTCTCCTCTCAGTGCAAATACCACTGGTCTTTTTTTCAAGTTTTTCAAAATGATTGTTGGTGAACAATTCGTTTCTCTGGAAGTTGAAAAATACTCATGATTTAACTATACTAGGACCTTCAACCTCGTTATTTCTTCTTGCTAATTCGCGGTGGCGATAACGGTCTGTTAAACCCTTTTTCCCTATTCATGTACTGTCTGAACCCGCTATTTCTCTTCTTTTTTTCTACCTTCACTACTCCTGTAATATTTGACGCTATTTTCTTGTTTTTTGTAGTGCCAAACCCACTGAATCCCATGATGGCCTCAAGTTCATCATTGCTGTTTTCCCGACTATTGTTTTTATTCGTGCTTTGATGCTTCTTTTGATCAACAGAGTCATCTCTGCATCCTTTAGTACTTTGTTGCATTTCTATCTGTTTTGTAACTGGTTCTTGTTCTTTTTGCTCTTTTTCCGTTTTATCCTTGGCTACCTCTTGTTCTTTGTATATTAGATCTTTAATCACTCCTTTCCTTTTTTCTACTTGATTCTTAGCTACCTCTTCTTGTTCTTCTCGTATATCTTGTTCTTGTGTTTCTCTGTCAGCGTTTTCGGTATCTCCATTACTATTTTTAGTAGGGCTCTTCACGGAAATATCTGAGTCCTCAAAGTTTTTAATTTGAGTTTCACTCGCCTGAGGCTGCTCATTTGCTATACCTACAACAATATTCACATCATTATTTGTGTGGGTATTTGTGGATGTTACATCTGAATTTCCAGTATTACTATTTTTAAGAATTAATCTGAATTTTTTGTTGCTCTTTTGATCTATGTTAACCATTTTTCAATTACCCCTGTATTTGCTGTTTTCTTTTTCGCTTATTTGCTTCGATCTGTTTCTGATGATTATTCAATAACTTCGTTTTCAACTTTTATCAGATATCAATAATAAATTCAAAACATTTTTACTTAATAATAAGGAGTTAAAGATGAAAATAATATTGCGGTTGGTAAGCACTGATAAATAATGCACACTTGCAGTGCTATTAGAAAGGAAGAAAAAACTACAAAAAAAAAACTGAAAAAAAAAACTGATGCTCATCTCACAAAAACAGCATGATGTATTATCTGATAATCACTTTGAAAGGTATCTCTACATATGTCATACTTGTACTATACGTTGTACTCAAATTTTTATTTTAATTATAGTATTATCTTTGAAACTTAATATCTTACCCAAAACGCGAATAATACACAATTCAAAATGGCATCAGAAGAAAAACTTACAAAGAAACAAAAGAAAGCTCTTGAATTTCGTACTAAGAGAAACCTCAAAGATTCAACTCAACAGGATAATGAAGATGTGAAGGAGAAAATAATAGATGATGCAAAAGTGAATAATACACTCCATACTGAAGAGCCAGCTAAAAAGAAAAGAAAAACAAGAAGAGGTAAAGGTGGGAAAAAAGCAGGTCCAAAGTTTATCCTCTTCGTAGGAAATTTGCCGTATGATACAACACAAGAAGAATTATTCAAATTTTTTAAATCGTCGAAACCAGATGTTATTAGACTTAGATCTGATAAAGGCATTGCATTTTTAGAATTCCTAATAAAAGAAAACAAGAATACAGAGGAGGTAAATGACAAGGATGAAGATGGTACTAATAACAATAGTAACAATCTAAGATCAAAAATGGATATTGCTCTCAGTAAGCATCATTCAATGTTTAAAAATAGAAAAATCAATGTTGAATTAACTGCTGGAGGTGGTGGAAATTCTCAAAATAGATTAACAAAAATCAAAGAAAAAAATTTAAAAATGGATGAAGAAAGACGAGTCAAAATTTCTAAAAGTAAGGAGAATGAAATTAATAAAAAGAAACAACGGGAAAATGAAGGTAATGAATTTGATAAATTGAGCAACAAGAACAATGCTACAGTTAAAGGTATTCATCCTTCAAGATTAAAGTTGATGGAGAAACAATAAACTGAACTTCAACAACGACAATATCTTACAACACATTATTATCATTACTACGGTAAATATATTTATAATGTACACATAGATTTTCAAAAAAAAAAAAGAAAAAAAAAATGCTTTTTGTAAAGAATGTTCTAAACTATCAAAATAGCTCTATATCACACGCTATTTTCTCTTTTTTGAAACATAATTATAGTCTGGCGACAATGAACGTTTTCTACTAATAGCCTTTTTAAACTTCAATCTAGTATATACCAAATAGTATGCATTTGTCTCATTCAAAACATCAGCTTCAGAGATCTTATTAACATATTCGTCATCATATGTATTCCACTCTCCATTTGGTTGTCTACAATGAGCAATGTAATGTCCAGAGGAAACAGATCTGCCTTCATGAACCACTACAGATATAAGTTGATACCTAATAGGCTCCTTCTTATCATCACCTTGCTTGTTGGTTTTAAAATCTGGAAGATCTAATATGCAAGGGAATAATACTTTGCTTTTTAATTTTGAAGAATGATTTGAATTCTCATCGAATCGGAACCTTTTAATATGTATAGTTAATGTCTCTGGTGCTTTATCTATTGAAGTCAGTTTTAATGCATTCGAAATCTTATTACAATTAGAACATTCGTAGCCATTATTCTTGGATACTTTCTTAATTAATTCAGGTTCAAAGAAATCTTTGATGGCATTGATAACAGAATATTTTGCATTTTTTTTTGAGATTTTACCAATGCTATTATTATTAGCATCACCATTGGAATCATTATTTGATGAATCCTGTTGTTGATCTTCTTCACTGCTGTTATTAAATTCAGTAATTGAGACCTCTCTCTTTTTTTTAGGATCTAAAGATAATGATAAATCATAAAATTCTTGTTTTGTAGTTGAAACATTTTGGCAATTTTTACATTGAATTTCTTGATGTAATAATCCTCCAAAAATATCATAAATTATACTAGTATTCAATTTTTTGCCCTTTGGAGTTGAATCTTCTTGAAGCTTACTTAATAGTGACATAAAATATTCATGTGAATCTTCCTGTTGCCACATAGACATCATACAATTGATATTATCTAATTCATTGATTAATCTCTTAGGATTGATATACTTGGTTTTGTTGTTGTTGTTATTGTAAGCAAACCACATCTTTTTTGAAGTCTGCGCAAGAATAGAAGATACGGAATTCCTAGAAACTTCCGAAATTTTGTCTCTAGTTATATCATCCAAATAATGTTGAACTGCAGGTATATGTATCATTGCTTGAACAGCAGCATTGGTATAGCAGGTTACTCCATGATTCAATAAACCAGAAGGCTTTAATGGAATATACTTGGAAGTCCAATTCTTAATAATTTTATGTGTTGTGTTACAAGAACCGAAATCTTTCGAATACTCCTCAAGTTGATAAAAATCTGCATTGGAATATTTCAGGTTTTGACCATATAAATAATCTTTATTAATACTATTATTATCTTTTACTGTTTTTGAGGTACCGTTTGTAATGGATTTTATAGTAGTTCCATTTGATTGCTGTACACCTGTCTTGTTATTCGTTACCGACTTGATGTTGGTTTTACTCTGTGAATTTGTCAAATGAAGGTTTTCATTGATGCCATATTCTTCAGACTTCGATTTTTCAGCGTTAGCTTCATGCTCTTGCTGAAGCTTCAAAATCTCTTGATTTATATTTTTCAAATCTTTATTACCATTTTCTTTCAATTTTAATTTATTGGCGATGCTTTTGTTATCTTCTTGATCTTCCTCTGATTCTTCTTCACTAACATCTTCTTCTCCGCCTTGTTCTTCCTTGTAGTCACTATCTGATTCATCTTGAGAGTAGACTTTATTATCATCTTTGCCTTCCAGTGCCTGATTAATTTCCTTTTCATCGCCACTCACTGTGTCTAAAGCTGATTGGTATTCTTCATCATCTTCATCGGAACTTAAAAGTTTGATATTTTGATCCTTACCATTCCCACCTCCAACGACAAAAAATTCATTTTCATGAGAAAATCCATTCAATACGGAGGTCAAATTTCTATTAGATTTAGCTGATTTTCCATATGTTATTTTGACTTTATTGTTGTTATTATTTCTCATAGAATTTGGAGACTCATTTCCTGCAGATTTATATTTTTTGTGAACATAATTAACGAATACTGATAATGAACTGTTTTTCTTGGACGGTGAAACTGTTGTTGATACAGTCTTGGCTTGTTTCTTAGACATCACTAATGATTGGTTATAAAATTATGAAATGTATTCCATCAAAATGCAAATAGAAAAAATAAAAAATGAAGAAAAAAAAGAAAATAAAAAAGAAAGTAGAAAAACAAAATATAAACTATGCAACGAATAAAACAATGATAGAAAAAATAAAAGATAAATATCAAGTTCTGATATTCATTCAATTATTATAACTTTTAACTATAATCGAAGATCTATTCTTATCGATTGATATATTGAACATTTAATACCAATTCATCTAATAATTAGCATTAAAGTGTAAAATTATGTAACAAGATCTCGATGATTTCTAATATTCTTTTTTTTTTTCGTCTTCCATATGATGGATGCCCTCCAAAAAAAATTTCAAAAAAAAAAAAAAAAAAAAAAAGAAGCGAAATTTTCCCTTTCAAAAAAAAAGGTGTGCGTTTAAATTGATTGACTAAATATAGCAACATGGATATTTGACGTATGAATTTATCATTAAATAATAATTGAATCATATAGAAATGTATGATTAACTCTTTAAAAATCAAGAATTATTTGTTTGTTTTTGGATACGAACAAACTGAATGGCATTGGATACTTTTCAGTAATGTTGATATTGTTTAGTTATTGAACAAATTTAATAATATTGGATATCATTTAATACCAAACTAAATTAAATAAATGTGCGGAAGATATGCTTTTTCTTTTGTAAGTTATACCAGATCGTTGACAAATCTAATGAAGTTTAAAATACTAATATTAGAGTAACTAGGAGCCGCAAGAAATATCTCATGAGCTACTAAGAGATAATATAACGGCAACTATCGTCGAACCACCAGTTGACAGAAACGGTGAACCATTATATAATATTCATAAATATAATATAGCTCCAACTACTTACGCACCTGTTTTAGTCCAAGAAAATGCCACTAATATTGTTCGATACATGAAGTTTGGACTTATTCCTTACTGGAGCAATAACATTTCCCAAATTGATCAAGCATCAGCCTATAAGACTGTCAATGCTAAAAAGGAAACATTATTAGAATCAAGACTTTGGAGTTTTTATTGTGCTAAACATAGTTATCGTTGTGTTATACCAATACAAGGTTACTTTGAATGGCAAAAGTTGAAAGATTTATCGAAAATCCCATATTATATCCAATCAAGAAAGCCAGATCGTCTTCTTTACTTAGCTGGTCTTTACTCAAAGACTTTCGTAAAGCCATCAGCGTCTGAAAATTCGATATCTGCAGAAGCAGGTGAAACTAAAAATCAAAAAGCTTTTGTTTATTCATTTGTCATAGTAACCACAAACGCAACAGAATACTCACAATCTACTGATTTTAAAGAAATTCATGCCAGAATGCCCATGATGTTGACTCCAAATACCAAAGAATGGGATCAATGGTTAAGTCCAGAGGAACATATTATAAAAGTAGAAGATATGAATCGTATATTGACCCCCAAGAATATTCCAGTAAATTTGAAATGGTATGAAGTCAGCAAAGATGTAAATTATGTCAGAAATGATGCAAGTTATTTGCTAGATCCTGTAGTAAAGGAATCTAAAAAAAAAGATATTTTAGGAATGATGAAAATAAAAAGGGAGAATCATAAGATTAAATTTGAAAATAACAATCATATGAATGAGGATCATGATAAAACACACAAATCTGGCAACATTAAGCCTATCAAAAATGAGAAAGATGTAAAGAAAGTTACAGGAATCATCAAAAGCGAAAAACTTGATACATTGTGCAAAAAGAAAGCTGAAGAGATCAAGCAAGGTACATTGACTGAGAAAAACAAAGATAATGAGACAGATAAAATACAACTAACATCTGGAGGAAATATTAATGAAATGTCAAATAAAGTTAGAAGTACCATTAGTCATGATAATAGTTCTCTAGATGTGAAGCCTGCTGGATTATCCGTCGGTATCAAAAATAAGAAAAAGCACTCTGACAACGAAAATGATGATGACTTGGTAATAACACAAGTTTCACCAATAAAGAGGAAAAATAGTCTACTGAGTTTACTCACCGGCAAGCAAACACTGCCATCGAAAAAGCGTGTCAAAAGGAAGCCCAGTAACTAAATTTTTTTGTATCAATTTTTGTTTTGATTTGTTTATTTGTTTTAATTTCCTGGTTTGATGTAATACTATTTTAATATAATAATAATGTAATAGTGTATGCGTTCCAATATCTAATTGAAAATTTCAATGTAATAATGCGCTTATCAGCTGCTTTTTTTTTCTTTGCTTACCTTGCCTTATCTTATCAGTAAGCAATTTCCGAATGTAACTAACAATTTTTTTTTTCTTGAGTTAGAAAAAAATAGGATTTATAGGCGAAACGTATGAACTTTTCGACCAATACATTGCTTGTTGATACAACGTTGAATTATCCTCTCGGAGTACTAATTTTAGTTTAATTATAATAAAACAGTTACAAAGTCTTATAGACATTTCTATTATCACTTTTCATCATTAATAGATTAATTCTTGTTCTTTTTTTTTGTTGTTTTTTTGAGACAGTAACAGGAATATATATATATATATATATATATATATATTGTTACTTGAGTATAATTTATTGATAAAAAAAAGCACCATTAACGAGAGTGTATATAAGTCATTTTCTGATTTTCCTTAAATATTAATCCCCTGGTACATAGAATGGTTATTCCCTGTTTAGCCTTGCTATTATCTTTGATTTTAAACATAACCGCTTGCTCCGCTTCGGTTGCTCAATTGCCATTTGTTTTTCAAAAAGAGAAAGACAATAACAGCTGTCCAAATCCACAATTGTCGTGTCATAATAATTTAGGCTCTGATGTGGATACTTGCTGTTATGATGATTCGATCTTTCTTTCTACCCAGTTTTGGAATTATTATCCTGCCATTGGAGATAATGATACATTTACACTACATGGATTATGGCCAGATAACTGTGATGGTTCATTTGAACAATTCTGTGATAACTCAATGAATATTAAAAATGTTACAGAGATTTTGGTTGAGCATAACCAATTAGGCCTATTAAACAAAATGAAAAAATTTTGGTTAAATATTAACCACAATGACGAAAGTTTGTGGCTCCATGAATTCAATAAACATGGTACTTGTATTTCATCGATTAAACAAAAATGCTACAGTAAACCAAGAACTCCTCAGCAAAATGTCATTGATTTTTTTAATATTTCCATGAACCGTTTTGAGTACCTTTCAACATTCCAGTGGTTGGGTGAAGCAGGAATTCATCCTTCTAAAGAAATAGACTATACAAGACAACAAATAGAAGATGCCCTAATTTCAAAATTTGGAGCCCTTCCTTACATTAAATGCAATAAATATAATGCCATTCAAGAAATCTGGTACTTCCATAATACCAAGGGTCCTCTTATTGGAGAACATTTTGTTCCAATGGATTCTATTCTAGCTGGTAACTGTCCTTCTTCTGGTATCAAGTTCTATCCAAAGGGTTCAATTGGTGGTAAACCACCTCCACTGGGTCCTCAATTACGTGGTTATATTAAACCTACAAATAATCCAGGTTGTCTTATCAGAAATGGCGGTTGGTATATTGGTGGCTCCTGTGCTACTTATATTCTTGAAAAAGCACCATTTGGAGGTTATAATGTGAAAAGCAGGGGTGGATATTGTGGCTTAAATATCAATGAAGAATTGGTATGTAATAGATCAGTAAAACCTATGCAATTTCTGCTTGATAAAGAAAATAATCTAATCGGGATTAACGGTAAATTCGAGTGGTCTGCTGTTAATGCTCCAAGAAAATACAAGTTTGCTAGAGTGTTTCCTGGTAATAATCATGGCAATGTTCATTTCAATCTTAGATTCGAAAGCCAATGAGGTTTACGTGGTGCTTGCTTTATTGTTTTTACATGTAAATTTATCTACGTATTTCTAGAGATTCATTATATTTAAATCAATCTATCTATAATTTAAATTAATCAACCTCTTCATCTAAAAGTGCAAATAGCTTGTCCATGATATGCAGAGTTCCAACACCTATACCATTGTGAAAATATTCAGAAGTAATGAAAGGACGAAGTTTTCCAATAACATTTTCAAAAGTGTGTCTACTTAAATCAAAATCGACATATTGATCATAAAAATATACAGCTGCCAGAATTTTGATAATTTTAACTTCATGTTCATTAATATCTTGTAATCCAGCAATGTACTTCTTTTGAAAAAAAGACTTTTTGCAATCAAAAATTTTTCTTAATTGATTAACATCGTATAAATCCGTCCAGTTCTTCTCATCATGTAATTGATATGCAAGTCTTTTAAATTTTCTTAATTCAGCGTAATCATCAAACATCGATTTAAATACCATCTCTCCGGTAAAAAAAAAAGGACTATATTCATCTTCTAGCCAAACCTGTTTATCCGTATTAGCTAAAATATATTTTAAATCAAAAAATGGTTGGTTCTCTGGCAAATATCTAGTTCTGTCTGCACACCAATTTGACGCTACTCCTTTACTGCCATCCATATAAATGGCTTCTTGAAATAAGGCATAAATAACATTAGTATCAAACAGCAACGTATTATCGATTGAATACAACGAAATTTTACTGAAGTATCCAAATTGATTTAAACTATCATGCAAATTTAGAACAATACTATGTAAAGCATCAGTACCACCAGAACCCCCAAACTTCAAGCCTAATTGTTGAAATCTTTCTACTGTCAAATGGCCACCACTTGGAAGTTCAACTTTATTTTCATCCAAAAAAGCGACAATTTGTTTAACTTTCATAATATCTTGTGGGTATTTGGTATAATAATGACTATTTCTCTCCTTTGTTCTTTTAAAAGTGGCTCTATATACATCTTCCGTGGTTAATCCAATACCAGGGATTCCTCCTGTTAGAATAACTTCATTCAAAGAGTCCGGAAAAAACGATAAATAACTGAAGGCACAGAAGCCACCATATGATTGTCCTTGAATGGACCACTTTTGCTGTATATCATGTTTGAATAAAATCTTTCTGATCTCCTCGCAATCTCTGACAATCGAATCTGCTCTGAAACATTTGATCAAATTAATATGATCTTCACTTTTCAAATTAAGAGAAGTAGCCAAGTTCATAAATGAATTATAATCTAATGGTGTACTTAAACCGGTACCTCTCTGATCATAATTCACTACTGTGTAGTCCTTATCTAATAAGTATCCAACAAATCCATCCTTATTTTTTGGTGTATAAGATTCAAATCCGGGTCCTCCTTGAAGAAATAAAATTAACTTGTCGGTTTCATTAAATACTGGACCTTTTGATCTTGATTCCTCTGTTGTATTTTTATACAATTGAGTAATTTTAGCAACAATTTTAATTGACCCAACCTCAGGCTTATTATAGTATAGGGGTAACTGAAATTGATATATCCAAGTGAACACATCTTTTCCTTTAAAGGAGTCGATAATAGAAAATGTGGAAGATCTTTTAAAAATAAGATTTCTGTGCATAACGTTCCCAAGATTTTTCATTAAACCCATAGCTAAAGTTTATTATTTTTTATAAAAGTATAATATGACAGATTAAGAAGATTCATATTATTAAATTATATATATATATATATATATGAGTAGTTTGAAGAATAAATTGAAAAAAGCTTTGTCACTACTTTTTTTTCCACAGTGTTCTGTTGTTGAAATTTTCCATGTATCAAAAGAAAAAAGAAAAAAGAAGGAGCCTGCATAATATAATAAATATATTCTAGACGTGAATTATGCCAACTTTATTATTGTTGAACGTTGAACAATCCATTCTACTTCCCTGTGACACAGTAAATACGGATTCATCTGTAGGATCTACAGTAACACAACCAATGGATGTTAACTGGTCTGCATACTGAATTGTATTATATGGGGATTTGTTTGAACCTGATAAGTCCCAAATTTTGATTTGACCAAACTGATTACCCAACACTAGCTTTCCGCTGGCTGTAACGGCCCCATTATTCTTGTAGTTCATTAATTGTTTATGTTCATCATTAGCATTCGTTTGCCAATTTTCTAGTTTATCCACTAAACTAAAGTTCATTCTTCTGTCCAAAACAGGAATCTGATTCGATTTTCGACATAAAAGATATACATACAGATCTCTTTGCAAAATTTGATAAATTCCATTTCCCACATTATGCTGATTCAAATTCTTTGTAGTGACCACATCCTCTTCTCTCGTATCTATCATACAAAATTTATTTAAGTAAGTACCAAAATAGAATGTATTATAATTTTTACTTGATCTTTCTAAACAATTTTCGATACAACTTACAATCCCGCTATTGATATTATATTTCCTACTCTTCAACTTAAAAGTGGCAATAGGATTATAGTATTCTGTATTAAAAACTGATAATACGTTTTTTGCTCCCGCTATAAAATTATTTTCATTAATAAACTTCAAAGAATACGTATCGAAATATCTTTCATTTTGTAGATCTTTGAAATGATAGTTCCCAATAATATTATTGCCTCTTTTATCAGCATCTTCTTCGCTTACTATCAAAGAAACTAATTTTAGTGGTAACTGTTTCTGCGAAATAATAATGTTATTTAAATTATATTGATAACATCGCTCATCATATAGATTAAACCCTGGATTCAAATCGCTACAAATAATCGAATCTCTCAAAAATACTCTGTTAAATGGAGTCAAAATACGATCCGAAGTGATATAAAGTCGAATACCAAAATCATCATGAACTGAGACAATACACCTTCCATCATTTGAGTATTTTATAGATCTACAAATATTGGATTTTTTCGTAAATCTCCCATCTTGTAAGACCGGCTTATTCAAAGGAGGATAATCATAAGATTTGTTCTCAAAGCTTCTTTGTTCATGATAATCTTGCTCTAATTTCCAATTCTCCTCAAAACTCTTGGAAAAAAAAATGTCATTAGAGCTTGATTCAATAGAATACTTCATAAGTTACGTGAATAAATCATAACCCATTTTCATTCTTAGCATAGAATGAATATCATTTCTATAATTTCGATTAGTTTCTCATGATTCACTTCATCTAGAAGCTTAGTTTATTATTATGGTTTTGAGCATTGTTTAATCAATTAAATAACTTTTTTTTGTAGGAATAAAAGTGATTTTCTCTATCTCTCATTAATTTTCATACAAAAAATTTTCACTCAGGCAGAAAAAGAAAAAAATCAAAAAATTTTGAAAAAATATGTTAAAACTGTTAAAAGAATTCAACGAAAGACCATCAAGATAAACATTTTTACATATCAACCTTTTGAAATTATTCTAGAATAGAACGAGCGAAATAAAGATAAAAATCAAAGAGTGTGAAAATGTCTAGCAAAGGTAAAAGTATTTCTGCAGTTATGGTGAAATTGATCGTTGGTGCAGGCAAAGCAGCACCAGCACCACCAGTGGGTCCAGCTTTAGGTTCTAAGGGTGTCAAAGCTATTGATTTCTGCAGAGATTTCAATGCAAGAACCACAAAATATATGCCAGAAACTCCTATTCCTGCAACTGTGCATGTTAATCCAGATAGAAGTTTTACATTTGAAATTAAATCTCCACCTACATCATGGCTAGTAATGAAGGCCGCAGGCATTACCAAAGGTGCTTCTGAAATGGGTCCAGGAAAACCTTTTGCAGGTCAAATTAGTTTAAAACATGTATATGAAATTGCAAAAATCAAAAAAACCGACTATCAACATGCAAACCTTTCTCTTCAATCTATTTGTAAATCGGTTATCGGTTCTTGCAAATCCATGGGTGTTGAAGTTGTGATATGAATAACGAGTCTCACAGATAAAGATTTTTAAAGTTAAATCAAAAAAAAATAATAATAAAATACTATGTAAAGTTGGTTTTACCTTAACTCTAGAACAATTATCTACTAAAGAACAGAAATTAACTAAAAAAATCATCTATATTAGTATAGGTGGGTAAAGCATAGAATCAATAAACCAGAAAAAAGGGGAAGAAAGTAATTTGAAATTCTTCAAATCTTCCAGATTGCAATAAAAGGCTTCTTTGCATGTTCATCTTTTATATAGGATGATATACATAAATACACTAAACCATGATAGCATGCCGCTGTTGTATCATGGATCAACTTGTACATTTCTAAAATACCTGTGATATAAGTATATTTATATATTATACTCTCAGTGCTTATATTTATAATCAATATATTATCTAATTTTTTAGCATAACTGTTAAATTGTAAATTATGAATTTTAATTCATAGACAGTAATAATAGCACAAGTAAAAATATATTAGTGGAACAAAAAAAACTCCTCATCAGGGGCTCGAACCCTGGACATTTCGGTTCCTTGCTTTGCTTAAAAGCCGAACGCTCTACCAACTGAGCTAATAAGGATGGAGTTGATAAATGTAACGAAAACTAATCTTTAGTTGCTTAGTTCCTATTTAATAACTATATTTCATTGATTAGTAAAGGTTTGTCCTTCTATTTATACTACAATCTTAGAAAGGTCACTTGAAAGTGATGGTTCACTTTTAAGGATCTTATCTATCATATGCAGATGAGATTTAGTATCCTGCAGGAAGTAGATCAATCTTGTTACAATAAAATAAAAGAAAATTTCAAGTGTATATAACAGTGACAAAAAATAATTGGAAACAACGCGTCAGTGTTTCTTAATTTACCAAAGATTATCAATTGAGCCTTCGATAATCAGAATTAGGTTACATTTATTCCATAATAGAATGTTGTTACTAAAGATTTATTTTATAAGAAGAATTAAAACTTGACATAATAATCAAATAGGATATATGTTATTTATTTATATCAAATATTAAGAACAATGAATATGTAAAAAAAAAAAAAAAAGAAGCTACATACATATCTATTTTTGTTGAATATCAAATAGTGAAATAAAATTTTTTAATCTACGTTACATCATCTATCGGAAACATTTACTCGTATTTGACTCAAAATCTATTTCATTGTTTCCTACTCTTATGAAAGCTCGATTAATAAATGTATCTCTGAAAAATAATTTTCTTAAATTCCTTAATGACTCGGATGACCGATTTGCAAAGCTTCAATCATAGTTCAAATTGAAAATTTATAATAGTTTAAATTGAAATTAGCATTATTTACAGGAAAAAAAATATTCAGAATTATCATTATCCGCAAGTCATATCTCAATACTAATTATTCTAATCTTATAACTCACTAACTTTATTACAACTGAATTTTTGTAAGGTAAACTTTATTCCCACTTTTCTTCAATTGACGCTTATTTTTATATATTGTTGATTAACTGAGCTTAGCAAGATATAGACACAAAATAATTTAATTTTAAATGGCAATAAATAATTGAATGTATTATATATATAATATATATACATGCTTTTAGATAACTCCATTAATCATGCCTCATTTAAATATATGTTTTTACCTTATGCTGTTCTTCTTTGTCTTATTATCTGTATGTTAATTTTTTTATTTTTTTTTATTTTATTTCAAATTTATAACATTTAAGTTATCATGTTTTCATTGTTTCAGTATTTCGTTGATGACTCATTGCGCAGCGCATTCCTTACACGAATCAAGTATTTCTATATTTCTCCCCACCTGCTCTATAGTAGAATACTATAATAATACTACCGTGAGATACATACACTATATTTTGATACCACCTTTTGAGAAAATTGTCGTTTAATGATAAGACATATATAGACTCAATAGAAGATCGTTTTTCTTTTATTTAATTAACTAACATATATATCAGTTTCTTCTATTTTGCTTAAAATATCGTTCAGCCAAATTTGTATTGCATAGGCGTATTAGTCGATCAATTATCCTATTGTACATCAAAAATCATAGTTTGTATTAGAATTCTGTTTCATGCAGTGTGTTCATAATAACAACATCTTATGATTTCACCTACAACAAGCCGTTACTTAGTTTCTTAAGAAAATAAATGTTACAATGATGAAAAAAACTGTCTTAATATTTTCTAATATTAGGACTGATTATATTTTATTTTAACGCATCCTACTTTTAATTAACTCTAAGAGAAAAAAATGAAAACAAACGAAAACTAAAAGCAAATACCAATAAAATTACCGCACTATGCTTTTACTGAATGTTACTTTTAACTTAATTACTAATTTATTCTGAAAGAACTCACAAAATATATAATACGATTTCAGCTTTAAGAAAGAACAATCGTTTGATCTTTTTTATCGAAATTTAGTGATTGGCTTCTATAGATCAAATTGCTTGCATTTGCGATATTGCTTGTTATTTGATAAATGTGCATAGATTAGAATACCTCAAGTTAGTACATCTAAGAGTTTGGATGTTCCTGCACAACAAAAAAAAAAACGAAAAAAAAAAAAAAAAAAAAAAAACCACTACTCATCTCATCCAAAGAAAACAGACAGCATCATCTCATCATTTCATCATTTACTAAGAAGATTAAGAAGACAATCGTAATTATCAGTATTGGCTTCTAAAGTATATTATATATATATATATATATATATATATATAATTTATTATTTATAGGCTTTTAAGTAATCAGCATGAGTGAAATAAAAACACCTCTTGATCTTTTCAAGAAATCTGAGAATACAAATGATAAATTGAATTCTTTATTTAGTAAGGAAACTGAAAACGTTATTGAAAGACCTTTAAAAGTTAGAACATATATAGCACCACAGGAAGAAAATAATGATGAAATTGAGATAGAGAAATATGAAGAGTCAAAAGAAGAAGTAGATGAAGAGATGTTAGAAGAAGAAAAACCACGAAAGAAGAAAGCCAAAAAACATGAAGACAATGAAGATTTGGAAAGTAATTACATGGAAAAGTATTTAGAGGAAGATAATGATAATGAAAATAAGTATAACACAAAGCCTAGGAAAGAGGCAAAAGTGCAAAATGCGCCTCGAGAAACAGAAAGTAGTAGCAAGGAAGATACTGTTCATAAAGTCAAAACTCTTGATTTGAAACAAGAAGAATTATTAAAGGCAGAAAGAACATTATTTGTAGGTAATTTGAATGCCGAAGTTATGTCTTTGAAAAAAATGGAAAAAGAGTTCAAAAAGAAATTTAGTGAATTTGGAAAAATAGAATCATGTAGATTCCGCTCTATTTTATTTGAAGAACAAATTCCAAAAAAAGCTGCTTTCATTACTAAGAAATTTGCTACTACTAAAGATAATGTCAACTGTTATATTGTTTATAAAGAAAAGGATAGCGTTAAAAATGCTATTAGTATGAATGGTAAATTATTATTTGATAGACATTTAAGAGTTGATTCAGTATCACATCCATTCAAAAAGGATAATAACAGATGTATTTTCATTGGTAATTTAGATTTTTTTGAAGTTGAAGAATCTCTTTGGAGATTCTTTGAAAGGTATAATACTGGAGAAATTGAATACGTAAGAATTGTCAGAGATGGGAAAACAAATATTGGTAAGGGATTTGCCTATGTGCAATTCACTGAGCCAGTCAGTGTAAGTAAAGCATTGACATTAAACGGTAAACCATTAGATTCATTTAGTATTGAGGGATCTGAGAGTGAAAAGAAAAAGAAGAAGAATAGAATATTAAGAATCACTAGGGCCAAAAGAAGTAATAATGACAAGAAAAGTGTAGTTACCCACAGTAAATCTACAAAAGAGTCATATGAAAAATTAACTGAAGCACAAAAGACCAAATTGGGAAGAGCCAAAACTATCTTGAACAAAAAGGCTAAGAATGAGGCAGGTAAATTTAAAAAATCACCGAATGTCTTGGTATTGGAAGGTGCTAGATCTCAAGAAGGCAAAGGCATAAGTGTTAAAAATGGGAAAATCAAAGCACCAAGGGTCAAAAAACCTAGATATACTGAAAGAAGTAAGAATTTTAGAAAATTGAAAGAACAAGCTGGACAAAAATAAACTGTTCGGAATTGATTTATATTATTAAAGATTGTATAGCAACACATAATTGGATTCAACTTTATTTATCTTTGTTTTTATTTAACAACTATTGTAAGAAAAATTGTGATTTTATCAGGTAATATTTTTACCAGATATTATTCTTATTATTTAATATAATGAATTACATGTAATGTTGGCATATGTATATTTATATTAAATTAAGCAGAAAAAAAGAAAACCACGGTAAAAATATTAAATAAATGAAAAGTTAGTAATAAAAAAAAACTGAAAGTTATTAGTTAAACAAAAAGATAAAAGCATGATAAATTATATGTAATTTTTTTTTATTCCTAAAAGCAATTAAAGTGAATGTAGAAAGGAAACACAAATGTATAATAATAATAATAGATGAATAAATATTCATCTGCAAATAGGGTCAAGTCAACAAATCCGAAATAGTAAGTCTCTTCTTTTGTTCCTCTTTACTTCCATCATCAATATCTGTACTATTTGAATTGTTCTTGATCTCTTCAATGTTGTTAGCCGTACTAACGTTGCTAGTTGTAGTACCCAATATAACATTATTGCTTGTAGGGACGTTAGATATTGGACTCAAATTAGTAATACTTCTGACACTAGTTAATTTTGAGCTTGAGCTGTTTTTTTTAAGTAAGCCATGTGAACTTCCATATAAGGAAGAAGATACACCGTTTTTTTTTATTGAAGAAGATGGATCATTCCTCAAGTCATCGTTTTTAGGGACAGCTAGTTTTGAGAATGAGAAGTTGGGCTTAAAAAATGATGGTGGGTGTTGATGATTATTACTTGAACTATGGACACCACTATTTGCCACTGATGTTGGCTCATTATTAATAAAATTAGTACTAACACTATTTGCTTTTGAAAATGTCTGCGACGATAGTGGTGGTAAGGTCAAAGATTTAGCACTACTATTGTTAGTGTTATTGCCAGTCGTAGAGATTGGCGGCAATGTATAATATGACTGTGTGAGTTGATCTTCATTGGAGAGATTAATATTACGTGCTTGAGACAAAGACAAAGTTGTCGAATGTCTCTTTTTTGGATTGTAACTATTTGGAGTCATTATTGCACTGGTTCCAAAATCATTAAAAATTGAAGAACGTCGAGACGAGGAAGTATGTTCATATGATGAAGAAGCAGTATCCACAGATATGGAGCTATGTCTAGAATCATCTTTAAAAGTTGAAGAAGCTGGAGAAGGCAGCAAAATTGTAGAGCTTAGGACTGTAGCTGCAGAGTGACGCCGTCCTCCAAAATTAGTGTTATTCCCTACCGGACTATCCACGATCCTTTTCTTTGCGATATGCTCAATCGAAGGAACTGTAGTACTGATGGAAGCATTAGAATTATTTGTTCCAGCAGAAGAAGGGTTTGATGATGATTGGGGCACATCAAAGAAGCCTCCAGTGTCGGGAGCATGAAATACTACAGGAGACATGTTTTGTTGATGATGATTTGATGCAGTAGGTATTGGAAGGTTCGAAGGAGGGACAGAGAAACCTGTTATAGCACTATTTCCAGGAGCGATATTTGGCACGGATGGATGGTGATTAAGATTAGAAGAGTTTATGTGCTGTTGAACATGAGGCAGAGACAGTGAAACAACCTGTTTTTGTGGTTGTTGATTGAACGAGGAAGAATATGAATGCTGTTGTGGTTGTAGAGTCACTTGATTATGTTGTTGTTGTTGTTGTGAGAAGGAAGGAAGCAGAGAAGACAGTTGATATTGTAGATGTTGTTGATGAAAAGGAGGATGTTGTGGAGGAAGCAGAGGCAGCAGCAGCGAGTGTGGATTAGTATACATCTGGGGCATAGGGGTAACTGTTTGAAGGGGAAGAGGGTATTGTTGCTGTTGCTGTTGCTGTTGCGGCTGCTGCTGTATGGCTGTTGCTGCTGCTTTACCTGATGTAGTCTCAGATGATGGTATATTTGAAGGAGGAGTATTTGCGAGAGAATCATTTTCTGTTGAATTATAGGAAGCTCTTCTTCTTCTACTAGCACCGCCATTCCACCAATTTTTGATAGCGTTATCAGAACGGCCATTTAGTTGTCTGGCGATTTCAGCCCAGCGCTTACCATACCGGTTAACGAGTTCTTCGATCAATGCACCTTCTTCAGGGGTTATAGGGGATCTATTCAAGGAAGGCTTTAAATTCTGATGATAACGTTCTCTACATTGTTTTGCAGTTCTGGTGCCCAAGAAAGTGGATATTCTGACCCAGTTTGAAGGACCATAAAGAGATATGAGTTCCATGAGCCTACGATCTTCGTCAGCAGACCAGGGGCCGCGTTTCTGAGCTATCGAGGACGAAAGTTGAGGGCTATTTCCTTGCTGCTGAGAAAAGTTGATTGGGTTATTTTCGCTTTTGGACATTTCTAGGATGAATTTGAGGGGGAAAAGAGAAAAAAAAAGCAACCGAGTTGGGACTTTTTTTATTTTTTTTCTTCTTTTTCTTGTGTAGTGGTTGGACTTGTCTAGGGATAGCTGGCCATTTAACGGGTGACTTTTTGTGTTTCCTGCGATTAGAGCAATTAGTGATTAAAACTGTCAGTCAGTCCCAGTCAAAAAAATATCCAATAATATTAATGGTATGCAATGAGTAAGATTGAGGAGACCAGTTAATATTAGCTGAAATGTCTAATAGTATCAGGATGTTGAATCTTTTTACGGTGTACGACTTAATTAGAATCTGTTCACAGTGCACGACTTTATACTTGGAAACTTGTTTGACAATCAATAAATGGCTTTTCTTCTAACAGCCGATAAATAACTTTTTCTTTTAACAATCGATAAGTAACTTTTTCTTTCAATCAGTCAATCTTTTTTTTTTTTTTCTAACAAAAATAAATAAAATCTCTTTTCTTTTGATAATAAACTAACGATTAAATAAATAACTTTTTGGATATTTTGATGGTAATTTTACTGTATTCTTTTTTTATTTTTTTTTATTTTTCCTGTATCAATGTTATTATTAGTAGTAAACTTAGAAAAATTAACAAGTGCGAGTGTGTTTAAGGAGAAAGAAAGAAAAAAAAATGACTACTAACACTAGAACAAGCCTATTGACAATAGAGTGAGTGTTTTCAATGTTATGTAAAAAAAGAAAAAAACCGGCGCTTTTTTTTTTCAGAGAAATTTTATTTTAATTTCTCTAATTTCCCGTTTCCTGTTCAATTTTGTTTTGTGTTATTTTTTCCACATGGAAAAATTCCGACAAAAAAAATTTAAAAAAAGAGAACAAAATTTGGGAATTTTAATTTTAATTTGAAATTGAAATTAAAGCTAAAATTGACAAAATACAAGAACAATGCAGTTATAAGCGGGCCGCTTCGCAGAAACAAGAAAGAAAATTACAAAAAACAGCAACAATAGCATTCAAATAAGGTTTATGTTCGATTTACATTTCACGCGCGAAAACCAGTTTAAACTTAATTTGGAACACATTATTTGTGTTTATATATACACTATTTATTTATTCAACATTTAATTAATTGAAGGTTAAGGGATTTTAATTGATTAGAACAGAAAAAAGGTTGAATTGGACAGTCAAACGTAGGAGATTTTGAATTAGTCCATCAGATGTAGAGAAATTTCGAACTAGTGAAACGCAGAGAATCTTTAGTTGATTAATTAAGTGCAGAGAATGTTTAGCTGATTAATTAAGCGAGGAGAATGTTTTGCTACTTAATTCAGCCTCTGGAACTTTCAGCTGCTTAATTAGGATGTACAGAATTTTCAGCTAATTGACCAAGTGTGTAGACCTTTTAATTACTTAATCAAGTGTGCAGACACATAAATTACCACCGAAGAATTCGCAATACTTTTCAGTGCTGAAGTACCATGATTGTAATTGCCATTTTATTTTTTATTGGCATTTTGATTCAGTTTCAATTCGAGCTTTCATTTAAGGTTTTCTTTTTTTCATTTAGTGATACTTTAATGCAAAATTTAACTTCACTATATCGAAGTTTTTAATTGTTTGTTCCTTATAGATATTGTTTTGCGATGTTTTTTATCATTTTTCTTGCATCACTGATCAAATTACTCATTTTTTTTCTTTCTTTCGATTGTCTTAAATAGTAATCTTTTTTGTATACAATTCGAAGAACGATTAACGGGTTTCAACGTGTAGTTGCGCATTATGTCCGTTGAGTCTAACTTGTCGCTTACATGTTACCATGCTTGTGCCTTCGTTTTTTTTTTTTGAGTTTATGCTGCCTGATAACAATATGCATCTGACAAATCGGATTACTTCAATATTTTGATTGATTCACCACTTGAGCAAAATGTAGAGTTAGAGGTAATATAATGTTAGCCTGCATTATGCCAGAGGTGAAGTAATATCATTAATTTAATTATCATCTTCTCCTGTACTTTGCATCATTTTTATATTTCAAAATTGTCGTCTTCTCCTGTAGTTTATATCATTTTTATATTTCAATTGTCGTTGTCGTCTCCTATGGTTTACATCAGTTCAATATTTCAATTACCTTCTCATGTCATTTCAGAATTTCTTGTCATCGCTCAACATTGTATTCAAAATTTGACGGCTACTGCATGCAACAACAAGAATTGTTGCTTCATGCTTGCTAATCCAGCTGTCTCTTATCTCAATGTCTTTATTTGCGGTACTAACTATGCTTACACATAATGTGGGTTCTCGCCTAAACCATCTGCTTGTCTCGGTGACGCACATGTCCCTGCTGTATCACGCATATTTGCGCATCTCCCATGCAATTTCAGTCATCGCTTTTTTTATTTATCATTTTGTTACTGCAGTAGTTCCTTACTTATTCCTGTTGTTTATCATTTATCATTTTTTTCATCATTCGTCGTCATTCATCTGTTACCACTATCGTTTATTATTATTGCAAAGATGTATACAATGTATCATTCATTTACGTCGATTTCTCCATGTTTCTCTACATCACTTCTACTTTCTACCGAAATGGTTTCCACTTGTTGCTCTTTCGAGAAACAAATTCCTTATGTTTTTGTTTTTCTCATGGAAAATAGCAAAAAATAAAAAGCAAAAGTGTTTTGCGCCGTTTTTTTATAAGTCTCCGATTACCAGATGTTATGATACTTAATATGAAAATCAATTTCGACATATCCCCTTCCCCCAATCTCTAACGTTAGTCGCTGCACGTAAATAACTCATAATATGCATTATCAACTACTTGTATCTTATATATAGATATACGTACACGTCTCAAACTTCGAAGGACCCTCATAAAAATCCATCAATGCAAGAAAAAAAAACATACATGTATCATTTGAGAAGTTTTTTTTTCTTTGATTGGAATCCAATCTCCAAAAGTCCGTCATTTTATTCATATCGGCAATCTTAACCTGCACTAGCTAAATTTCAAAAAAAACTGTAATTTTTAACTGCAGTACAAACTTCAATTTCTACTCAATGAAAAAATATTTCACAATTTTTCCGTTCATGTTTTCCACATAAAAAAAATACATGTACATATAATATCTTTCTCTGTATTCTTACGCCTACTCATAATCAATTACATATACATAAAAATATACCGGATTTCTATATTCTATTAAATAAATCATATAATAAATCTCTTTTTCCTGAATATAAGCTCTATCTAATTCTTTCGCAATTTCTAATTCCAATTTTTTAGGATGCTTTCCATTTTCTTTCTTTTTTTTTCGCATTGTTATTTCTAGCAATTACATTCTAAATTTTCTAGCAAATCTTTTATTTGGTAATAATTCTTACGACCACTTTTTCTTTTTTTATTTCCATACGTTAATTATTAGGTGTAAACCCATGGAAATTGGAATTGACAATATTGTTAGCTGATGTGATCCCATTGCTCATCCCCATAGTTCCATAGTTGAATTTCCCTGAAGCAGCCGAAGAACCAACTGGCATTGGTGGTGGTGGTGGGCCACCTCCTGTAGCTCCAGTTGGTGTAGTGTAATACATATAATATGGATTAGCAGCACTACTAGGTTGTATATTGTTGTATCCAATACCATCAACATAATAACTGTACATTGGCAAACAATTGTAGTATGAACTCTTTGGCGCTGTACCTGGACCTGCAACAGCGGTACCACTTATAAATCTTGAATTGCTATTGAATGAATCATTTTCATGGCTTCCACCAGCAACTAATCTACCACTAGATGGTACTTGTTCTGCCATCATTGCTGGATGTGAATAATAATAATTACTACTCATAATATTACCACCAGTTGGTATAAAAGTTTTCATATCTTTCTTAAAATCTTGAAAAGATGAAGCATCAGAATATTGACTTTTGGCTTGTGAAAATGTAGATTTCCCAGAAGGTGAGCTTTCAATACTACAGTCATCGGCTTCATCATTTTTGTCATTTTCTTGATCACTGTCATCTTCACTGTCTTTCTTAATTGAGATGGTAATGTTCGAATCTGATGTTCCACCATTAGTATTTAGTAGGTAATTAAAGTTATTTATTGGATAGGATGGAGCTCCCATTGGATGATATGGGAAACCATTTTGATTATTGACTTTAAAGATTCCTTGACCGAAACTATTATTCATCTCATTATTACTGCTATAGCTACTGATAAAATTATTTTTATGATTTCCATTGTTAGCACTTCCATCGTTCATATAGTTATTATTATATCCATAGTGACTTCTATTAGAATAATTTTGAAAATAACTATTGCTCTCTTTTCTGAAATTATTGCTACTATTTATATTATTTGAATTATTAATACTGTTAAAATGATGATGGTTATGATGATGATTATATCCAACTCCAGGGTTGTTGTTACCCCCATTACTAATGCTACTATTATTATTGTTGTTATTGTTGTAATTATGACGGGTATTTCTTTGTAAAAATGATCTCTTTTTGTTTTGTTGTGCTTTTAAAGCAGTTCCTACCGGAGAAGGTGCGAGTACAAGCCTTGGTTCTCTGGAAAATTTATTAATAGTCTTGTTCTCTTTAGGATGAAGTTCTTTATATTGAACATGCATTGTTTTCTTCATGAAAATAGAATGATTTTCTCTTTCAACAGCTCTTGCTGCGGAAGATTCATCTTCGTATTTGATAAATCCAAAAGTATTGTTATGTCTTTGAATAAAAGCAAAAGATTTGATTTTACCATGAGATAAAAATCTTTCAACAAAATCTTTTTCAGTAACTTGTGGACTCAATTGACCAACAAAAATAGAAGTTTTATCAATAGTTATACAATTATCTGGATTAGATATTTGAATATTTTCTGCCCATTCAACGTCCAAAGAATGATTTCCCAGGAAATGTAGGTAAGAACAAATTGCTTCTTCACGATACACAAATTGTACAAACCAAAATCTTGACTTTTGATTTTCTCTGTTTTTAGGTGAAAATTCATCTAATTTATCATCACCCGCCACTATTAATTCTATCTCACCAAAAGATTCAACCATATTTAATAATGACTTGTAGGAAATTTTTAAACCAGTTTTATTAGCAAAATATACAGTTCTATTGACTCTAGCAGGTTCACAACGTAATGATCTACCATCAAGCATAGTACCTTGAGCTTCTTCTAAAGCAAGTTTAGCATCATGATCATTAGTGAATTGAACAAAACTATAAGGTCTTTGTTTTTCATCTTTTAATACCTTAACTGAAATGTCACCCCATTTACTGAAATATTGTGAGACAGATTCGTATAATTCGTCTTCAGTTTTATTTTTATTTAAACTTGCTACGAAAACACAAGATGAAGGTCTAGCTCTAAATTTTAAGCCGCTAATTGATACTTCAAAATTACTTTTTGTTGCATCCTCTTCAGTTTTTGTAATAGTTTTGATATCATTTTCCTCAGTATTTGCCAAACTCATATCAATTGAATTATAATTGTTGCTAATTGAGGTATCCAGTGAATTATCTGAAACTTCTGATTGTGTTGTGATTGTTGAAATTGATGATGTATGTGGATCTTTTTCTTGTTGTAAAGAGTTAATGTCTTCAGCGGTTAAGTTGACCATGATGTTAATTTCAAAATGAGTAATAAGAAAATGCAATTAATTTTTTTTTTTCGTTTTCAACAGAAAGCTAAACTTGGCTAAAATATATTTATGTTAATCTTTTATTGCAGTTCTCTTTTTGGTCCTTAATATTTTGAATTAACTTTTGCCTTTTTTTTTTTTTTTTTTTTTCAATTCGTTCTTTTCTTCTTTTTCTTTAAAGGACTTTATATTTTGACTAACAGAAGTTAAATATATACTACGATGTTAAAATTAAAATGTTGAAAGTAATGTAATAGATACAAACTAAAAGAAAGAATGAAAAAAGAAAAGAAAAAGAATGAATTTAAGGGTATTTATCTAAAAAATGGAATCTAGATACAGATAAAGGAAGAAAATTAAAAAAAAGAAAAAAACTAAATGAGTAATATTGGTTCATCTTCCCAAATTCATCACAGACAGAAAATCCAAGATTTTATAATATGCCCCCCTGTTATTTAATAACAGTAGACTTTTAAGAAAGATGTCTCCTGTGGGAAGCTAAGTCACAAATCTCATAATACATATAAAATCAGTGTACAACCAATCAACTGAATCTCTGGACAACCAGATTAATTAATTTATAAGGGTAAATTAAATGATCACAAAATTAATCATGCGGGAATTCTTCCAAAGAAGGACAAATTTGCAATAATTTTTGGGGAAAAAACATCAGAAGTTTCTTTTTTTTAGGGTTTTTTTTCTTCATTCCACTTTTTGACACATTTTCGTCATTTCCTTTTTTTTTGGCAGATGTGCGTGGCATGTAAGCAATGCCATGAAACAAAAATGAAGTGTAAAAGCCTATTTTGTAATTAAAAAAATAAGTCTTAAGGCAAACGCTAAAAAAAGCCTAGGGAAACACTATTTGGAGTACAGGGAAACTCAATAAGAATACAAAGAAATATTCCAAACAACAAATAGATTAAAAAAAGAAAATATTTAGGAAACACTTGAATTAAATTCTCATATATATTCCTTTCAAACGCCTTTCTTTATATATAATACAATGATAAATTATAATAAACTTACATTATTTTATAGAATTACGGTTTGAAAAAGACAAGCTCTAAAGCCCAATTAAGTAATTAATCATTTTTCTTTGCTTGGTGAAGTTAATCATATTGCAGAAATCTAGCTATCCAGAATTTGGCTCTTTATTTTGTTTCTTTTTGTTATTGTTAGTCGTAACATATCGATAAGGATGCCTATATCTATATTGGTTTATATATATTTATACAGTATACACAAGCATGTTGCACTGTATAAATGGATGCAAATAGAAAACTAACAAAATACTAATAACGAGGAAATAATAGCCAAAAAAAAGGAAGTGAATCGAGACATTTCTTTGTTTAACAAAAAAAAACACGTCATAATATCCATTTCCTCTTACATATGGTAACAAATCAATTCAATCTTCGCTAATTACGGTGTTGAAAATTCATATATGTCAAATATGGTTACCCGGCTCAGATGCATCTCTTTGGTGATTATTTGTTTGTTTCTTCGTCGTCACTATGATTTCTTCACTTTGTATTTATATTTGTACTTATATTTCTTAGACCTACCCTTGGATTTGGCTCTCGCCCCATCTTGTAGCAAAAGACCTCCATTCTTAGAACCGTTGCCCAGCCCATTTTGATGCATATCATCATCATTATGTCCCGATTTACCAGACAATTTTTTGCGCTCAGTTTCCTCTTTATTCTGATACGTGGCCAACGTAGCTCTCAAATTTACAACAACGGCCGTCAAATTTTCTATAACATCAAGTATCCCTGATGGCTCGGCGTTTTCTATCAATATCTCAACATCTTTCACAATTTGATGTACTATGTCATTTACATTATCCGAATGAAGATCCCCTAAATATTTATGTATTATCTTCAATACTAAATCACCATATGGCTTATCTGTAGCATCATTATTTTCATTTGCTTGCACCGGTAATAACGCCTGTTCGTTATCGTTTTCTGTTTCACTCACAGCCCCGCTAATAAGCGTTTGTTCTTCACCATACCCATCTAATTCCTTATCAGTTCTTCTTCTTGGTTTTCTACTCGTAGAAAATACCATGGTTCCTAGACCTTTCAATTTATTATAAAAAATATAATTTTCATCATCTTCACTCACAGTCTCACCTTCATCAATCATTCTCTTATACATTCTATGAATTCTCTTTCTAATACTCGTTCTATTTCGGTATAAATACTGCGCATATCCTTCATTTTTATCATTATAATACTTCTCAAAACTAGCCCAAAATCCAGGTGTCTTAGCATCTTTTCCACTATTAATTACAAATTCATCCATCAAGTCAACTACTCTCGCATCTTCATCTGCAGTATAGAATTGTAACTTATTAGAATTATTTGCATACACATGTTGATTGTTGGCCAAATTTTCATCTTCTTGTCCATTTTCACGTAATTCCTCTTCTTCCTCTTCCTCTTCCTCTTCTTCCTCCTCTTCATCCTCAAATTTTCTTGCATTTGTCAATTCGAGCTGTCTCTTTTTTTCTTCCTCTTCTTCAAACTCCTCTTTCTTTACTAGTATCACAAGTTTCAAATCCTTCTTAACCATTTTTCGAGCTACTTTATGTTTCTAATAGTCTTTGATCTTCAATCCAATAAAACTTCAACTTCAGTTTTTGCTTTAGTCTTCCCACAAAAAAAAAAAAAAAACTAAAACAAGAAAAATACGACCCCTATAAGCTTGACTAAATAAAATTCTAAAATTCAGTAACACTATATTCCATTCAATCAAGTAACTCAATCTGCACTTATTAAAAGTTAAGTATAATGGATTCTTCAAGCTGGAAAATAAAATTGACAAGAGAAAGTAAAATACCAAAAAAAAAAAAAAAACAGGGGAAAAAAATACTAACTTTCTTATTATGAGCCACCGAATAGGTGAGAAAGACAAGAGGAAACCACAAGGCGGGCTGGGCGCTTCAAGAAGCATCTGATGCTTGACTATTGGTCTTGCCCATATAATAACTTTCCGGCCTAGTGCAAAAAAAAAAAAGAAAAGAAAAATTTTCCTTCAAAGAAACTATTAATAAATCACTATACTTACTACATAGGTCCTTTAAATTGATTGAATTTGGTGGGCATAACAATACACTCTATCTTTTCGATATACAAAATGACTTCGCTTTTACAATAAATTTCCAAAATAACTGAAGAGATCAATATATGAATACCTTTTCACATATTAATTATAATAAAACTACTTATTGTAATTACCAAACATAATAGCTGCTAGATCATCTATTCTATTTCTCCCTAACATATTAGTATTATCATTTTTGTAAACATCGCTTTCCTGCTTTGGCTGGCGAATTTTTAAATTGTAAACCATATTTCTCATACTTCTTGAATACTTTAAAACCATTTCGGGAAGCGGAGAAACTAACCCCATCTCGAATCTTTCCCTTACACTCTTTATTGTGTCTGACTCATACGTACTTCCAACATGAAAAGACCTTGTTACTTTCAGAGAATCATCACTTCCTTTTCTATAATGCCGTAACGTTAATGATCTTCCTAAATGATCTTCTTTCAAACCTTTTATAAGTGATTTAAGCCGACTTGCTTTTTGTATGTGACCGTCTGTATTTGATCTAAAAATCCCGAAAAAAAGTGATAGTGTAGAACTTCCATTGTCAACATCATTTATATCAAAGTTCCTGGTTTGGTTCTTTGTAATCCTGTAAGGAAGGTTCCTTTCGGACTCATCAAAACTAAATGCACTATTTCCAATGTTACCGCCTTCATTCCTAAGCTCATCTGTATTTAAATCATCATTACTGGATGTTCCCACGTATCCAAAAACAATAGGTATTTCTGATTGTTCATGTATCCTTGATTCATCGACACGTAGTTCTGGACTTTCGCTGAAGATACCTTGGTGAATTCTACTACCATTACTACTGTTGCGTGCTGAACTTCGTCGTTGCCAGACACTTTGTCCATGTGTATAATAGCTTGCAATACCTGTACTATCTGATTCCGTATTACTAGTTCCATCAGTGTTATCTGGCAAAACCCTAAGTTCATTGTGAAACAAATCAAATATCGATATTCTACTATTAGAAGACGCACTTTGCTGGAACTTTGAAAACCTTTTTTGTTGAATCTTATTAAAACTGTAACTTTGTTCACAATCGTCGTGTTTTTTGTAAAGCTCATCTTTTCTTGTTGTAATTCCTTTTCGTCTAAAAAATCTTTTCCTTGGGGAATTTGAAACATCACTACTATATGTCTCTGCTCTCTTTGTACCACTTCCTTTTTTCGAAAGAAGTCTAAAAAAGCTTTTTGACGCCTGTTCGTTTATACTTTTATCACTTCTTTCTTGTGAAGCTAGAGTATCTATATGAGAATACATAGTATTGTCAATGCTATTAAACCGTTCTTCATTTATTAAGTTTCCATCATTTTTTTGAAGTTTCATTTTTCCTGCTAATTTCCTACAAATTTGTGATAACTTATGGTGCTTTTTTCTATTGTTGTTCATATCCTCAAGAAATACTGGTTCCTTTCTTAGTGGAGATGCAAAAGAATTTACAGAGTTATGAGTTGTCCAGGAAGCTGACTTATTACTGGAATGACTACTATTCATAGGTAAGTTAAGGCCCTGATTAAATATCTGGTTCTGCGATAACAAGCCACGTTCTTCTTCTGAAGCTGCAGACAAATATTTATCACTTGATCCCACCTGTACATTGTATGAACTTTCAGTAATACAAAAGCCAACGTCACTTGATATTTCAGAATTGATGTAATCTAACAAATAAATATCATCTACATCGTCTATTAATCCTTGACCATCACATTCATCTGACCTCTGTGTTGATTCAATTTCTCCATCTTTGCACTTTATTCGCGTTGATTTTATATAATATCTGGAAAACATTAAACGACTTACGAAGCAGCGGTTAAAAGATAAATAATAATTTCATCACAATTAGGTCTAGCTGAGAAACTCAAAAATTGTAAAATCAATAAAACAATAAGATTATTAAAAGGATTTTAGAAAAAACAGTGATCCAGATTTCTCTTAGAATAATCAAAATAAACGCTGCAACAATGATTTACGTTAGACTTTCTTCGGAAACAACATAAAAAAAATTGTAATTAGAAAAAGTTATATACAAAAATTTAAAATAAAAGCAAATAAATAAAGTCGTTAAATGGTAAAATAATATATTAGAAATTAATAAATATCAAATAAAAATCTTACTCGTATCCTAGTCAAGTTCAACATCTTCGTCTTCATCATTCCAGTCATCTTCCTCATCAACTTCCATACTACCCTCAGCCTCATGGTTTGGGACAACATGCAAACCATCTCCAGCCTTATTTAATTCAACCTTAACAGTTTCCTTATCTAAGACTTGCTTTCTAAGAACTAACATAGCCAATTTGTTTAAAATTTCATTTTGAATCAAACGGTTCAAAGGTCTAGCACCTAAATCATCAGAATAACCATTTTCAGACAACCAGTCAACAGCTTCTTTTGAGACATCTAATGTGATATTCTTATTGTTAGTTTCGAATCTCTTTTCAATTTCTTGTAATCTAATATAAACGATCTTTGTTATTGCCTCTTTGGACAATTTGTTGAACACGATGGTATCAGATATACGATTCAAAAATTCCGGTCTGAAATGAGATTTAACAATTTTAATAATTTGATCCTTGATTTCTTTAGTTGGATGGCTATGTGGACTAGCAGCTAGTAAATCAGCACCCAAATTAGAAGTCATAATAACAATTGCATTAGAACCGTCAACAGTCTTACCTGCAGATGAAGTAATTCTACCATCATCCAACAATTGCAATAAGACAGTTGTAACTTCAGGAGCAGCCTTCTCAATTTCATCAAATAATATGACAGAATATGGTTGACGAGCCAATGCATTAGTCAAAATACCACCTTCTTCATAACCAACATAACCTGGAGCACTTCCTAACAACTTTGATGCAGACCATTTGTCATTTAACTCAGAACAATCGATTCTAATCATGGCCTTTGGATCGTTGAATAAGAATTCGGATAACTTTTTGGCTAATTCAGTCTTACCAGAACCAGACAATCCTAAAAACAAGAAAGAAGCTGGTTGATTTGGATTAGCTAAACCAGATCTTGACAATCTAATAGCATTTGAGACAGATTTAACAGCAGCGTTCTGACCAATAATAGAAGAAGACAAGACCTTTTCCATATGAATCAACTTGTCATTTTCACCTTCAGTTAACTTGGAAACAGGAATACCAGTTAATCTAGCAGCAGTTTCAGCAACTTGTTCGCTACCAACAATGTTCTTAATAATGTAGCTGGCATCTGATTTCTCTTCTTCAGCTACCTTAGTTTCCAATTCACGAATTCTTTCTTGAATATCTGGGATAGCAAAGTATCTTAAATCAGCAACAGTAGCAGTATCATGTCTTCTTTCTGCATCTTGAGCTTTAATTTCCAAATTATCCAACTTCTTCTTTGCATCAGTTAATTCTTGATGGCCAGCCATTTCTTGGCTAAACTTTTCTCTTAATGGTCTCAACTCATCTTCCAAAGACGCTTTCTTTTGTAAAGCCTGTTCCAATCTTTCCTTGGTTGAAGAGTCCGTATTGGAATCTCTTTTCAACGCATTGATTTCTACATCAAGCAAATTCAATTCGCGCTCTTTAGAGTCCAATTCTTCTGGCTTGGAATCTCTAACAACGGCAACAGTAGCGGCACTCTCATCAATTAAATCGACAGCACTGTCTGGCAATTTTCTATAAGTCAAATATCTTTTAGCTAATTGAGCAGCTGTGACTAAAGCAGAATCTAAAATTCTAACACCATGGTGAATTTCATACTTTGGTGCCAAACCTCTCAATATAGCAGTAGTTTCCCTAACAGTTGGTTCTCTGACATTAATTTTCTGAAATCTTCTTTCAAAAGCACCGTCCTTTTCGACATATTTTCTGTATTCAGCAACAGTAGTAGCACCAATACAGTGTAAAGAACCTCTGGCCAACATTGGTTTCAACAAGTTTGCTGCATCAGATTTACCATCACCCATCAACATATGAATTTCGTCAATGAACAAAATAATCAATTGTTTAGATTGTTCAATTTCGTTCAAGACGCCCTTCATTCTTTCTTCAAACTCTCCTTGAAATTTTGCACCAGCAGTCAACGCCGTTATATCCAAAGCGTATAATTTACAATTTTCTAAAATGCTTGGAACATCACCGTCAATAATTCTTTGAGCAACACCTTCAACAATACTAGTCTTACCAACCCCAGGATCACCAATTAAGCATGGGTTGGATTTTGTTCTTCTAGCCAACACTCTAATAGTTCTTCTAATTTCTTCTTCTCTTCCAATCACAGGATCGATCTTACCTTGAAGAGCCTGTTCTGTGACATCAATTGCATATTTACTTAAAAATTCAAATTTCTCGGAAGTGTCCGCTTTTCTGGAATCAATTCTTCTATTACCTCTCAATTCAAAGATTTGGGTCTTTAATCTCTCTGGATCAATACTAATTTCCTTCATTAAGCTTTTACCAGATGATTCATCTAATATGGCGAGCAAAAGGTGATCTTGTGCAATATAAGAATCCTTCTGTGTTTTCATATATTTTTTGGCTCCAGTTAATACTTCATTAACAGAATATGCAAATTGTGGTTCTTCCGAAAGCGGTGTCTGAGAAGGAAGTCTCACCAACTTTCTATTCACTGTCTGTCTAACTGGATCCCAGTCATATCTAGCTCTCTCCACAATCGTTTTCAAATATGGCACGCTATCGCCACTACCATCATCATCTGGGCTAACAAATGCACCCAATAAATGAATAGGGGTGACCTGCAAGTTAGACTGCTCGGTAGCAATTTGTTTGGCCTTGGTAAGGATCTTCAAGGCATTGTCAGTAAATTCAGTAGAATCCATTGTTATTTTTTTTGGTGTATATATGTATATATATGAATGTATGTATTGTAATTAGTTTATAATTATATAATTATTATTTCAATTCGAAATATCGATAAAATACATAATAATAAAAAAATAAAATAAAATAGCAATTGATCAGTTGAAAGAAATATGCCAAACCAACTCCTTATATATATACAAGAAAGCAATCATACCACCGATTATTCACTGACGTACATATATTATGTATGTATATGAGACTATCATACTTTTCTGTTGAGCCAATAGGAACTCTCTCACCCAGTAAAAGAATATACCTGCCGTCATCACACACAAAGTCGGTCAATCTTTTTTTTTTTTCTTAGATTCATATAGAATCTTTCGTTCTTCTTAGAATCGCATAGAATATTTTTTTCTTGGTGTACTGCCTAACAAAAATGCTTCAGTGCTGCTTCTAAGAATTGAAAAAAATCTTTAGCCGGTTCTTAGAAGCAAATGGAATCTTTTAGGTGGGTTCTTGGAGGAAAATAGAATATTTGGTTAGGTTCTTGGAAATCTGTAGAATAATTCCTTCCTAAGACTTGCCAGCAAATGCTCGAATTTTCTAGCATTTGCTGACAACAGTACTAAGAAAAACTCGCCTTTTGCAGATATCAGCAACCTAATTAATTTCAAGTCACGCCACGTCTACTAGGACTCTTGTATATGTTCCTTTTTAGGAAGACAGAATCAGAGCAAAAACAATAAAAGGTTATATATGTGTGTTCCAGTATTTCCGAAACAAAACACATATTTCATTTAATGTCAAAGCAAAGAATCTGATATACAATTTGCATACAAAGGGTCTATTTTTTAGATTGTAACAGATTGAATTAAAACAATTTTTTTTTAAGTAACACAAAGTAGTATGTGAGATAGCACAAGCTAAAAATAACAAATATCGTACTGTACCTACAAATATACATAGAAAATACCAGATAAGCGAATTGTACATATATTAATGTCCTTGTGATCAAATGTTATTAAGTAAATCAATATATTCACGAGATGTAAGAAAACAAAATAGATAAATACAAAGCATATATAGATCTATAGTATGCCTAGCAATATACTAGTAGAAATAAAAGGAGGCGACGAAAATAGTTAAAGGTGTATGATATGGGGACAGGCAAAACAAAAGCAATAATGTAACCAAAAAGAGTACTAAAAAAGTGAAAGTACAGAAATAATAATAATAAATAATGAAGGAGGTGGTAAAACAAAGATAAATCAATTCAAGAAAAAAAGAATTAGAAACATAGGACAAACAAACATCGGATCTGTGTAAGGAAAGAAATATTGTAAAGAAAGAAATTTTTCTTTTCGAAATTGGTATTAAGAATAATAGGAGTAAATAAAAATAACTATCAATTGAAAATAGAATGAAAGCCTAAAAAAAAAAAAAAAAAAAAAAAAGTAAGCAATGCAAAATAACAATGATGAAAAGGCTATGTAGAAGATAACCGATATTTTCATTGATCATTTTGCAATTCTCAAATAAACAGATTGTTGTATTATAAAAAGCTTGGTCTGATTGGAAATATAAACCAATAAAAAAAAATATATTTCCGAAGATCAAGCTAACCTATAATCCCTCTATGTAACAGACAGTCTTATCAGCTTGTATCAAGACAAATACTTCGTACTGTAATTCTGCTCTGTATTTACTGAAGAAGCCATTGACGGCAAATTAGGATTTCTATATTTCATTTGGTTTCTCAAAAAACTTTCGTCACTTTGTTCATTATTAATGCGAATTGGTGGAAGAATATTTCCATGATACGTGTGTGACGAATTTGGAGAAACGACAAGTTGTGCCATTGCGTCTGGCTTCAGGTTTATGGTCGATTCAATTACTGACAGATTGTTACCCTTACTAAGTGTATTATTTTGTTGTTGTATACCATCAGCCTCGACTATCTGTGCACCAGAATCGTATCTTGGAATCTCATTTCCAGACATCAATTGGTCTTGTGATTGTTGTTCCTTCTCCTGTTCTAGTAGTTGATAATGATCACAAGACTCTTGTATTACGGCGACTTCCTTCGCTGATATTTGTTCTTGTGTTGGCGTTGGATTGGCCAACAAGTTTTGGATTGAAGGCACTCTATTGTTAACAGCTGAATCTACACCTATTCTATCAAGCTTCAAAGATGATAGTCCTGGCAATTTTCTATCATTTTCTACTTTAGTATTATCTACTAATGATGGAAGATTCGGCCTTTCATCGGAATTCTTGATGATCTCTGTACTAGGAAGCGCCAAGGAAACCCTTGAAAAAGAACTATTGGACAAAGAAGAATTAAGGGAAAAGTCAGATTTCATAGACATTCTTCTGTCATCATCATGTTGATGCTGAAGATGATTGTTTGAGACTGGTCCATTCATCACATTACTTTGACTGGCTGAATTATAAAGGGCGGAGTTGATACTATTAAATGAATTGCGACTAGGCTGTTGACTATTATGATGGTAATTATGATGATGGTTTCCATGGATACTACTTGATGAATTCATGACAGATCTTAACCAAGAACTTGAAGATGATGAATTTTCGGATAATCTTTTATGACTATTTGTGAAATTATTGATCTTCGCGAGCTTCTTCGAGGTATCAGATAATTGGGCTTGTTGATATGCACTCAATTTAGGAGTATTATTAACTTCATTATGAAAAGCCATTGGTAGCGCTGGTAAATGCTTATCATATACGCTTTGCTTACTTATACTTCCACTTCTGTATGATGATAATGATGTTGACGATCTAAACGATATTTCAGAACTCATGGAATTATTTACCGTTTTAAGCGAGTCAAAATTGGATGATAAATTACTCAAGCTTGGAGAGGACGGTTGTGAGGGTGTGAATTTACCTTGATAAGGAGAAGTCACAGGACTATTCGACACCACTGGTTTGGGTGTTGTAATATTTGAAGGCTGTTGGAAAATAGGTTGACTTGAAATACTGTCTCTTGTACCAAATAGCTGGCTGTTACTATTGTTAGAGTGTGATGAAATATTGCTTGCGCTCTTTTCTGAATACATGGACACACTATCAAACAGTGTCGTCGATATAGGGGCTGAAGAAGCATATTGTTGCATATATCCATTATTATTGAGAGCATCCTTATTGTTGTGGTGGTTATCAATGCCATTATTTTTGTTTTGAAAGTTAGGTTCAGAAGACGTATAGGCACCATTAGAATGACGATAATAGTCGGATCCAATTAAATTCAAGGGTCTTGGACGTTTTCTCGTTAATGACTGGGTACTGTTAGTATCAAATGAATCAACATCTGAATTAGGGATTACGTTATTGTGGTAAGCAAATGACGAAGATTCCAGTGGGAAATTATTTGCTGCACCAGATCTGAATTGTGGTGTCTTTGTAAACAATGAAAATTGGGGAGTTGTGCCAGACAATTGAGTAGTACTAAATATAGTTGACAGTCTATGAAGATTGTTGGGACTCAATATTGGAGGAGCTTCCGTTATGTACAAGTTTCTCATTGGACCCAGAGAATCTATTTTAGCGTACGTTGAATTATTGTTATTAATAATAGACCCAGTTCCCGAAGAAGCAGTCGATGAGCTACTAGAAAATGAGGATAATGAAGATGTTGAATCAAGGGGGTTTTTTATCTTGATATTATTAGGTGTTTCGATATTTGTTTGGAAAGCATGGACCGTCTGTTTATGCTGTCTCAAGTTATCTAATCTTGAGAAGAATTTCTGGCAGAATTCACATTGAAATGGTCTTTCTCCGGTATGTTTTCTGATATGTCTTGCCAAATGTTCAGATCTTGTAAACGTCATGCTGCAGTTATCGTAGCCAACACACTGAAAGACTCTCTTCTTCGACTTCTTTCTCATCTTGCTTTGCTTGTTTTTTTCTAATTTATTTGACGACTAAGTATAAAACTATGGACTTCCTTTTCCTGGTATGTTATCTGGTTGGTTTTGCTGATGTACAACCTTGAATTTCTCTATATTTATATTTGGGTCTTTTGTTTATTATAAATAAGGTAAAACAAATAAAAATCAACTTCTTTGAATTTTTACCTTGTTTATCTTTGAATATGATTTTTTTTTTTTTTATATAATAAGAAAAGACGCTTTTCTAGATAAAACTATGAATGGTTTAAATGGAAACTCAGAAAACTGACCAACTCGGGAAAACGTCCTAATAACAGTATCGTACTTTAATCAATAAAATGATTAAAAAAAAAAAGAAAAGAAAGAATGTAAATATACGATATTAGTATTAGCCCGAGGAAATTAAGGATTTTGGAATCGAGTAATTCATAAGATTCAAATTTATGGATTTTACGAAACAACAAAAATTGGATATTATATAAATGTCATGGTGTTTAATTCTTTTTCTTTGTAAATGTAAAATTTTCGTTTTTTTTTCTTTAATACTTTATTTTTTTTTGTTCTATTTTTTTTGTTTTAGAGGGACGCATATAGAAATCAGCAACCAAAACAAACAATTACGACAGAAGAAAAATAATGTAACGAGCAGCAGAAGAGAAAAAAAAAATTTCAAGAGAAAAGAAGCATGGATAACTGAAATCTGTTTTTTTTTCTAATATTAGACCAACAAAGACATAATACATAATTATACATATAGGAGCATACCCCTACTGTCTTAATCTGCAAGGCTGCTGTTTATAAATCTGTGCTATTAATTAGTAAAGAAAATATATGTATACATGTGCATTATTTTGGAAATTTACTTAATTTAGAATATGCTAGTAAAACTGCAAACTCGAAAAAAATTAAACCTTGATACCCTTTCTTACTGCTTTAGGTGGTTTGCATGCATATAGCTGATTAGGGATGCATATATGCTACTTTTCAAAAGTGTATACAGGGTAGCTACAGAAACAACATTTTATAATGATTAGACTTTTATAATCAGAGATGGGTGATGCCAAATATTTGTGTTGGTTGACAGACGAAACGTATGATTGCTGGATCTAATTATTTGTGTCAAGTAGGAATTCTTTTTTTTCAATTATATTCATTAGTAAGCTACAGCTACCGAGAACAAGACTAGCAATTTGGGATACGGTAATTGATATATCTGTACCTTGTACCTTGAATAAAGCGGCCAGAAATTATAAACTAAAAAAAAAAGCAAGCTTCTCTTACCATTAAAAAAAAAAAAGAAAAACTAGTTTTAAGGAACTAATTTTTAAGGGGCAAAATTATATAGACTTTTTTACATGGAGGAGCAAACAACAATCCACAAAAAATAACACAAAAAATAAAGATATATAATAATAAATGTACTAAAAAACGGCTTAGCATAAGAAAAAAGAAAGAAATAATCATATCCAAACATTATAATTTTCACGTGACCTGTACAGTTCTGGTGATGTGTTGGTATTATGAATTTATTCCTGTACAATCTATTCTAAATGGAAATATATATTTTGAATTCAGAGCAACCACTAACGTATTCCATCTAATTAATTTATTGAAACTATTTAAACAATAATTGTATACGCGTTAAAATAAATAAGAACTATCTGTATAATAATGATAAGTATTTAAATTAAACAAAATATGTATACTGTGATTATTGTTAAATATAATAAATACAGCTCCTTGTTACAAAAAGATTTTGAAACTATTAATAGCACATATTCGTGTAAAAATTACCAAAAAAAAGGAAGAAAAAAAAACTTAGGTGCATTTTAGACAGTAGTAAATAAGCTTTATTAAGTATCTTTAAGTGTTGTTTTTTATTCTTGGATTTTCTTCAATTTTTTGTTACATATTACGCATTGTACCACAGATTGATACATTTATTTGCATACTAATTATCAAATATATTAAAAGTAGAAAAAGCTTCAAGAGAGTTCATCTACTACTATTGTACTCTTCTTATTTACTCTTTCTCTGTTTCTGTTTTGTCTTTAGCATCTATACATTATTGAAAAAAAATATATATACATCTACATTCCATTTTCTTTGAAGCTCTCGTTAGCATAATCAGAAATCAAATCGCCGTAAGATTCAAATGTGCGGTCCATCGAAGCTCTTGTTGTAGGTCTGGACTTTATTATTGAGTTCCTCCAAATATTAGTAGTGGGATTTATAAAGTCGGAATTCAATGATCTAACTGAAATCTTTCTAACTGAAGTGAAATCCGGTTTATTTGTTGTAATACTGGTCTCTTTAAATTTACTATTTGTAAAGTCATAATAATGATGATTATTTTGATCATTATTATGATGAACATTTAATTGCTCAGTTTCACAACCTGATTGTTCGAAACTAACACCTTTGTTTTCATCATTGATTTCAGCGCTATTTATTATCCGTTCTGTAGTAAATGTTAAATTCATCGTTTCATTATCAGTTTTATTGACGTAACTCTCCATCTTGGTTTCTGCCTGTTCTTGTTTTTCATCAGCGGCTATCATATCGTTCAATGGTGGTCCTAATATAGGTTTAACTACATCCTTACTTGTTTCTTTATTCATGTTAGACGAAACACGTTTTTCTATAGATATTCTTGCAGCGGTTAACGACATTGGATTAGCAATGTATTTATCATCAGATTTATCACTAATTTTAAGTTCGATAAAGTTATTGATTTGCGCGTTACTTTCGATATAATCATTTTTTTCAATAAAGACATCTCCAAAAGAACTTTTTAACACAGACTTTTTAACATCAGAACAATTCTCTTCCGCCTCATCAATTTCATCTGAGTCTTTAATTGGTAATGGCTCAATTTTTAATAATTTTAATCCTGTTTTTTTGATTATTGGCAATAAATTATTAGAAATTTTTCTATACGATACTGGATTTTTTAAATTGTTTTCAGAATTTGAATTCCAAATGTTATCATTACTGTAATTACTAGAAGCGCAAGATTGTCTATTCTCTAAATTTTGGGCTCGAGTTTTTACAAGATTCAGTTTAAACTGTTCTTCGTTATACATTTTTGGACTTACAATTCTATCTCTCTGATTGTAGTCTTTCTGATAGACGCGTCTTTGCTCTTGACCTGTCAATATCAATTCATCCTCAACTATTGATTGCACTTCGGCGTTTTCAAGATCAGAAAAACCATCAAATTGATTAACAAAATCAGTACCAACACATGCTGAGGAGTCTGTCTCTGGAGTTCTCAATGTTGTTATGAATCCATTTTCTTTTTGCTTCACAACATAAGAATTTGATCTGTGTTTCAAGTAACTAATTTCTATTTTGATTCTTTCAATATTGAATTTTATCTTATTTGAATAATAATCTAACGACTTTGGCATTCTTTTTTATCTATTATTATTAATTTTTTGTAATTAATATCTGTATTAGATTTACTATATCTACTAAAATAAGCGTTTAACTTTTTTGAATATGTTTATAAAATAAATAGTTCAAATTTGTTTTATTTTTTTTTTTTTAAAGAATGAAGAGATTTATAGTATTTTCGGTTACAAAAAGCATCTAACTCAATATTTGAAATAAACGAAAATGAAGATTTCAAAATAAAAACCTTAATAATGTTTATTATTATTATGGTTATATATATATGTAAATATTTTATTATTATTTTTATTACTATTTTTATTACTATTTACAAATAGATGAATTGACGCGACTTGTTTACTTTTTTTCTTTTTTTTTTTTAAGAAAAAAAAATTAAAGTTTAGATTTAGTACCTTCTTGCAATAGATCAATCACCTTCAAGGCAGCCCCAAATGATACTTCATAACCCATACCACCAGCACCATAGCTGGAAATTACAAATTTTAATCCTTTGTAATCGACCCATTGTTTGTCAAGTCTGAAACCATTTTGTCTAGCAGGTCTAAAGCCTACAACATTTTTCAAAATTTTAAATTTCGGAGTACCATCATCTTCGAATAATTCCGGAAAAAACTTTCTTGCTCTTTTTAAAAGAGCAGATTTATCTTCTTTAGTTGGATGAATCATATCATTCTTGTTTAGTTGTTTCGTACCTCCAATAACGAAAATTCCATCATCCAAAGGCGGTCTAGGAATGATAAAAGTCCAGTCTGTTTCTTTTGGATTTGTTTCATTGACACTTTGGTATGTAATAGTCTTGTTATAGTATGAAGTATCTTTTAATTTATCAGATTGTAATAACATGGTCTGACCTCTGATAAGATAACAGTTTTCATCATTTTTCAAATTTTCATCAAATTTGATACCAGTTCCTGAACAATCGATTATACCGGAACAATCGTTATACTCATCAAAAATTTGCTTCAAGTTGCTAACTTTTTTATGAACAATTTTGACACTTGGATTATTTTGCAATTTTTGTAACAAATGTTTCATGAATTTTGGGGAATTAATACACCATGCAGTATATTCAGCGCCAAAAAAATTAAATCTGTTATTTTGGACTAATTTGAAATCATGCAAGTTTGCAGAATTGTATCCATTCAAACAATTTTTGTATTCTGGTGAAGCAGCTTCAATAAAATCATAACCCTTCATGAATTTGACATATTCACAATTATAATCCTCCAATAATTTCTTGTATGTGATTCTATTTAAAGATTGTTCTAATTTTCCATCTGTGTCTGATTTATATGGGAAAGGTCTATAGTGTGCACCTGCCCATAAGGATGTATAATCATAAAGATATCCGTCTTGACCTAAATGTGATTCATCATAATCTGAAGGTAACTTATCGGAAATCAAGATAATTTCATACTTATCTTTGTGATTTGCAAGTTCTGTGGCAGTTGCAAGACCGATGATACCCCCGCCTACAATCACAACTTTTTCTTTCTTATTGTTGTCGAATGCCATTTTACCTTATATTATTATTTTTATCACCTTTTCTTCTAATTTTCTGTTGTTTATATATATTGAAAATTCCAACAGTTTGTACTCTCTGATCTTGATATTTATCTCTCAATAGTATATTAATCTTGAAAAATTCTTAACTGCATAAATGAAATTTTCTCTTCTATATATAAATTATGACTCAGTATAATTGCGCGATAAATAATGTTCGCACATTAAATTAAACAAAGTATTATTATTATAGAAACAGTAGATAAGATCTCTTAACCGGAGTTTTGAAATCATACTACCAGAAGAAGAAGAAAAAAGAGTTAACACGATGCTCAAAACCGTGACTTTGATTCAAGATCAATCAATGAAAGATACCTACCAGTATTCATAATAAGTAAAAAAGAATAAACAGAACAGTGTTCATCATAAGAAAAAAAACCAATAATCAGCAGTGTTCATAACAAAACAAATAGACGGCGCTCAAAATCAAATAGAATAGGTTTTTAAAGGAGTAATACAGGCAACATATAAGAGCGGAGCTCAAAACTAAACACAGTATGTTTTAATTAAGAAGAAGGGAAATATTTAGGAGTGTTATGTGCATTGGTTCCAAAAGAAGAAAAAGAATAAATTAACAAGACAAGAAAGAGACGAAAAAAAAAAATTCGCAAAATCGTACAGAAATCAACAACGGCAGTAGAGAGAAAGAACAAAAAACAACAGGAAAATGCAGGCAAGATAATAGTAATAGTAGTTTCAGAACTTGGTTTTGTCATGGTAGATAGCAAAACTCTTTGGATATTAGTGTATTGATTATATACAATTTTTATTTTAAGTATTTTCTGCTTACAAATCTGTCGATATATTCCGATATATATATATATATATATATATATATCCGCTATTTTGTTTTAATATAATACAATGGTAAGTCACTTACATTATAATATTTTCTGTTTATCTGGAAGTATGATCATTCTTTAATGTATGATTTCGTTTATGAACAAGACACAAACTGACAATTTTTTCTTCCTTTTTTTTTCTCTTTTGTGTATCATTTAGCAATATTACGTTCAGCAACAGCAACAGGGAGGTATACCATCAAATATTCTTGGTCCTAACAACAATAACAGCCAACAAGAAAATCCCACTAATGCGTCTCTGATGTTGAATGTATTAAATAATGGATTGAACCATATGTTGGTTCAGGAACAACAGCAGACACAACCAACAAATATGTACTCAGAGATACAACCTGATAATTATCAAACATCATATCCTAACATGCAAGCAGCAGCAGGGAATAATAATAATAATAACAATAACAATAACAACGGTGGTAATATGACAATCAATATCAATACTCTAATCCAACAACAACAACAAGAACAAAAAGAACAACAAAAAGAACAGCTTTTGAATTATGGTCTGGTGCAAACTGCAACAAATGCTGGTAATACCAACAATAATAATGCTGTCATAGGAGGAGGTAATCTTAATGATCCAGAATTAATGATTAGGGAAGTATGGAGTACAAATTTATACGAAGAATTTAGCATCATTCGTGCGTTAATCAGCAGATTCAAATTTATATCTTTGCTGACCGAAATTCCAGGTATAATTGCAAGACCAATGGGGAAATTTTTGAATGTCAGTGATTATCATTATCAAACTATGAGAGTGAATTCTGATATTTCGGATATGATTCAATTATCAATTACTTTGTGTGATTCCAATGGTAAAAAGCCTACAGATTTTAATCCAGTACTTCCATCAACTTGGCAATTTAATTTCAAGTTTGATTTAAATGAGGAGATGTTCAGCAGTGAGGTTATTAAGAATTTAAGATTGACTGGCATAAATTTTGAAAAATTTGAAAAAGCAGGTATCGAGTATTATGAATTTGCGGAACTTATGATCGATTCTGGATTAATTTTGAATCCACTTACAGATATAACATGGATAAGTTTCAATTGTGGATATGATTTCGGTTTTTTGAGTAGTTTATTGATTAACAAATTAATGCCTCTTGAAGGTGACGACTTTCTTACTCTATGTAATGAATTTTTTATCAATTTTTACGATATTAAATACATTGCGTTGAGGCAGACAAATCTTTTCCCAAATTTAAATAATTATACAAACGGTTACAATGATGGTTTGGATAATAATGACAATAACTACAGTAACCCAAATAATAATTCAAATGCTGTCAATGCGTACACGTTAGGTAATAATGGCAATATGAGTGGTGCTGCTGGATTGAATAACAGTAATGGTTCAAATGAACCTCCTTTCAAGAGATTTAATTTAGATAATTTGGCAGATAATTTAGGAATTCCAAAACAACAATCTAGTCACTTACAGTCAGGTAACCAATCATTATTAACAAGTATTTGTTTCTTTGAATTGAAAAGACTACTTGCCCTTAGAGGCCCATCAAAAGATAATAATAAATTAGCAGGATTCAAAAACTTGATTTGGGGTATTGAAAAACTACCTGAACATGTGAGTATCCCTCCGGTTTCTAATGGAACTCCAGTGTCTATCCATCCAGGCTTGAGCACACCTTTGCAACATGCTGTTACCATCAATATGAATCAAAATTCTCCTATGTATCTTAACCGCTAATTTTTATTTATTTTCAATCATTATGGCTCTTATATATATATATGTATATATTAGTCAATATATCTTCAATATTTACATGGTATAGAAGAAGATGGATGAATCAATTGAAGCCTTCACGACCATTTTTGGTGCGTAAAGAATATATAAAATAGCTGGATAATCCTGTGGAATCTAAAGAGTGCAAAAAAAAAAAAAATAAAACAAAACATTGATTAACACGATCATTTTAATGATTTACGCCTTAAGGATGGCAAATAAACATTGAAGAGTTATCGTAAAACAGGCGACAAAGAATTTTCTTTTCAGAATATCTTACAATCTATAGCTATTTTAAATTACCTATTTAACAAAAATGTCTTGTATAAAAAGAATTATGAAAGAATTGGAAGATGTGAAGCTGGATGTGAAATCCGGCGTAACAATTACTCCTGTAAATGAAAGTGACTTGTTGAAGCTCATTGGCTCTTTCAATGGCCCACCTGATACTCCATATGAGGGTGGTATTTTCAAGGTTAATATCGAAGTACCACATGAATATCCATTTAAGCCACCTAAGATGAAATTCTCAACTAAAATTTTTCACCCTAATATTAGTTCTCAAACAGGTGCTATTTGTTTGGATATTCTTAAAGACAAATGGTCTCCTGTATTGACCTTGAAGTCTTGCATTATTTCTTTACAAGCATTGCTTCAATCCCCTGAACCTGACAATCCTCAAGATGCTGTTGTTGCGAAAGTTTATAAGGATGATAAGGCGGAATTTGATAGAACTGCTGCAGAATGGACAAAAAAATACGCCCAAGATTCGTTAAATGAAATTCCAGAAAATGTAGGAATTGATGAAGCCGTTATTACACTGTTTGTCAACATGGGATTCCCAAAAGAGAAGGTAATCAAAATTTTGTTGCAACTTGAAGTGAAATCGTTAGATAAACTAAAGGTTGCTGGAACTGAAGATAAAATAATTCTGGAGCTTTGCAAATAGCAAACAGAAGAATAGCTATATATTGTTTAGGTATGTAATCCAATCAATATGGAGCATCATAATGCGCTTAATCACGGGCTTAACACGTGAGCTATTTAAGACAACAATGAATAACATGTTGTCCCATTTCAGTCCATTTTGCTATTTAAACTTCTTACGATATTATATATAGCTGCTAATAAATTTAAAATATCCCGCTATGAATTATGATCAGAAGTAATTTGTGCAAATTTAATCCTGAAATATAACCTTACAATTTCAATAATGTGTACAAATGTGTCAGAATCAGATTTCTGGAATTTTTTTTTTTTTTTATCAAGACTTTTATTTGGCACGGATAGCCTGCAGCGCTTTCAGCAAGAAAACATCAATGAAAAAAAAAATATTGGTAATGATAATAAGAAAGAAAAAAAGTTCTAAACAATTATAATTAACTCATTATAGTACTTTGAAAATTAAATAGATTATAAATAAATACCACTAATAATTGGCTGAAAGATATAACATGTCCACACAGAAAGCGAAAAAGCAGAGAACCACATATTCGTGCTTATTCTGTAGGTCTAAAAAGAGAAAATGTGATAGAATAAGACCAAGATGTACTCTTTGTGTCAGATATAATCAAGAAACGTGTGAATATGACTCAAACTCATTCCATTTAAAGGAAGATTTGGAACTTGTTCATAAAAGTCCTACAAATGTGATTTATTACGAGAACAATGTTAAACTGATTGAAGCACTGATAAAAAATCTTGAGAGAAAATTAGCTGCTGTTAGAAAACAAGAGCTAAAGTTGCCATTGATTTGCGAACTGGATACTGTTCAATTGCTAGATGAGAAATGCCCAATTAAGTTCGCAAAAAATAAGGTAAAAGATATTAGGCCATTGACAGTACCATATATTGAGAAGGAAGACGAATATGTTTCTGTAATTATGCAAGTCATTTTGAAAAAATATGCGCTAGTAAAAGATAGTGTTACTGAAGCAAGATTTCTAGCAGATATAAATTATTTAACGAATCCAATTTCTTATGTATTCCTCCAAGAATTGAAGATTGCAAACTTTAAGCTTTTGGTTAGCATTTTCTTAGATAAGGAAAGTAAATACTACGAGATCAATAAAAAATTTATTAAATCATTTTATTTGGATAAAGAACATGTTAACAACAGGTATCATATATCAAGTCATATGGGATATAGTGATGATAGTTCATTAGAGCCTTTATTAAAGGATATTGAACGTAGGTTACCTCCTTTAAATATATTATTATACATATGGAATGTGTTTGAACGATTTGTCTTCCCTTTTGTGCCGGTAGTTGATTTAAAAGCAATCAGAAGAGACTTAGAATTAATAATAATGGGATTAAAATTTGGCAAGCCAACAAATTTAAATACTAATTTAAATATCAATTACAAGATTTTAACTACCTCGTATCATGATTTTGGTTTATTATCTGTTTTTTTGTTTGGGTTGACTCTAGGATATATGGCATTGAAAATAAATCCAGAGGTTGTAATTTCAGAAAATGAAATAGAAAAAGAAATTCTCAATTATTCAAATCCAACAGAATTTTCTTTTGTTGATTCTGCAATTGCATGTGCTATATATTCTAGGGCTTTTCTGAGACCAAATCTTATAAGTATTGCTGCAATTATACTTTTCCATAAATATAATATGGACGCGCAAGAAAGACCTAAAATTGTATTTTCGTTTGGTGGGATAGTGGGACTTCATACAATATATGGAATGGCTATGAAATGTGGTCTTCATAAAGACTGGTCTAGCATAAAATATGAATCCTCAAAGAATATTAATGGAATAAGTGCTGAAAATGTTCCTTACATAGCTCAAAGAATTTGGCATACAATTAAAATGTTTGATTGTAATGAATCTTTGGTTTCTGGAGTGATTGTGAACAGATCTCGTTTTAGTCAGCTCCCTCCAACTTTTTTACTGACAACACAAATTGAGGATGAAAATGAAATTATGCTTAATATATTGCTAGATAATAATTTCAAGGAACAGCAAGATGTGAACAACTTAATAGAGAGTATAGTCTCATTAATCCAAACAGAATCGGATATCCCAGCGTCAATTTTATATAAAAAAAAGATAGAAATAGATGATTACATTGAAAAAGAATTCCAATTGAGAGGCTCTGTTGAATCATTCTTTCAAAATGATTCTAATTTTTATTGCTCTAACGATAAATATACATATAATCATTACTTTATAGTGATAAAGAAATTATTTAAATTTGGCAATTACATTAGATTGATGCTTTTGAAATTGAAGCTTTGTTATTGTTTATTCAAATACTATGAAGCTGATAACGTTGATGTAAAAAATAGTTTTTACTTTTCTAATAAGATCCTTGCGGAAAGCAAAGAGCTATGCCAGGTTTTGTATGGTCAGTATGTGATGAAGAATAGAGCCTTTTTAAAGAACGACCTTGATATTGACAATAAAAATTTCAATGCTGAAAATGTAAAGCTTTTAAATTCCATAACATTCGAAATTTTCTTCTATTTATTGTCCATAACAGCCAGATTGTTCAATACAATTCTGTTAATATACGAAAAGGAAGACATGAACTTGTATAATCAAAAAAAGCTTCATCGAATTAGTGAATTGAAACATCTCTGCATCAAATTAATTACATTTCTCAAAGATTGCTTCTATCAGAAATACTGTAAGTTTGGTTTTAAGATATTAAAGCTGGGTGTTTGTTTAGACATAGTGATATCGCGACTCGAAAATACCGCAGCACAAAATGATAAGGGAAAACCTGTGAATGTATTGTCTTTACATTTTGGTCATGATATACAGGATTCAGAATTTGGCTTTGCTTCCGAATCAAGGTTTCATGTCAGAGCACCGAAAAGATGTATTTTCACAGAATTTGAATTAAGTGATTTTGATATTTTAATTCAGGTCCTATATGGAAATAATATAGAAGGGAAATATTGGGTTGACAAATATCAACAAATAATAAAGCAGGATGATCTCTATAAAACTTTTACTCCAAATTTTTCCTTTCAAGAAACTAAAAATTTTATCTTGAATGAAATATCGAAGGACGGATAATTTTCAATATTTATACTATTTCTTATACTTCTACATAAATATTTCAGTAAATATTAGATAATTTTTCTGCTGACCTTACATTAAAATAAGTAATATTTAATTAGTATTTCCATGTGCAACCTGTGAATAAAAAAATAATTACGAAACAATTTTAATGATCAGTATGGCTTAATCAAAATAAAATAAAATAAAATAAAACTATGTTGGTTTAATGCAGATATAAGAGAAATTATGAACATAAAAATCTATAGGTAAAATGAAGAATAGTGAAATGCAAGATAGTTAGTAAAATTGAGAGAAAAGAAATTGGAATAATAGGGATATAGGTAAAAGCAATAGATTCCATATAATAGAGAAAAAGCAAAAATAAAGAGCTGTTCAAATACTTCTGTGCAATTAGCTATTTAGGTAAATATGAATGTAGATGTTCAACCAATTCTTTCTTCGATAAACCAACTCTATATTTTCCATAACCAGGAGAAGACTTAGCGCATAAATCGGCAAGTGTTACGTTCTTTTTTGCACGTTTGCTCACAGTATTAGCCTTTTGCAAATGTAACTTGGAAACATCAGCTTTTGAAGATGATTTAACAATAGCAATATCAACTGCAGCAAAATCTCTTTTATTTTTTCTAGATGTATCAACAACTTCAGTAGCTGACTGCCCAGGTGATTCGGATTCCTTATTGCTACCTGATGACTGCTCACGGGCTTCGTAAAGCGCTTTCTTTTTGGAGATTTTAGGACTAGAACCTGTATTTGTATCATTATCAGAGATAATTTTTGTCAGGGAAGCAAGAGCTGACGAATATGAAGATGGATTGGTCAAACTTGGTTTAGGCTTTGCATTATCTTCTGTTACCTGAACTTTCATTGACATATCATGTGTTAGATCATAATTTATACTGGTATCATATGTTTGATCATCTATGAGACTAGATTCAGGTAATTCCTCTGTACCTAGTCTACTACTGGAGTGCAGCAACTCACTTTTGGTCTTCTGATGATACTCATCATCATATACATGAAACAGCATTGCGGTTTTTAAAAGTTGCTGTTCAACAAAGTCTTCCATAATTACGGATTTACTGTTTTTTAGTGTACTTTCAACATCTGCCGCTGCAGTTTGTTCGTTTAACTCACTAACTAAAATCTTAGAATTATTATCCTTACTTGGGATTTGGACTTTGACAATATCATCGAATTTGTTTATCCTTCCTTGTGATTGGTTAAAATCTATATCTTGATTATTATTAGATGATTCCAATGCTAAAACTGTTTCTTCATCATAGCTAGAGGGAATAATTAGATCCGGTGAAGCATTCTCATAAATCATGTGTTCTCCTCTTTCATAGCTACAAATGTCAGGTTTATCCACGTCATAGTTAAGGACATTCATTCCATCTTCAACATACTTGTACATACTTAGTTCATCTTCATGAATTACTACATTTGCTTGAGTCTTATGAAGCTTTGTACTTGCCTGGCCTTCATCAATTGCTATGTTTGTTTCTTCTTCATCAGTGGTTGTATGTTTATGTTCTCCAAGAACTATATTTATCAGATCTTTAATATTCGTCATATTTGCTTTGCGTTCATGAAATCTTTTTTTTGTTGGCTTATCTTCAATAACTGTGTGATTTGATCCGTCATTATCAATTGCTGAAAATGATCGCTTTTTGGCAAGTGCTGTGGTTGATTGACAGTCATCAACTGGAAAATTCAGTTCGTTCTCATCAGTCATTATCTTGAAAGCATTTTCATCCATGACTGTAAGCAGTTTATCATCTTTATAACTGGGTGGATTAGTTTCATCAATTTTATCCGCGTTATCAAAATAGTATTCCTCTAGTAATACCACATCTTGATTAACTTGAGATTCCATGTTTTCCTTCGCTACAGAGTCAGTAGATCTTCTTTCGCTGCTGTGAGAGGCTTTTTTTCTGTTTTCGGCTACTTTGCTACTTTCAGTTTCGTATATTAATAATTGAAAATTATCAAATGATTTTGCATGATTTTCATTTGAATAAAGTTTCTCACTTGTGCTACTTGGATCAGTCTTACATCTCCTACCCGTTAAAAGATTGATGTTATCGGAAAATTTCATTATTAGTAATTAGGGTCAAATGAGTTACAAAAAATCAATATACATATGTGGTATAGTCTTAAAGAGACTAACATGAATATTTAGTTCGAGACATTATTACCAGGAATCAATAAGAATAAAGGATTGCATGGGAATATAGTTATCAATGTAAACAACAATAAAGACGCGAGAATAAAAAAGGACAGAAACGCGTAAAAAAAAAAAAAAACTAGATCCTTGATATAGAATGGAAAATAAAAACCAACTAATTATTCATATTAGTATCTCCTCATAGATTAGTAAATATAACGCTATGCTTCAAAGGTTTAGCGAATTGAGGAGTCTACTATAATGGTTCAAAAAGTGAATACAACTTATGGGTCAAAAAAGAGAAAATTTATAAACTACGACGATACCTTCTCATCGCAAAATGATTTATGTGATGTTTTTTTGAAAGAAAATAATAAATATTTAAATGCAGACAATAAACACTTACTGGAAAACACCAGTGAGATGCAAAAACGAGATTTAGATATACAGGGTATAAAACAAAGACATCAAATGAGTATTACACAGATAGATGCTTCCTTAACAAATTATGATTTGGTAAACGTAAACGTAAAGTTAAACGAAGGAACTCAGACAAATTATGAGAACGTCGAACTTCGAAATACTAAGGAAGACGATATGCCAGCTTTAAATTCAGAATCTGAACATCCGAAAAATCATGAGCATGTTGCAAAAAGAAAAGTAGATCAAGCATATTTTGAATCTGAGCGTAAAAATTTGGAGGATACAGAGATATTGATAAATGAAGAAAGACTTGCTACACAATCCCATAAAAAAAAAGCTAAGTTCAATCTGCTAGTAAGCGATTCTGAGAAAGAAGCTTGGTTTTTATTTTCAGATAGTTTGAACGAAAATCCAAGGAAGAATAGTCAGGTATTGAGAAATTCGGTACATATATCATTGGCAGAAGAATTAAATGAGAACTCAGACGATTTACCGACAAAAAATAAACAATATAATATTGATTCAGATAATTATAACAAAACGAAGATTTCATACAAGGAAGACATTCATGATATTGTATTCGAGGAAATTTTGGATTCAGATTTGACTGTCTGTGATGATGGAGAATCTCATGAGAGCAATTTGATTAGTTCACAAATTTCACAGGGGTTTTCCAATGATATGAATTTTGATGATGATGTTTTTTCTTTGCGTCCAAAATTTCATAGATTTGAAAAATCTAAAAAAGAATCGACTCCAAATAATTATGTAAAAAAAACTTACGATAGCTATAGAAGTTATTTATCCGATGAAATTGAAGTATTTAATAAGCAGAGTGAACGAGCTTCTGATTTAGTCAATAACTTTGAACAGAATCCATACCCGGAGAATCTACACAACAATAATTCTAAACCTTCGAAAATAACACCCAATGTTAGAAAAATACATAGCCTTGATTATTTATTTGAGGATATTTTGAAAAGTAAAACTATGAACTCAATGAGATCTGTGGTTATTGACTTATGCTTTAAATTGATAAAAGGAAACATAGAAGAGAATGTGTTGCTATTAGAGTCTTATATATCATCAAACCCTTCATTTGATTTTCAAGTTAACAGACTCATTGAGTCTAATGATCCTTTGATTATCTTTTGTCTTCTAGCAATTACGTACTTTGTACTTTTAATGAGAAAATTTAACATAATCAAATGGTTATTTGGAGAGAAATTTTTATGTTTTAGACCTTTGATTATTAATGGATTAGCTAATAGCGAAGAAGGCATTGTTAAAACTATGGCCAATCCAAAGTATAAACTCTCTAGAATTTTAAAAATGTTACTTCATGAATTTTTAGAGATTTTGTTTCTGCAGCTAAATTATTTTTACAAAGATATGGACCAATTTCTAAGCGAATTTAATTCTTTATTTTTCATTTTCAATATAACCACTGGACTTGAAAGGTTGACAAATAAGGATTTGATAATACTGACAGAAGAGATTGATGACTTGTTGATCTTGATATATGATGAAAGAATACTTTTAGGATTGTTAACAACTTGTGGTAAGATAATATTTTCTCTTACAACCAATCAGAGAGATTTCACAATAATTGATATAGAATATATTTTTCTCACTTCTGAAATGTTCCTAGACCTTTGCATAATTGAGGCAACCGGACAGCTATCACAGCTAAGTAATGTCTTCAAGAGAACTAAATTTGAAATGTCCACAATATACACTTTTGCGGTCACTTTTAATGATATTTTATGCAAAGAAATATTGGAAATTGTTGATAAGTCTTCAAGAAACGACAAGATAACCACATTAATAGATTCATACATAAACTTTCTTCAGCTGTTAACTCTAATATCATCTAAGGATAATACATTAAGATTTGAAGAATACATTTCCAATATTGATAGAGAAGTAATACAGGTGCAACGGATAGCTAGTATATTGAAGTTTCTTTTATCTATTACCGGATACAGAGAAGAGGTTATCGAATCTAATGCATTAAAATTACATACTTCGATACTTGCTTTCCTATTTCAAGTAGCAACCCATGATTATCATGTACATACATTCCTCAATAAAAATAACTTATATTTACTAAAGAGACTTCTTATCGAGCTGGAAAAATCTGTTCAAGAACAGGCTTTGTTAGATTCTAAAGGATATCTATGTTTGATAATAGGAAAGTTATCAGAAATAGATGGAAATAAAAAAAGGCTCCTTGAGAGCTTTTCTAAAGATGATTTCGAAAATATTATGGGAGAATTAATAAGAGTTCGGTCTTCATTTATTGAAAAGAGTGTCACCAGCCAATCCACCATAATAATAAATCAAATAGAAACTTCTTTAAGCCATATACTCAAATTAGTATAAATAATAAAGAAATATCTTCAAATACAAATGTTTATATAGATTTTAATTATGTCTCTGTACGTTGCGAATAAATTAAGCGCGCACACAATACATATATTTTTTTTTATCTACTTTTTGATGTGTATGATTATGATTTCAAAAATTAATGAGAACATGTGATAGTAATGAATGGAAGATTTTGACCTTATTGTAGTTGTATGGTATCAATCCTTAGCGAACGGAAAGGTAATAATGCCTTTTGGAAAATATAATGATGGTGATATTAACACTGATTTTCTTCTAGATGGTATACCCGTGGATGATAATGATGTGGATGATAACAATTATACAAGACTCAACACAACCAAGTTGATATCTTTGGCCAAAGCAAAATATCAAAATAATGAAAGATTTTACAACCAAGCTGTTATGAATAATGAAGTATTAGAGCCTGAGATACGCAGATATAAAGCAAGTAATGAAGATAAACGAGACAAATATAGAGTTGGTTCAATACTGAAGTGGCACATCTCAAAAAAGCAAGGCATCCAGTATACTGACTCAAGAACCAACAAACCTGTATCATCACAATATATTCATGATAACTTCTTTTTGAACTTTCAAAGAAAGGATTTTAATTGCAAGTTTACATTTATAAATGAAGACATTAATAACGAATCATCAAATATTCGCAAAATTTTTGTACCAACGAAGGATGATTTCAATTACTTTAAGGATGTGTCAAAGATTCTTGGAAAAATCATGGAGTTTCATAGATTTACAAAATACAAGGAATTTCCATTTGTTTTTTATAATTATTGTGTAATACTAATGAAAAGCGGTTACGATCCAATTCAGGATTTTTTGGTTTCATATATTACTAAGTACTTGGATGTGTTTTTGAATTCGAAAAACAAGCTAAAAATGATAGATATTAAAATTAGATTAATAGCGAGAATTTTTAGTTTGAAAAATATTAAGGTGAACAATTTTTATAATAATGGTGATTTGATAGAACATAATGAAATTGAAGATTCTGTACTTCTTAATAGAAATCTGCTAGATAATACTATTCGCGAAGAGTTGATCCATGATAATCATTTCGATAAGCGTCATTTGGAAAATAGTTGGATATTTGATGATGAATTTACTGTTTCTCTGCTCAATAATGAAAATTTCAATTTGTTTATTTCGAGAGCAATAAGATATTCAATATTTTTATATTGGCAGCGACGAAAATCAGTTAAGAAGTCATTTTTAACTTGGTATAAAAATGCGGAATTAGTGAGACGGGAAAGCTTCTTATATATGACATGGAATAAATATATTTGCAAGAAAATTTTGGTTAATAAGTTTTATGAAAAATTTGTGAAAAATCAGAAGTTTTATGCTATAGCTACTGAAAACCATGTTCGCAACTTGAAACTTTCATCATTTAACAAATGGGAAAACAAGTTACAGAACCTAAATGAGGACAAAACTAGAGCAGAAATTAAGTATAAATCAAATTTTTTTATGAAAGTACTAGACAGATATAACAAGATAAGAAACATTGAAGTTGAGTTGAATCTTTCAAATAAGAATAAATTATTGAGCAATTCATTTTACTTATGGAGGAGAAACTACTTTTTTAAGAGTAGGAAACATGTATTTGATAAAGAAAAACAAAATATCTATAAGAGAAATTATATGTTAAAATGGAAAAAAAAGCTAAGACTATATAAGCAATATGATGATATGTCAAAAAAATTTGAATCTGGTGTGACGTGTGGATCAGTATTTATGGACTGGCATAGTCAAGTTTTCATAAAACAAAATAAATATTTTGAAAACATTACAATTATTAATAATAGTATCAAAAGGCGATACTTTAACAAATGGAAAAAACTGTCAAATCTTAGATATAAACTTCATCTATTCGAAGAGAGTCAAAAAGAAATAATGAAAAAATTTTTACTTGAACAAAAGTGGATGAAACGTTACAAATATTCGCTTGAAATTAATAAGTTTATAAAAGGAAAAAATCTGAGAGAATTAGATAAGTATTTTAAAAGCTGGCAAAATATAACAGAAATCAATTTAGTAGCATCTAGCTTCAGAAAAAATAAGTTATTAGCTCTTCATTTTCTTCAGTTGGAAAGAAGTTATTACTATCAAGCAACAGATAAGTTTTATAATTACAAATTAGGAAAAAAATATCTCACATTATGGATCAAAAATATTTTTTTTAAGGAATATTCCAATAAATTTAGAACGAAATTGCTTGGCGAACGTTTTCAGACTTGGAAGTTTTCATACTCTCAGTCTTTAAATGATTACATGAACGCTGATAATTTTTACCAAAATAAATTAATAAAAAGTACCTTCAATGATTGGACAAGAAGTGATGTCCATTGGAGGGATCTTCTTTCCGATTCGGATATACATTTCAGAAATTCCAAACTAAAGAATAATTTCATAAAAGGTCTAAAGACAAAGATCCTGAAGGAAAGGATATTGGAAAAGAAAATAAAAAACTTCAGAGACTTTAATTCTAAGAAATATATCTTCAAGCTGATTATTGCTTGTTCAAACAAATTTAAAGAAACAAGATTGGAAGTTGGATATAATAATATAGTGGAGAAAAGAAATTCCAATTTAAAAATTCTTATTTCTCAGCATTGGATTGATAGATATAATTTTAATGTAGAAGTAAAAAGAAAATGCAATATCTACATTAAGAATAAGTATTTCCAAAAAGTCATTCACAAGTTTGCATCTTTTAACAATTCTATGATCACTGGAGAATTACATCATGAAGCATATCTTTTCAGAAAGTATTTACATGTTTTAATTAACAAATCCAATTATTATTTCGATATCCGCATAGCTGAAGAAAATTTCACGCAGGAAAAGGATTTTCGAATAGTTGAACTGATATGGAAGTCATGGGATATGAAGCTAATGAAAGTGAAGCAAATGAATGAGTCTTTGAAACTATTTAGCAACAAATGGGAGAAAAATAAAGCGAGACAGATTTTACAACTTTGGATTGCAAAGTTTAATGATAAAAACTTTGATAGCTCATATCGTGATATCCTTGAGAGTTTGGATGAAGATAGCCTTTCGGTTCTCAGTAAAAGGAAGAATATCTCTCCTGTGAAATCGTTTAATAGAAACATACAGAAGCAGTTAATCGAAAAAAATGTCAACGAAAAAGAAAATGTTGAGCAATTTTTTGATTATTACAACAGCTCTTATAACTTGGATAATTCTCCATTGATTGATAAAAAGAAAAGGGAATATTTCAATAATAGTAACATTAAAGTTGATACATTTTCGTCATCTACTCCAGCTGCCAAAACCAGATCTTTAAATTTCGATAACATTGAACCAGGCGAAGATTACATTAATTATGAACTCGACACAGATAGCAATTATAATACGCCCTCGAAGTCTCGAATAATTAATATGTCTATTATAGGAAGCAACGATGCATCAAATTTAAGATCTATGCACGTAAGAAATAAGAGATTGGAATCATTAAAGAAATATTACAATAGACAACCTGTTTAGCAATACATACATGCTTTTTTTTTTAGTTGATAATAAGGGATGAGGCAGGCTAAATTGGAAAGAGATTTATTTACTTTTCGAATTCAAAAATGCTAAAAAATATTTCACATCGGCCATGAAGTATTTACAAGCCAATGTCCAATCATCATCGGCTATCTTTCTGTTTAGCTTAATATTTAGACCACCTACCTTATTATTATTCAAATTAATTTTATGAGGTAGTTGAAACGAGCTATCGTATTTGATTTTTATTTCTTCTTCCACCTGCTTCACAACATTTAGTAAGGCGATCATTGACTGATCCAATGAATTACTTGTAAATAATCTGTCAAAGGCAGAACTGGATCCGTTATAAAAACATTCTAATACAGTTTTGTCTGACCCATCAATTGAATTATTATTGGTTGAGGATGTATCATACTTTTCTATCTTTGAATACGAACCCATTGGAATTAATTTATAATTTGAAATTCTAAGACTAAGTTTTTTAATAATTATAGAAAGCAATAAAATAACCTGACCTAAAGCCGCGTTAATTTCTAGGGAAGATACTTTGACATCTTTTAAGTTTCCTAATCTTAAGTCATTTATAGTACCAAACTGACCTTCATACTTAATATTAAAGACATCATCATATACGTTTGATGCTTTCAATTTATTATATATATTCACGTTATAATTAAGGGTGTTGATTGAATGCTCATTAGCATCTGTGAGACTACTCAATTTTAAATCATAAAGATTTCTTTTTCGTAGAAGATCATTTTCTTTTATTGAAAACAATTCAATCTCTTTTTGTAATTCATCAATCTCTTGCTGCAACCTACTCTCTTCATTTTCTAATTCTGTAATTTCAACAATTGATTGGCTGTATTGATTATTGTATAGCTCCCAGTCATCTAAAGTTGATTTCAATTTCTCGTCACTTGGTGACGACTGTTTATTCAATTTATTGAGAAACTGCCAATATGCCACTTTTTTCTTAGAGGCATCATCATATTGTTGTTGCAATTGTTTAATTAACATGCCACTGCATTCCATGCATACTGGATATTCAATATTATATTTCAACGATAGAATTCTAAAGATTTTTGCCAATGTTTCCATTCTATTGGATAGACTTGTATTAGGATCTTCTGTGCTAAAATCTCTGATATCACTCATACTTCCAGTTTTGTTGATAAATGTCAATTTCAACTCTTTGATTAGGCTACCCACTAGATTATCGTCATCATTTTTATTTTGAGTCATATCATTGGAAGGTGTGGATTCTTTAGAATGTACTATAGCACGCCTCTGGTTTTCTAAATTATCCAAATTTTTTATTATATCATTAAGTTTATCAGGGGTTAACTCTTCAATGTTTAATTCAAGAGACGCTAACTGCTCAAGAAACTGATTTTCTAACTCTGAAAAATTGCTAGAGCAATTAAGCATTTGTTTTACATTGGAACTGTTTTTATTATTAGCATCCAAATCCGTGAGAACTATTTGTGGGCTACTGAATGTATTATTATTATCACTCTTATCATCATTTTGAGGAGAGGCTAATTCAGTTTCAAGTTGCTGTATTGCGGTTAGATAAATTTGTAATCTTTCTTCATCCAAATAGTTTAAAGATATGTTGTTAGCTTGAATATCAGGTAAATTATTTTCAGCATTCTTGACATCAGAACTTTTTGCGTTATTTGATATGAATTTTGAAGTAGTAACCTTATCATTTAAAAGCAATTTCTGTTGAGCCAGTGACAATTTCAAGATTGCTTCGGTTATTACAAGGGGTTGGCTACAATTCTGGCATTTATATTGCAAAGCATTTGTAGTATTTGCCATTGTAAATGTAAACCTAATATTTTTTTCTTTTTCTGTATACCTTGCAAACAATGAAATTTTGTGCTTTTCAGTTTATTATGTATAGTCTATTGTTTCGCTTTTACTGTTAATTTTGAATGGCAGCTGTTTATTATTTATTTTGGTATATTTAGACACTATTTATTATTTATTCTGTGGTATTTAGACACGGTTTATTAATACTTGTTTTTACAGTTGCAGACAGTGATATTTGAGCTGTTTATCTTCTTGTGGGCAGTTAACAGCATGTGTGTCGGGTAATACAAGTCCAGACAGCTGTATATCTAGACGCTCAGAAACCTATAAAATGGTACATCCTGACATCAGACTTTACTGGCATTTTTATTTTCTCTCTTCCATTTATGTCCGCGGCCATATATACTTTCATCTAATTCACGGTTATTGTGAGATGAGCGTCAGATGGCGAACCGTTCAATTCGACGAGAAAAATTAGATGAAAGTATACATTCGCATTTTGTTAAAGTGTAGCAATGCATCGTTTCTCAACAATATGTTCTATATGCTTGTTACTATTTTTCTATATGCTTGTTACTATTTTTCTATATGCTTGATAATATATTTCTATATGTTGGTTGTTAATATTTTTTTATATGTTTCTTATTAATATTTTTTGTTCTACAGGTTTTTATTAGCATTTTTGCCATTAGTGTCTCCTTAGTTTTCATCAACGGTTTATTGGCTTTGATTGTCATTTTCATTTGATACATGCACACTATTTACGCACGCACAACAGCTGTAAATGTCATCCATAAAGATGGGGCTCCATGACTAATAGGAATATAAGTTAGGCCATGCAATTGGTTTTGTTAACCTTCTTCATCACCTTCTTTTTATAAGAAATAGGATTCCGCCAACTGCTGAATGGCGAATTAGGCTTCTTGAGGAATTGAAACCATTTTCTATGAAATGCGGTCTCCACTCAAAAAACTAAACTGGCTTGCCTTTTAGGCTTTCGTCGAGATTTTAAGTTTATTTTTTCTTTTTCTTGGGCCTTCTTCGAGCAAAAATTCAAGCTTTCCTTAGTGGTTTATGTCTATCTTTTTTCCACGATGTTACCATTAATATTCTTATCTCTTATGACCATTAGCATCACTATTATTATTAATATCACCATTAGCATCACTATTATTATTAATATCACCATTCATATCGCTATTATTATTATCACCCTTCGTATCACTACTACTATTCTTGTACTTATTTGTGCTCTTTTATTTTTTTAATATCGACTTACTAAATTAATGTGCGTACATATACAATTAATCACATGTTGGTGAGGATATTACATTTCCTACATATTTAGAATGTAATATGTATTTACTCTTATACATTATATCTTTTAATGGAGAATGAAACTTTATTTATAGCATGGGCCAAGTAACTATCTTATTTTTTTTCAAAAAAAAAATTTTTTTCTTTCTTTTTCTTTTTTGTTTCTGTCTTTGGTTGGTAAGCGGCATCCATCTTGCAGAATGGTTGTACAGGACAGTTCCTAAATTGCATCAAAAAAAAAAAAAAAAAAAAAAAAAAGAAAATTTTTTTTTTTTGGTTTCCTAATTCATCTATTTAATTACGGTTGCTTGAGTCATCCAGACATGCATAAATTTTTTTTTTTTATTTTATTTTACTTTATTATTATTATTTATGTGGTGTGTGCTTGTTTCTTTTCTTCCCAACGTTAAAATGCCTTCAGATACAGTAGGCTTTTTTTTTTTTTTTTTTTTTTTTTTTTGATTTCTTAATAATAATACTGTTTATTCTTAGATAATCTATATTACTGTCGATTAATATAAATACATGAAGAAATCCCTTCTCGCTGAACTACAATCTTTTTCAATTTTTTTCTTCCTATTATTTTTCTCCAGTTGTCTTTTACATTTTATATATCTATAAACATATTTATATCTAGTAAATCAGATTTGATTGGTTGACATATTCAGGACTCTTAATTGGAATCTTTTTATTTCTCTTTCAAACTCATATTTGGAAATTTCTATTTCCTATTCCTGCTTTAATTAATTTTCCATTCCCATTTTAGAACTAGTCTTTCATCTAGCGAAATACCAGATATGTCTGATGTCGATTCACTGATTCCTACCTCTCCTTTATCTGCTACAGCAGGTAATGCCATCACCTATGTCTCCTACATGGTGATGTTAATCTCCGGGATCGCCATTGCCTTTTGGGGTAAAAACTCAAAGTCTAGTTTCTTGAGTGCAAATGGTACACAGAAGGCAATCCCCTTAGCATTGAATTTTTTGGCAACAGGTATGTATTTTTTTTTCTTCTCGTCTAAAAGATATTCATTTTTTCTGTCGGACTCCAGCAAAAAAGATGAATATCTGGATTGATTGAGACTTTATTACAAATAATTATTTCGCCATAATCAGCAACCCAAGAACCTTACTACTATTTTCAATTCCTTTGTGTTTTTCCTCCTCTTACCGATCCGTTTTTCTTTGTTTTTCCTACATTTTTCTCTGTTTGCCCTTCATTTCTCCTCATACATATTTTACCGTCTGTTTTTCCTAATCTCCCTTTATGTTACCATTCTTTCCTATTGACCGTTACATTAAAGATAAATATTGCAAATAATATACGGGTGCCAAACGTACAATTCATTGAGGAACTTTACCATTTCTTTTAAATTGTCTGGCTGAGATTATACCGTATAACTCGATCAAGATAATGCTTGCGAGAGGAATGTTGTTTGTGATATTGTTGAAATTATCTCTTTTTACATGTTTGAGCTCGTTGTGTTTTGGTATTTGTTTATTGATATGATTCTTTTTGGGGTAACTGGCTGGCCCAGTTGATCCCTGTTGTGAGCAATGTAAGCAGTAAGGCTTATATTGTCAGTCGACATTGTCATACTTAAATATTATATTTTGACACACGTCTCATTCTGTTTCCCCTTTATTTTCTTTGTTACTAATTTTTCATAACGTAAAACCTTTAATAATTTATTGGGGTTTTGTTTTTTGGTTATCTATATAGGTACTGGTACTGGTATTTTAACTACGTATTGTCAGATTGCGAATATTGCTGGTTTGCAAGGTCTTTTGGTTTACTGTCTTTGTGGTTGTATTCCTATGTTTGCCTTTGCTTTATTGGGTCCAATTATCCGCAAACAGACTCCAAAAGGGTTTGTTTTAACCGAATGGTGTTTCCAGAGATTTGGTAGTGTTACAGCTTTGGCTTTATCTGCTGCTACTCTTTTAACATTGTTTTTATTCATTATTGGTGAAGTTTCTGCAGTTTCTTTTGCTGTTGAAACTTTGGCTCCAATTAAAGGTGTTCCAGCAGTCATTATTGAAGCTGTTGTCACAACCATTTACACGTCTATTGGTGGTTTCAAAGTTAGTTTTATCACTGATAACATTCAAGCAACCTTCATCACTTTACTCTTGGTCATCGGTACATGTGCTGTTGGTGCCTATATCAAGATTGATACGAGTATCGATAAGGCTCCAATGTTGGGTAGTAGTAAGTTGGGTTGGAAATTGGTTTACATTTTGTTTGTGGCAATTGTGACAAACGATATGCTTTTATCTGGTTTCTGGATCCGTACTTTTGCTGCTAAGACTAATCGTGATTTATTGATTGGTTGCAGCTTGGCTTGTTTCTTATTATTCTTGTTTCCATTCTTGATTGGATTTTGTGGTATTTTGGCTGTTTGGAATGGTGTTATGCCTCAAGGTGATGAAAACGTTTCCAATGCTTTCTTTGTCTTGATTGCTGAATGTCCAAAATGGGTAAATGGATTAATGTTGATTTTCACCGTGTTTTTAAGCACACCTACCTTTGATTCTTTGCAGTCTTCAATGGTTTCTACTGTTTCTAACGATATTTTTAGAAATAAATTACCTTTAGTTTACACTCGTGGTTTGGTAATTCTTGTTGTTATTCCTGCTGTTGCTGTTGGTTTGAAATGTGCTAATGATGTCTTGCAAATCTATCTTATTGCTGATTTGATGTCTGCATGTATCATTCCAATTTTGTTCCTAGGTTTAAGCTCTAAATTTTGGTTTCTTACCGGATGGGAGGTCATGATTGGTTCCTTTGGTGGCTTTTTCTCTGTCTTTGTCTTTGGTGCTATTTATTATGGTAGTGCTAAAGAAGGTGGTAAATTACTTATTATTTATAATGGTATCTATGGAGATGACTGGTCTGCATTTGGTGCTTTCTTTGTCGCTCCTGGATTCAGTATAATTGTCGGTTTTATCACCTTAGTTTGCAGATTGGGTATCTTGTATTGCATGTCTAAATACTACAAAGATGATTCGATTTATTTGGATGCTATTACCAAAGAGAAACATATCTTCAAATATAGACCAAAGGTCGAAGAAATTGAAGAAGAAGATACAGTTACCATCTCCTGATTCTGTACTTAATGAAAGTTCTTTGGTGCAAGAAGAAGTATTGCATGCTACAAAGCTTAAATGATATCCCAGATATTGAATGTTAATTTATATAATTTTCTTTTTTCTCCTTCCCTAATTTTTTTTGTTCGGTGTTATAGGTTTATATTTTGACCTACAACACATTTCTTCTTTTCTCTCACTTTGCAAGATTTTCTTTGTACTTCTTCTATTCCTTTTAATGATTTCTCTCTTTTTTTAATCTTAGATCCTTTGAATTTACTCTATTTTATAGTTTCTTAAATTTTTACCGTAGGTATGCGCATACTATTTTTAGTGTACAAATTAATATAGTATGATCTATAAAGAAAAACCAAGTAACTACAATCTGAATTATTAGATAATAAAAACCAAATATTAACGTATACTTATGAAATCATATATATAAAGAAGAATGAAAAACAATGGTACTAATAATAAGTTGAACTAAAAATCAAACTGATTTAGATATTTTTTTTTCCTTTGAATTATCTCAATTTATTCATGTTCAACGCAGGCAAAAGCAGCTCTGCTTTATTATTTGAACATGGATGATACTCATCGCAGTTTTCTGGAATAGGAAATTGTGGTACTGAGCTTTCAAGAGGTGAGATTGGAACAAGCTGCTGCATTCCAGGAGTAATATTTCTAATCTTTTTCTTCATTGGTACTGGAGCTGTCGATAAAGAAAGGTTTCCTTTGCCATTTATACTACCGTTCAATAAATTATCCTGATATATAGCAATATTAGGATTCGAGAAACTTGGATTCGGTGAAAGCTGTTTACCATAGAGATTTTGCTTTTGAGAAAAAGTCATTTCTCTTGGTGATATTCTGTTATGCGGTGTAAAGTTTGCGTTAATTGTATTTGTATACGGGATGGGAGTAACTGTCGAAGGATTTATAATATGATTTCTATTAATAATTTGTGGGGTATTACTAGTATTATTAAATTGGAAACCATCGCTCAGAAGAGTAGGAGTAGTAACAATAGAATTTTGTGTATTATAATGCTGTTGATCAACAATGTTATACGTAAGTTGAACATAGTCGATCTTTGATATCTTACTATCACAATTTTTCAAAAATTCATTCAATGATTTAATGGCTGCTTTGAACAGGTCTTCCTTTTCGCAGGTTAAAATAATGCAGTGATGAATAACCTTGACATTCATGTTGAAAAAGATCTTTAATGGTGCAACAATCTTATTTATGAATTCTTCATTAGAGTTATTGATAAGATCAGTTACCTTTAATGTAGAATAGTTTGGACACGTAATAGTTATTTTGCATTCTTTAGCAAAATGTTTGCTAAGAGCTTTAAAACCTTCAATGCAACTTTTTAAATCAATGCCTCTAATTTCAACATTTCCGTAAAAATCATTATCATTACTTATTGAATTGGCTTCCATAATTTTATCAGAAAATTTTTGGAAATCAATGAAGCAATTGCAAGATTTCTCGATGTCGCTAACAAGAGTAGTGTTCATTCCATGCAAGAATAACTTATATTGATTTTGTGAAATTTCAAAAGCAATATAATTTTGATCCTTTTTACAAGCATTGACGAGTTGTTCTAATTCTGTTTTAGCTCTTGGAATATTAGCAGAATTTTTATTTGGGCATTTGATCAATACATTTTCATATCTTGCTAAACCCAAGAAATGTTGTTTCATTTCGAAATTATTACTGAGTTTGATAAATACATTATACTTTCGCATAATCATTTGAATTAGATTGCCACCAACTCCAATGATTTGTCTATGGAAAATTTCAGGAATATAAAAACTAACTTCTGATGGGAGTTCCAATTCAAATAAGTTTAAACCTTTATTGATGTCATCAAAATTGCTGGAACTAAGTTCTGTGATAAAATTGTACTCGTTCAAAGACAGAAAGGAAAATTGAATTCCTGTCAGATTCATGATTTTTATTAATTTACCGTTCTTTTTGCCACAAATGAAATCTTTTTCAACGTTGGGGACCTCAATAAATACAGAATAACTGATATTTTGCTGATTAATACTTTGTGCTAATCTCATTAATTGATCATTGATACTATCAGTATAAAATCCCACGGTATTATTCTCATGTTTAAACATCAGCAATACATTCTTAATGGAATCTTTCGAACCAAATATGGCATTTGAATCATCATGAGAGAATATGGAACAATTTTTCATCTTAGCGACCTCAAACATTCTGGTCTGGTAGCTACCAGCATTATCTCCATGAACCTTCAATTCGTAAATCTCGCTGGCCAAACTGCTGATATCCTTCAATGTTTTATTAACTAAATATTTGCTGCTACTTTGAACCCTAATAACATCAGAACATGACTTTAAATCTGGAAATTGGATGAAAGAACCATTATGGTACATAATTTGGTTGAATTTGCTTTGCATGCTATGCATCATGATTTGTAATTTAGCCTTTGGAATACGGATATCCTTGAAGTAAATAGACTGTAATACCTTTTTATGTAATGTATTAAGAAGATATTTTGCTAACAAGACTTGTGATTGTTGAGTGCTGCTTATAAACAATTGAGAGTTGTTTGAAAATTTTGATGTATATTTCAATAGCTCTGGAACATATAAGAAAACTCCTGTTTGTTTAATAATATCCTGTAGATTTTTTAGATTGAATCCACCGATCAAATTTATTAAGCTCAATTCAATGTCTACTGAATCAATAAATAATCCTTTAAAATCATCAACGATTAATCTACATCTTAATCCGCTACAACAAACATTTTCTTCAGGACCCACCAAGTAAACATAATAATCTCTTGAAGTTGATTTTCCCAATGAAAGGTTAAAAAGATTTGGGGAACTGGAAATGATTAAGGAAACATCAAAAAAATCTGCTACTTCCTTCAATTGGTTTATTATGCTTTCACAGTCTTTTTCATTCTTTGTAGAATCATAAATAGACTTACTAATTGGAATCTTGCGGACATATGTCGGGTCATTGGTTGCTAAGTACAGCAAAAGCTTCATTTTCATAGATTGAACGAGCTCTAGGTCATTACTTAGTAGTATTATTTGATACATTCCATTCACGCTAGAATCGTCAAAAACTAACTTAATATCATCATTTAAGCATTCTGAGATAAAATTTTCAATAGTTGCTTTCGTTCCTTTCCAACTAAAAGAATCCAGAATCGATTCGAATAAAATCGATTCTGATGGTTTTTGTAGTTTTAATGCATGTACAGGAAAGGAGAGTTTGTATTGATAATCAGAGATTGATGAATTTATTGGTAATGGAATGGATTTTGATTTTTGCGTCTGAGTAGCTGTTTGTTTTGTTGCTAATTTCTTGATAGGTGATTTCTTAATTTCCAACGATTTCTTGACAACTGTATTTGGAATTACTTTTAGCAGAGGTGTTTGATCTTTAGAGAAACTGTTAGTAATTTCAGCTAATGGAGCTTTTTTGTTGCGGATAATCTTCGAATAAGCTGCTTGGTTAATACCGGAATCATTAAAAATGTGAGGTGTTTTTGCTTTTGTGTTTCCGTAATAGCTGAGGTTATTCATCGTAATGGTATAAATATGTCTTGGATATAAAGATGGTAATAAACAATTTCTCTTAGTTTCTTTGCTATACAGTATTGTAATCAATATAATGGATGCAGAATAATGATTATCTGAAGTCGTGGACTAATTTTTAGAAATTTGCAAAACAGAAAACAAAAAGAACAAATATATATATATAAAACATCCAATAAACCAATGAATTAAATGACTAGAATATTGAAACCATTTACAACAAAAGAAAGTAAAAACAAGAAAAAATCAAAGAAGAGTAAAGTCTTGAATAAAAATAAGTAGGATATTATGACTTATATGAACTATTTGAATATTGAAGTAGTTTTTCACAATATATATATACATGTTTCCTGAATAGGATATTACTGTTATTTACTTTTCATTATTTTCAAAAATCCTAATTTGAAGATGCTTAATTTAAAAGTTTCCTAAAGAGGAAATACAAAAATATTTTAAGTGTAAATAGGTTACCTAAATAGGATAGTTTCATCGAACATGAGAAGCGCCCGTAGGTTTTTTTTTTTTTTTTTTTTTTTTTTTTTTTTTGAATGTATGCATTCTGATGCTAGATTCATTTTTTTTTTTCATCATTTTCATAAGATTTTATTATCAACAAGGTGTATGTACTAATGAAGTATAAATGTTAATTGAAGAGTATATAATGTTGGATTCACAGCAAAAACAAAAGCGGAGTAACAAAGCATAAAGAAAGAACAAGAGAAAGAATAAAATAAAACAAAATAAAAATAACAGCAAAAACCATATTAGACAGACAAAAAAAATAATTAGAAAATAGAAAATTAGCACTAATCTTATAAAAGATACAATATATAGTACAAAAAAAGAAGGAAATTTTGAAGATATTGACATTCATTGCGTGAATTTCTCTTTGAGTTCGATATTAGTTTCATTTGAGTATTTGACTTGTGCAATTCCTACTTCAATTGCATCCAAATCGTAGAAAACATAGGCATTTCTCAAAAAAGAGTCACCTAGCGTATAAGTGTTTACAAGGGAAGGTAGAATTCCAACCAAACATTGGTTACTTTCACCTTTTTTTTTACCATTGAGATTGTAAAGCACGTCTTTAAACGGAACCTTGATGATGGCTTCACCAAATGTAAATTCCAAATCGTCACCTTGAGAATCACACAGTGTAACATATCCACCTACTTTTGAATCATATTTACCATATGCAGCACCAATCTTTTCTGCAATTGTTCTAGGAGCATATATTAATGTTGTACCTGAATCAAGCAAAGCTGGATACATTTGATCTGAAAACGTCATGTTAGCTGATTTTATTCCATTCATGTTAACAAAAAATCCAACTGGATTTCTAGTTGGTAAGCCAAAATTGTTGATAGTAACTATATCTAATTTTGTTAAAATTTCCCCGTCATATTTTGCATGATCTATACCGCCAAACAAAATAGAACCTCCTTCGGCATTTGCACTATTCAAGTATAAAGAATAACAATTTCTATCAAGAAGTCCATTTTTTTTCATAGTTACCGGAAAATTATTGTATGTGTAACTATTTCTAAAAGCCAATGCAGGTGCTTCGTTGTGAATAAAACCTACACCTAATACGGATTGCTTAGCAGTTTGTTTTGTAGCATATCCAAATCTGACATCTGGAATTTGAATGTTACCAAGCGCTACAACATCTTCGGCCCAAATACCTCTTGCAATAGTTTTATCGCTATAAGCTGTATCAAATCCATTAGCTACTTTTTTGAACGTGGTCGATGCATTCGCGTTAAAAGTTCCACAATCACTTTCAGTACCAATGGCGGGAACCCAGAAATCAGAAGATCCTGTATCAATATTGACTCTTATCTTTTGGCCTGGTGTACCAACTTCCAATTCTGCAAGATACAATGAATATTCATTTTCTAATTCCAAATTTATTGCGGATGACTGCTTGTTGTATCCTAAGGAAATGGCTTTTTCAGCAGAGACCCTTTCCACATTGAAATCTAAAATGAAGGGTTTTTTATCAGTTGCTCGCCTTTTAAGAGGTGCGCTCAATGTAACAGTTATTAAGCTGACTAATATTGTAAATATTTTGATTTTCATTTTTCTGCTTCTTCTGTTCTCTTCCCTTTTTTTTCAAAGTATATTGTTCTTTTGAATAACAAGGGACGTATAAAATTTATTAAGATGTAATCAACATAACCAAGCACGGGAATATTCTACTTTTTATATATTCCAAATTAAGTTTGTAACTGAATTGCTAAAAATAGACACTCAATTCAAATAGTTTTTCATGCCAAATTATTCATAAGTAGTATGTATATTAAAGAATCCATTCTTATATATATGCATGTTGAAATGCCGCATGACTACTCGACACAGTGTAGCGTAACCAATAGATTGGTTGGAACTCAGGAATATTGCGATCTCCATGAAAAAAAAAGAGCACAAAACAAAAAAATGATAGTGATTTTTGCCACTACTGCCTCAAACGAACACGAATAATTCCCAATAAATATTATAACTAAGAAATATTTAAATTTAGAAGTTCACGAGTCTACAAATTTAATAGGGAGTTTAAGTATCTTTAAGAATTAATTGATTAAGCTAGTGTTCAAAAGAAAAAATCTGATACAATGGATATTATATTGGGCATCAAATTAAATGACTCGGTTTTAATTGCATCATCCAAAGCTTCGACCAGAGGAATATCTGTGTTGAAAGCAGACGACGATAAAACACATAAGGTATCAGATCATTCAATTATTGCAGTAACTGGGGAAGCTGGTGATACAGTACAGTTCGCTGATTATATTACTGCTAATTTGAATCTTTATAATATTAGACATAATTATGAAATTGCTCCAAAGACAGCAGCCTCATTTATAAGAAAACAGTTGGCTAATTCTTTAAGATCTAGAAAACCATACCAAGTGAATCTATTATTAGGTGGAGTTGACACCAGTAAAGAGAAAAATGAAACATCATTGCATTGGATAGATTATTTGGGCACACATGTAGAATTGCCATACGCTGCGCATGGATACGCTGGTTTCTATGCATTATCATTATTAGATCGTCACTACAAACCTGATTTGAGTCAAGAACAAGGGATTGAATTATTGAAGCTTTGTGATAAGGAGTTGTCCACAAGAATGCCAATTGACTATAAAGGTTTACAGGTTAAGATCATTAATGCAGATGGTATCACTAATTATGGTGACTTATAAATAGATCGTCTATATAATAAATAATAAATCTTTAAAATCATCGCACCAAAAAAAATAATAAGTCTTTGTAAGTTGATCAATAAGATTTGAAGAACGACAACATAATAATTGTAATAACAAATATATGACACACAAATAGAATATTTAAAACTGTCAAGTGAGGGTGGATAAAAAATGTTACAAAAAAAAAAAAATCCCATGATCAATAATAATACATAATAATACATAATAACAGATATAAAATGAATTCTATTTCTAAACTGGACAAAATCACGTAAGTTGAAGAATTAATGCAAACGAAATGTTGATTATAGCACCTATTGTAATTGCCATTCTAGTTTGTTTATCAAGGAACTTAAATTCATTTTTCAATAGTAATAAAGAAATAACACCAAAAATAGAACCAATTAGTATCCCAAAGAAAATATTTCGGTTGTCTGTTTGTCCTTCTTGCGATAAGCCAAATCTGAGAAAGCCTCTGGTCCTAGCAGGATCTGTTGCTGGATTATTTGCGGTATTGTTAAGCCAGCTCTCTTCCATTTGTCTAATAGCATCTTCTGGGGATGAAGTAGTTGCCGGTTCATTTACTTCATTATGATTTGTTTCTGCAATGTTTCGTTCATTGTTATAACTTTCATCGTCACTTGAATCATATTCGTCGTCTAACTCGTTAGCATTATTTCTACGTAACCTGCTTTGTTGAGCAGTCATAAACTGTCTTCTAAAATTTGCAACTTCCTGTTCAGAGAATCCAATGTTCAATAATCTATCAAAACCCTCTGGTGCTCGTGTTTGTTGCGTATTTATTAAAATAGGATCATTTTTGTCTTCAGTTGCCAATTCTTCAGGTGTCAATATGTCTCCTATTATACAGTGAATATATATCTTATGCATAATAACTTCTGGCTGCGATATGCTTTCATTTGATAAGATAGATTGTTGGGCATTATTCATATTGTCACTAAGTTCATCATCGTCATTTTCAATCAACTTCTCAAAGTTTTCCAATGATTCTTTGAAGTTTGTGAATGAAGATAATGGTTTCCCGTTGTAAATAAATCTCAATTTCCGATTCTTTGTGTATTCATGCAATTTAGGATCACTGTTTCGAACTAAATCTCGTAAGTATTTTACATTTATTAATGAGAGTTCTCTTTTATTTTCAATAACCTTTACAATATCTGATATAGAGCCATCGGAAAATCTTATATGAAGTTCTGGTTGTACTATTCTGGATTTCAATTTATTGATATTAGAAGACATGTCACCTAATAAATGAAAATATCCTTTTATTTTCTTTTTTGTGAAATACAGCTTCCGAAAAGTTTAGAAAGTAAAGAAACAAAAAAAAAGACCAAGCCAATTATTATAGTATTTGCTCAATATTATTGTTAAGCTTGTATCATATCAAAAGAAATTACATTATTTGAAAAATTAAGCAAAGTAATAGTCACAATCATACAATCATTATTATTACTTTTTTCTTCTTTTTTTTTTTTTTTTTTTAAATTGCTTCTAGTTTCGTGCATACTTTATATTTTTGTTTGTGCAGATTCTTAGATGGAAACTTTTGTTTTGATAATGTGCGAGAAAAAAATCCAAAGTATATATATTTTATCTACTATGATACCTTAAATCATATTTTGAATTGATATCTTTGATTCTCCAATGATTTTAATAACTGTATATAATTCCCAATTACAGAAATGTGAAAAAAAGTACATAATGTTGATTCCATTAAAATCTTGTAACCATATATTTGTAAAAATACAGTACTAACTAATTGCTTAGTCTATTTATAATCTTTTTCAAAATGTCAACTGTCAGCTGAGATTCTAGATCTGCATTAATGATAAACCTATCATTTAAATAATCAATGTATAATTTCAACAAATTTTTGATATTTTGTTCGTCATTGGATTTTGCTTTCACGGCTTGAAACTTGTTAACTGATAATTTCAAATCGTTAACAAAATTATCCGTCTTCAAAGTATCATATCTGATAGGTAAGGTAATATCAATTAACTGAACTTTAGGTTCATTTCTCCAGTTAAAAAGTAAAGATGATATCACATGGTTGACCAAATTAGTTCTATTTAAATTAGAGAATTTGTCAAAAATTTCGATAAATTTTAAGGAGTATTTCCAAAATAATTCGAATTTATTATTAATGGTAAATTTAGATTCAGAATTCGTACCCAATTTACTGCTAACTAAAGATTTAATAGCAATGTCATAAATTGTTAATGCGACATCACCTCGAAGTGCAGGATTAGTCTCTGGATTACCTAGCATATTCATATCAGCTTCCGGTAATTGTTTTAATTCTTCTCTTGTCTCATCATCAACTTCATTTGGCATTTTCCATTCATCATTTTCGGCATCATCAAAGATGGACTTTTTAACATTGTTTTGTTCATTTTCTTTCTGCTGCTTCTCTGTTAGTAATCCTAAGATGCGTCTTCTCTCTAGTAATTTTGTAATGTACAATAATTCGAATTCAGTGTATGACAACCATAATTCAAGAGAATCTTTATTAAATCGTAAACCTTTCTGGAACACTACTCTTGCAGCCTTTACGTTAAAATTTTCTTCAAATTCATAATTTGCTGCACTAATCCAAAATATTACCTTGGTTGGGTGATATTGTAAGACTTTGGTATAAATATCGTATGTTACTTTAACTGAACCATTTTTTTTGGCAAACTTCAAATAGCTTTGCCATAATTGAAATTCATTGGGATATCTATCAACAGCTCTTTGATAAATGAAGAAAATTCTTCTATTTCCAGCATAATCACTGATCGATTTTCTGGGATCAACAGCACCCACAGAGTTTAATCTCTTAAATCTTTTCAGTCTTAATGTTTCTAAATTTGATTCAAATTCAATATATTTTAGATAATCTCTAGGCTTGCAACCTCTTGCTTGAATTCGATGTTCAAAATCAGTTCTTCTTCTCATAATCATAGTAATCTCATTTTTTTCAAATAGGCCTTTGTTTTCAAGATCTTTTAATTCCGGAACAGACTTCTCGAGGAAATATCTAACTTTTTCAGACATTTTTCTTCCTACTAACTAATTGTTAAGTGAACTCAAATAAAAATTTAATAATGTTTGCTAGCTATTTCAAAATTTTCTTAAATTTCTCTTATTATATCCGTTAGTATTTAGTAACGAATTGAATTCAGTTGTATGTAATAATTAAAGTAGGTACTACTTAGAAAATTTTTTTTTTTGGTAGTTTTTATGCAGCTTTTCAATTTTTTATATATGATGAGATGCCCATATTCAACAGCTAGTATATGCATACATGTGAAAAAAACGTGATGTTTTTCATACAAATATATTCATTCTCGATCATTTTATTTTCATAAATACAGTAGCAATATTGAATATCACACAATTATTTTGTGGAATTAATGGTTAAAACGGTCACCAAAGAAAATTGAAAATCTTTTTCTATTAGCTTCAAATTCAATGAATTATAACCTTTTCTATTACTGCAAGAAAACGCTTTTATTTTACTTTTTGTTTATTATCAGAGGGTGATAGTTTATTCCTACATATGCTTTATATTTTTGTTACTGATCGAAATATAATGATATTTAAAATCGATAAATGTTGATGCGCGTTTGAACTCACCTAATATATATATATAAATTAAAGACATTCATAATGAATCGAAAGTATGCCTAGCAAGAGTTCTTACAAATCCTTTGTACTGAAAGTCTTAATAACTCAGAAAATGTAAGGTCAAAATAAATTATCAATTTCCTAATAGATAAATTTATTTTGAAGATTCATGCAAGCAATAACTATAATAGATGTGATAATACTAATCAGACTGACGTGCAAATCGAATTTTTTAACTTTTTTTTTCACAGAAATTTTCAATTTAACGTTACATCATCATTTTAGATTATTCTTCTAAAACACTATTGTCACCTAAGATATCTCCATTTATACTATAATTGAGTATTCTATACTTAGAATAATCAATTTTCAAAGCGAAAAGTCAAAACTAGAGTTATAAACCAAAAATGATCAAAGATTTGATTTTACTTTAAGCAAAGGTAACTTTAAACTGACAGTAATATAAACTTGATTAATGCAAACATGTTTCAGGATCCGAGCCTTGTCAAAGGCAATTATCATCAACGTTTGTTCTAAACAATAAAACAAACACAGTTGACCGTCGTGAGTTGGAAAATCATCATATACGATTGCAATAATCAGTTTGCCAAACAATCAGTAGTTCAACCTATAGTATTACTATTATCGATTATACTGAATAAGAACTAATGAGAATAATTGAGAAAAAATACCAATTTGACACTTCAAATTTTCCGAGAAACGAATACTACTCAAAAAAGTAACTATCTATCATAATAGGGATTGAAAGAAATAAGTTTCCATATCACCTTCTGTGTTTCAAACATATTTTCACTCAATGATTCATAAATTTAATTTTTTTCCTTTTATTTCTTTTAGTGTCAGACATAAATTTATCTTCAGAAGATTCAGACATATGCTTGTCAATTTTTAAAATTATTTCATCTTTCAGAGAAAATAAAGAGAAAAAAATTGGAAAATATGAGACATGATAGGAAAATAGTTGAAACCAGTAATTAAAAACGCAAGAAAATCAGACTAGGTATTATTAAAACAATTATCCTCATTTTGCTAAGGCTACTAAACCTAAACTATACTTTTTAACCAGTTAGTATTATTGCAATGAGGAAGTAACATGATCTTCTTATATTCGTCTAAACGTAAAAAAATGATAAAATTTGAATCTCAGAAATGCATGAATGGTTGTAAAAAGATGTTGTCATCATCGGGTATCCCGAAATCTGACTCGTCATCTAAAGAGTATCATCATTTGAAACAAATTCATAGGTAGTGGAAAAAAATATTACTGAAACATACCATTTAATGATATTACATAGAAATGGGCGATATCAACTGATAGCTGCCATTACTAAAATGGTAAATTGATATATAATCTAGCTAATAGGTGTCAACATAACATATTAGTTTTTATATAATCTAATACATGTTAATATATCATATTAATTTATTTGGTGTGTACCGGTTTAAAATTGATATTGTTATTACTTGAAAAGTATCAGGTACAGTGGGTTTCTGAGGCCCACCAAAAAGCATTGTCACTCATGGGATATTTTAATATCAGTGCCCAGTGCATGAATCATCATTTACTAATAACAAAACAATTCCAGTTTATTATATTTCTGAAACATACCTTTTAAATTATTGTTAGTACTGCTATTTATTCTCATCGAAAATACTCAACTTTTCTATTTGAAAAGTCAATCTTGATTAAATATCTAATAATCGAATAATCAGAAGAGGTGCCAAAAATTTTTGTCGACATAATTGTAATTCAGTCGGTAATTCCAACGTAAATTTTTCTTCATCACTTAGATTACGTAAATCAGATACTTGAAACAAAAAAAAACATACCTTAATATAATCTTGAATGCGTATTGTGAACAACTGAAGAAATTGACTACTTGAGACAATTTGTTAGTAATTTGCTAGTCAATAGAACACGAACCAACTAAAACAAATGAAAATATAGCATTACACGTTGCAACAAAATAAAAAGCAATCAAAGTAAAATCAGAAGAGGTGCCAAAAATTTTTGTCGACATAATGAAATTCAGTCGGTAATTCCAACGTAAAATTTTCTTCATCACTTAAAACAGAGCCACCAGTGAAATAAACAAAATGTGAGCCGATTTTCAATTTAGTTCAAAGAATGTTGGTTTCCTAATAGCGTACATACACTTAACATAATCGGTTAGTAAAAAAATTTATCCAATTATTTATATTACATTTTTGGTAATAACTATTGTTTTTTTTCTTTGTTGACAATCTAACAGATAAATAAACAAGAACCAAATCAGACAAATTTTTCTAATCAACTGCTTTCTTTTTTTTAAAAAAGGAAAACCTCTCAGAAACTCTAGTTTGTAAAAATTTGTTGGTCATCATTTAATTGTTTATAATAAAATAAAATTACAGCAAACTAAAACAAAAACACATACTTTTCCAGAAATTATAAATATAAATATATTAAACCTAATATATTATATATATATTCGGTTCACAAGAAACAAGTTTGTTTGGTAGAAACGAGTTTATAAATTATTTGAAATATTAAGAGGTTTTCAAGTAGCTGAGATTTCTGCTTCCTTTTATACCAGAATGGAAAAAAAAAAAAAAATGTATTTTCGTTTTGATTCCCAAAGATGCGGCCACCTCCATCCATCTCTGAAAATTTTTTGGTCGTTGGGATTAAAAATCAAAAAAAAATGAATTCTTGATTACCCTGGACAACCGTCTAAATGAAAAAAAAAAAAAAAAAAAAAGAAAAAAAATCTATTTATCACCCTAAACAACCACCCAATAAAAGTTACCCTACTTTAATATTAGTTAATATTTTTTGTATATGAAGTTTCTTATTCTAAGTAGGGTAATTGATTGTCTCAAAATAAGAAGATATGAACGAAGAAAAACTAATAAAAAAAAAAAAAATCCAAGGCACGTAACCAGACATCTTAATATTTATTTACGTGCTATTACCACTATACATAATATTCAAGGAGAAAAAAAATAGATGAAACACACTGTAGAAACCTTTTGTAAAAATTAACTGTTAGATCGAGACCATACAACAATAAGTATTAAACCAAAACCTTTTATCTACTTTTGAAGAAAAGACATTTGTCTGTTTACGTATTGAAATACTGTTTCCTGCTTGTTTATATACTAATATTTAAAGGAAACTGAACTTATCTGGTCAATAGTTTGTGGTTGCTGTGTTTACAACGATTTATATCATCGACAAGTGACAATGACATCGTTAACTAGACAGCATTTTGATACTAATTCATTGGTGAACTCTTTGATCGAGACAAATTGTTCAGGCTATCATGAGAGGAACACTATAGATTTGGTTGTTCCATCTCTTTCGATCGCTTCTAAGACCACGAGATTTGCAACCAATGGCGTGGATAGTCTTTTTGATTCTACTACATATCCAAAAAAGACTTCTGTTAAAACACCCTCATCCAGAGACTCCGTATTTCAAGAGAAATTAGTCAATGATTCAGGTTTTCTTAATTTTTATCAAGGAATTGATAAATTGACAACGATTAAATGGTGTATCTCTAACAATTTCTCGTCTCTAGTGATTTCTGTCTTGTCCGATTCACCTCAATCTACACCTCATCCAAGTATTAGAATAGATTTCGCAGAAAAATTGAAACAAAAATGTTACACTTTTTCAACTGACAATGTCTTAAATCAATTGATAGTCGACTTAATCTCAGAATCTGGAATTTTGATCACTTTGAAATTTAACTTATTCTCTGATTTCTCATTACCGATGAAATCATCCTTATCTTTGATAAATAATTGGTGTTATGTATCAGAACCTTATGATTTCAATATTAGAGTTCCAAATTTTATGAAATCTATCAATTCCAAAGAATTCTTAATTTTATTAAAAGATGGTGGTGTTCTAAAATGTTCCAGAATTAATTTTAATGATGAGGTAAGCGTCTCTTTGTTCAATGATTCATCTTACTTTTCTTCTACTCTTGGAAGATTAGGAAGCTTATTACCTTTAGGGAATAAGAATGCAAATCACAATTTTTTTAATAATGATTCCACTGCATCTTTGAAAAGTCAAATTCCTAAAAGTTGTTCTTTAAAGACAATTATAGATTGTTTCATTGTTAATGAAAAATTTTTAATTACATTGACCTTGAATAAAAAATTGGTTATTTGGGACATTTTAACTGGTACAATAATTAGTGAGACTAGCATTGAACAATTCTTACAAAAATCTCAACTAAATGATAATTTGATCAATAATAATGGCGATCCCATGTGTCTTTTACGTCCTCTCATCAGCGGAAAAACTAATAATAAAAGTTATTGCAGTACTATCGATTTTGCATGTTATATACCAGTGGGATTGGGTCAATTCAAACTTTGGTCTTTAAATGTCGTTGACACTAATAAAATTGAGCTTGTAAATCTAGGTCCACAGTTCGAATATCTTCCTATTCTTCCCGATGATAATTCTATTTGGTTAGTTCAGGATTTTCAACTTTATAGTGAAAGCTTTCTAAATGTAAATCAGCGGATGTACAATAGTGTTATAAATAATAACGAAATTAAGTATAATATGTTGGTATTAATGAATAGTAATAGTTCCACTGAATTTCAGCTATTGACAATTTTTGCGAATGGTGATCACCAGTGGGTCAAATCAAGATTGAACAAACAGTTATTCTTAGAAAATCATCCAGATAATTCTACTCCTGATACAGACCCGGAATTTTTGACAGAATTTTATGTAGAAAAACTTCTCTTAAGTGATAAGTTTTCTCCTTCAGTTATTGATGCATGTTGTTTACTTTTCGAAAAAAAATTGAATAATATTTTAGGTATATCTTCGTCCTTAAATAATTTGACAACTAATGAGAAAATTATAAGGATAATTAGTCAACTAGCTTTGAAGTCCGACTCAACAATCTTGTCAAATTGGCAAACATTTGAAGCTGCACTTGTGGAGTTCTCCAAATTAGCAGATGAGTCTCTTTGTATTACATATAACCTGATTTCTTCTGAGCTTCTAATAAGCAAAGCTCATGGGGGAATTTCCAAGCTTCGCTTAACTGAGGCGATTGAATCTCTATACTTAAATAGAAATAAACTCGTATCAAGCTTACCTTTATTATCTACTGCAGACACTCCTGAACAAAAATTCAAAGACAGCTGTGGTCTTGTCAATGATGCTACTATGTTGCGACTTATCAAGGCGTTGACTGATTTCAAATATTCTCTTCCTAGTGCAGTGTTATCTGATTTCAGAGGTAGACTTTTGTGCCATTTTAAATCAAAAACCAAAGAGGACATTTTCCAGTCTTTAGAATTAATTTTTAATGAATCCCTAGAGGGTAAAATTCCGGAAAATGCGTTACATAAATTAATGGATGAATTGAACTCTTTGCCGGATGCGTTCAAAATTTTTGGTTACATCTTGGAGTATCACAAAATCGAAAACTTTCAAGATCTTTTGGTGACTGATAATGGGATCTTAAGTGATGAAGATGCTGCTAATTTGTTGGATAACTATAAAGCAAATTTTTCCTTCAATTTGATTTATTTAATGGAATCTTTGAAACAAGTATCTTCGGTTCTTGAGGATTTAGTATATGATCTTTCTTTGGTGACTCTAATCTTGACTCCTAATGACAAGACCTCAGAATTCATACTTTCAGAAAGTTTGAATCTCTATAAGAGATTCAGTTTATTCAAGATGACATGTCTGGTTAAGCTAGAGAGTCGATTAGAAGGCGAAATTATTAATGGCAAAAAAGGCTGTTCGCTTTATGATTCTTTATTTTTGCGGATTATCATAAAATATTTCCCTTCAACCTCTCTTGGTTTTTCAATTAATAAGCTAATAAATTTTGTTAGCAGTGATCTTTTCCAACTTGCAGTCTTGAATGAATTATCACTTTCGAATAACTCAGAGTTGATTTTACGTAAAGTTCTTGATTTAGAGTCACCATTTTCCCAACCAATACCTCTTTTACAGTTATTCAAAGGTTTATCATACTTAAATAGTGGATTTGATGAAAGAGCCGTTGGAATGATTATCAAGTCCGCAGATAGTATTGTTGCTTATGCGCCAACTGATTTAGAATTATATTTTTCAACGGCTATCACAGATTTTTCAACAGAGAATTTGCTATCTGCTTTTTACAGCAAAATGAGTTTGGTTTATAAAGAATTATCGCATCTTTCAGGTGCTCTAAGGTTTATAAAGTTGGCAATTGAACAATTTAATAAGATAGAATTATCGAATAATGAAGGGTCTGCATTGGAAAAATATAACATTAAAAAGCAGTATTATTTAATTTACTTTGACGTTTCTTTGAGCTTGAAGAATTTTGACGAAGCCTTTGATGTGTTGTTTGAATTGCAAGAAAATCCAAGGTTTGAAAAACTTATTATCGCACAACCGAGATATTCGCTTTTGACAAGGTTTATTGAACAAATAATTGAGTCGAAGGACCTAAAAAAGTTGAACAGCTATAGATTTTCTCCAGCAGATATATTTAAAATTGATGAAATCCTTTTCAGAATAGCTGATTCTATTACTTTCAATTTTCCCAAAACAAGTACTTTTATCCAAGTTAATTCTTGCATGAACCAAGCTTTACAGATTTTCAAAATCTTGTACTCATGGAGGTTGACTCATGGAAATATTAAAGGTGCTTGTGAAGCCCTTTATCAATATATTTGTAAATATCAGTACTTCATTATTGAAAAGTGCAAAGGTAAGAATTCAGATATTATTGACATCTTTGGTGACGTGAAATTCAAACCATTAGTTGAAAAACAGAAAACAGAAATAAAACAGCTTTATTTGATTATCCTCAATTCATTAAATATTTTGAATGATGATAGATGGTTATTGAAAGAAAATTTTGAATATTCTACACAAAGTAATTTTAATAGTAATTATCCAGTTAAGAATAAATATGATATTGTTTATATTAATGATATTTCGCAAGAATTAGAAAATATCTTTTAGTCATCATTCAAATATTAGTTTTCTTTCCTCGCTCTCACTCAGTCTTTCTAGTTAACTTTGTTTTTATAATAAATTTATCAGGAATTGCATGATTCTTTTTTATTTATTATTATTATTATTATATTTTGTAAACACTTCTGTTGGTTAAATCATTAGTAATTTGAGCTAGTAGAATATATCTTTTTATGCTTTAAGATAAGCGAAGTTAATCACATTAGCTAAAAAGGGTGTTCCAAAATTTATGAGGAAACCTTCAATAGTATCTTGTTGATGCTTTTGCAAGCGAACATACCTCCGAAGGAATCTCCAAGTTGCCTATATGTCGGACAGTAAATTTTTTAATTGAAAATTCTGCAAGAAAATTTCAACATGCATATTTTCTATTTTTGGAAATTATATACATATATATTTATACATGTAGATATCTATTTTTCTTAAGTATGCGGCATCTATACCAATTACGGCACTAATACAATAAGAAATAACCACATAAATAAAAATGGGACAATTTCTCCGTACGAAAAGTGGTTCTAAATATAATATGATGCCTTTTATCAGCACTAGTTATTCCTATATTCACTCAGTTTGCCATGGATATTTGTTATTGTCTCACGCTTTAATCCAACATTACAACCACCAAGTTGATATATTTCATGAATATAAATTAAGTATATTTCCTGCTTATAAGTTTAGAAAAACAATTCAATAAAAAACATAATAATATTATCAGATTAACAAAAACTAAAAAAGCGAAAAACAAACAAATATTCAATCTTGTACAATAATGCACTTTTCCTTACCAATCATCTTGACTATTGCTTCTTCATTAGCATTTGCTGCTCCTGTTGAAAAAAGAACTACCTCTAAGGCTCCTCTTTTGGTTAATTTTGATGTTCAAAGATACAATTCTGATACCAATGCACCAGTTCACGGATTTACTAAGTCAGTGAGCTCAGTAGTTGACATTACCTTAGAAAATGAATATGCCTTATATTTGACTGATCTTGAAGTAGGTACCCCAGGTCAAAAATTAAAGGTTGATATTGATACTGGTTCTTCTGACTTATGGGTCCCAGCTGCAAATACTACTTCTAACTCTGGTACTTTTAATTATACTCAATCTCGTACTTACTCCCAAGTAAACAATAATTTTAGAATTGGTTATGGTGATGGATCTTATGCCATTGGTGACTGGGCAAAGGATACAGTTACTCTTGGAGGCGCTGTAGTCGAAAATTTTAGATTTGGTTACGGTGTTAATCAAACTGCGAAACAAGCAATCATGGGTGTTGGCTTACCGGGTAATGAAGCATCATATGTTATGGGTATTGAAAACTCAACGTATCCAAATTTTCCACAAGCATTAAAAGATTCTGGTGTTATTGATAAGGTTGCATACTCATTGTGGTTAAATTCTGTTGATGCAACATCTGGCTCCATTTTATTTGGCGGTATTGACCATGCCAAATATGAAGGTGACTTAAAGACTTTACCACTTGTTAACATTGATGACTCTGGTGCTAAGACTGATGAGCCAGTTGCATTTTTTGTTGATTTAGACAAAGTAGGTGATTCTGATGGTAATAGTTTTAGTACTCAAAGTTATCCAGCTTTATTAGACTCTGGTACTACTTTAATTTATGCGCCAAACGATATTGCTGAGGCGTTTGGTAAAAAATATGGTCACAAGGTTCCTTTTGTTAATGCTTATTTTACATCCTGTGACAAAGAAGGCGAACCAATAGAATTCACTTTTGGTGATAAAGTAATTTCTATTCCATTTAAAGATATTTTATTCCATATTGATGGTAAAAAAGACAGTAAGGGATTCCTTGGTCAATGTATGATTGGTATGATGGGCTCTTCAGCTGATTACTACATTTTAGGTGATAACTTCTTGAGAAGTGCTTATGTTTACTACGATTTGGAGGAAAAAGAAATTGGTATTGCTCAAACCAAATATACTTCAGAATCTCAAATTCAAATAGTTTAAAGCTACACCAAACTTTCATATTCTTGCATTAAAACTTTTATTTCAGTTCTTCAGATTTATTTACTTCTATTTCTATATAATTATTCATCCCTAACATATTATAGTATACTTGAATTCATCACTTGTAAGTTTAACCTGTTAACTAAAATAACTATTTTAATTATAATTTTCCTAAAGTATTTTCCAGGATCTTTTGTTTTCGTAATCTTGGAATTTGCAGCATAATTGATTTTAATTTTGTTTAAGTTATTAAACATTAAGAATCCTTAGACGAACTGACAAGATTAATATAAATAAGATCATACTATTTTGTATATAGTATTTACTTTCCTGTTTTAATTTTATTAGTTTATAATCTCATCACGGATTTGAATACATCTTCAAAAACAGAATTATCGATATAATCGTTAAACGTAGAAAAGGCATCATTGTTTTCTTTATCAAAAATCTTAGGATAAATATCAGCTTTTCTGAAATTCTCTAGTTCTTCCATATAATTATTGGTATTTATTGGCTCTAAACTTAGCATTTGGTTATCTGTACCTGTCTTTTTAAGGGTCTCCAATTTTCTATTATAATTTTCAAAATCCGTTTTGTATAGAAAAAGACCTGCAGATGGTATCTTTGATACATGCACATAATTATTTCTATCAAGAGCTTTTTCAATTTTATTAGGGGGTAGGTTACAACGAACCAATAAAGAAGCCAAACCTAGCATTTTTCTAATTTGATGCATTATAAATGATTCACCATGGAATTTTATTGACAAATACTCAACAGCGCCATTCATAAACGGATCTGATACTTGAATGGTTTTAACGACTCGATAGCATCTAGCATCTTTTGCTTCAAGCCCTTTTGTGAAGTTATGGAAATTATGCCCTCCTTGGAAATAATTCATACATTCTCTAAATTTTTCTAATGAGTCTTTCGAGAGTCTGAATTGTCTTTTAAGCCTTAAGTCTTCTTGGAAAAAGACTTTTTGTGAGCATGTCAACTTATCTAATGTTTTGTTCACATACGCATCATATATAATTTTCTCGTTATTTATAATTTCATCAAAGGTATATCTTTTTCTTAGACTTTCATCCCTGAAAGCCCAATAATGCAACTTTGTTGTATTCAATAGTTTTCCTGTAGTTGACCTTGGATTTGGTGGAATTAAAAGGTATGTAGGAAATAAATATTCATAAAATCTTGAAGAACAGAAGCTTCTTGCACTGAATGATTTGAGAACTCTTTGAGAACCCCATACTTTGATATCTGGAGGTACATGTAGTTTTATCTTATCAATAAGGTTAGGATCATCTATAAATAATTTCATGGATAATGTATTAAACATAGCATGAACACCCTTATCAGTCTTAGCTGCTCTCTTAAACTTGTTCTTGTTTATGTCACTAGCATTAAATTTTGAGATTCCTTCGGCTTTTACTATAGCATCAAACAATTCTTTTTCAACAGTAGGGAAATCAACACCATAATTTGATCCAAAATAATTACTTCCCAAATAGCCAAAAAAAATTGCCGTATTTCTTTTGGGTCTTTTCTCAGGCATAACTTCATTCCCCTCAGAGTCAAATAACACTCTTCTAGGTACCGATTTTCTTTCATATTTTTTGGAAGATTGCTTTGTTTCAGGAAAGTCTTTTTTCGCACAATTTTCAGTCGAATAAAAACAGGATGCTTTTACTCGATGAAAAGAATTTATGAATGTAACTCCTAGTTTTGATTTTATTATCATGATACACTCCACTTGTATTATATGTTATTCCACTTATATTATATTCTTGTATTTCTCATAATAACAAATGCAACAACCAAACAAAAAAAATTTCTTAATATAACCAATGCATCAGATAAGTTATCTTGAAAAACTTGTACTATTGCTCGTTCATGAATATTACCAACAGATGAAAAAAAGCTATTGCGGAATCGTTTATGTCTAGGTGATGGAGTTCGATGTGAATCTGAAATATTGATTTATGTTTCTCGAAACATCACACCAGATCGCGGAAATTTTCACCGTCATTTGATGGGTACATACAAATACATATATTCACATACAGAGACACAGAATTTATGGAGTGTGCATATGATACAGCTATTTTCTATTGTATAATCAAGATTGAAATATTGATATGGTTTTAAATGGAAATTCTACTATGAATAATATCTTGAATTATTTTATAGGTAGGATAAGGCATATATTACTTTATTAATTCAAGTTGAGAATTAGTAATATTTTTCTAATAAAAAGGTAAAGAAATAAAAATATCATGTATCATATATTATTATTATTATTATTTTTTTTTTTTTTTGTTTTACTTTAACCTACAAGCCACATACGGAGAATCTACACACCATATTCCAAAAGAGCTGACACACATTGTTCGTATCAGATATTTTAATTCACTTGTATAAATTAATTGAAATTATTAAAATAATGAAAACAAAAAATTAAGGAATACATATGTGTTTATGGCAAATAAGCCTTTAAATACCAAAAAGAGACATCATGAGCGGAAGCCAAAACATGGGATGAAAAGCTAATGGTAGTTGATCCTAAATATATAGTAAAAACAAAGTTTTGAAACAAAAAAGAGAAAGCAAAACATATATGTAACCCACAAGCTCTGAAAAATCAAACTGAAGTATGGCAATAAAATTTATATACGAAGAAAAACGGAAAAGATAAGAAGCAAGTATTTGGTTATATTTTCTATCATCAGTTAACAGGCAGAATTTGTAATTATTCCAAGATCATCTTTAGGGAAATTATACTTAGAAATATCATTTGATGATGAAAACTTTTTGCTGAGCTTTAATTTAATCTTGGAAAAAGAACCAGTATTTTGTAAAGACTCATTCAGTAAACTTTGATTTTGTAGGATTATCATACCAGAATTAGATTTGGCAGCAACCGCAGGACTTTCTATGATTTCAAAATTCAAAATATCATTTAATGTGGATTCATCGTTTTCTTTGGACAAGACTTTGGAGGAATTCAACATTTTACTGAACCCTGGGCTAATAGGGTTATTTAAAGAGAATCTTTGTTGTTTTCTTTTCAAGTTTTTATCCTGCTGCATTTTGAAGAATTGAGGATTGCTATTCACGCCCCATTCGTTTGATGAGTTATCGTAATGAAGATCTTTAGCAGAATTCAGCAGGACTAGTTTTGGATATATATTCTGCTCAATTGTACTGTAACTTAAATTTCTACTATGTGAATGTAAAAAAAAATTTTTATCTCTAGAATTGTATTGAATTTCATGCTGGGTTACTAATTGTCGGTAATCTGGTGTATCATTATATGGAGTCTTATCTTTCGCAGACAAAGTATCGTTTGATGTATAAATATTTGTGATTGGAGATAAAGGGTTCGTAGTAACCAGTTTGGAGAATGTAGTGTTTTGATATATTGGTGAAGTGGATTGTATCACATCAGGACCTTGCTGGCTGTCTTCTTTAGAGACAATCGGGGTATCTTCAACGCTATCTCTTCTATACACTATATCATCCGTACAGTCAGCATCATTGTTGAGAATGGAATGTGACATATCATCTGTACAATCAGCTTCATTGTTGAAAATCGCCTGTGATATATCATATGTTTCAGCAGGCATATTAGCTGATTTTTTAATAATGATTTTTGCTTGAATTGGATTATTATTTTCATCTGTTGGAGAAACCAGATTACTTGCAAAAGCCGTATTTAGAGTAGAATCGTCTGGTGGTTTATAACTCAGATCCTGAGGTGCTGTGCCACAATCATCATCATCATCATCTATAATCGTAATCCGTAGTTTCGTTGGAATTCTTCTTTCGATTTCAGAGTCCCCCAACTCTGAATTTTCTTCAAAAAAAACTTTGAGATCCAGTGATAACGAATCCGAAGAGTTGTTAGTACTATAAAACATTGTATTAACAGGAGGGCTTCATAAAGATAGTTGTACAATTTCAAAATATGACAAAAAGAAGGAGAAAAAAAAGAGAAAAGAAATAACGGATTCGGTTTATTCGTAGCAGCGAATTTTAAAATTTCAGAATGCAATTGTGTCCAAATTTATGATCATAATAGTTTTTTCTCTAATTGTCAAAGTTTAGATATTAACTATAGTTTACTATGCTTATAATGCAGGAAATTTTAATGTATGTTAGCTTTCCGTTCTTTTTTGTCTTTTTTTTTCTTAGCTGTTTTTTCTAATTTTTTTTTTCAGATGTTTTTCTTTTTTTTTTTTTCGGTAAAACTCGATATTGCATCTAGAATTACAAATAAGAATGCATGCATCTAAGATTATCCTGCACCTAGCTCCATCGTCAAAAGAACAGATTGATAGCAGTGTTTGGTTGGCCAGTTCTAGTTGTGTAATGTTTCTAATCCCTATTATGTAGGTTACTCTAAGTGTAATTGTATTCTAAGTCTTGTGTATTTTAAGTCTAATTGTATCCTAATCCTAACTGACTTTATCCAATAAAGTATTTAGTGGTTGTCAAATATGACTACAGAATCATGTTACAATGCTTCAAATGTTTTGTTAAATTGTAAAAAAGACAACTACAAGCCAATAAACTAAAATAGCTAATTATATTGCTAAAACTATTTATTGTAGTTAACAAATCGAAGAGCCGCAACGCATATTTAGAGATACTCCGAATTCCTCCCTCGTAATGATTCGCGGTGATAATAAAATATCATTTGGCTAAGGAAATGTCCCTGAAACAAAAAAAAAAAAAATTATTATAGCTATTATTTTCTTATAAATCATCACTTTATTGATTATGTATGTGTATATTTTATATTATAACTACCTCCTGTTTTGATGTGCCATTTTATGCATGCTTTAATAATCAACGTTTATTCACATTATTAATTTTATTTTGTAAATACTCTTTATGTTAACTTTTTCTGCCGTTTAGAGATTGATTGCTTGAAAAAATTACAATTGAATTTCCGTTTGAGGAAAAAATAAAGACAGAAATCGACAAAGAAAAACAAAAAAGAAATTTAGTGAGCACATGACTTGGCCGAAGAAAACCAATTCATATCCACATAGAATAAATGCTCATGGCACTCATATTATTTTTTATTTACTACTTTTTCTTGCCTGGTTACAAAGATTCTATTGTTCGCCTCGTTTAAAACAAAGATGCTGTTCTGCTCTGTTTTTTTTTATTTTTGTTTTTTTCTCTATTATTTTTTTCTCGAAAAAAAGAAAAAATTTTTTGAGTATTGTTTTAGCCAGAGATTGTGGCTAACAATACAGAGTTTCTCAAGTTTTGAATTTATTTCACCTTTTATTTCGGAATACCAACGGCTTGAAATTTTTTTGAGCTAACCGGGGACATTCAAGACAATTAATGTTACATTCTTTATGCATCCATTATAAGAATAATAATAGACTCATCCAGTTTAACTTTTTTTTTTCATGTGTACATTTTGTTTCAGTAACATTCAGTAACATAACCTAAATTTCATGTCAGGGACGCATAATGTTTTTTTTTATTGTTTTACATGTGGAGACAAATTATTATTTAAAAGAGTAACCACAAAATGATATTCATCTTTTTGTTTTTCCTTTTCTTTTGGTAGTTCATCAAAAAAAATTCCAATTGAGAAATTGAGGTAAGTAACGAATGTATATACGGTTTTTGTAATATATAATGCAATCAAATAATAATAATAAAAAAAAAAAATACTACAAAAACCGTTCCTACAGCTAACTCTTATTAATGTTCTTCTTCTAAACTTGCTTCGCTTGACGTTTTTTTTATTTTTATTTTTATTTTATTATTATTATTATTATTATTTTGACATTCTTCGTAGATAAACCTTATTCTTTAACAATACGGATAGCAAGAAAAAACAAGAAAGTAAATAAAGACTCGATTTAAACATCGATAAAGAAGAAAAACAAGATTTAAGTCAGAAAGTATTAAATTTTATGAACATGCAAGGGCTAAAGATTGGCTAGCAAGCGACAAATAATAATAATAATAACTCCTAACCATCAAACTTGTTGCTGAACAGTTGCATCTTTGCTTTTGGAATTTGAAGACTCATTAGAAGTATTCATTTTAAAATGGTTTACCTCACCATGCAAATCTTCTGCTAAATCTTCCAAGGATCGTCTTTTTGTCTCCGGAATTAACATTGTTGTGAATACTCCCAAAAGCATAAATAACGCAAATATTTCCATAACATGTGGTAAAAAGCAATTTTTTTTATCAGGAGAACAACCATGGTTCTGTAAAGTTCCTATAGTGGTTTGGGCAATGATAGCACCAATTTTTCCCAGAGCAGCAGATATACCATGTGCACTAGATCTGTACCTCGATGGAAAACATTCACCAGGAACAATAAATGTCGTGGTGTTAGGTCCAAAATTCTGAAAAAATTGCGCAAGGATATAAAACGCTAAAAGGCCATTAGTATGCAACTTATTATATGCAAATCCTAGAATGCAAAAGATCCCGGTAAGAATAACAAAAGAAATTAATTGAATAGGTTTTCTGCCAATCGTATCAACTGTAAACACTGTAAACCAATATCCTGGAATTGAACCTGCACAAATAAGAATCAAGTTACCGGCTGCTGCGTTATAAAGATTGTTGTAAATATTTGAGGAAGAGGCATAACCAATTGTCTGTAAAATTGAAGCTGTATTAAGACCAAGTCCATAGTACGCTACATCTAAAGTAAACCAGGAGCCAGCAGTTCCAAGAAGAATTTTGAAATGCTTCCATTTAGAAAAATGGGAAATAAATGAAGTTGACATAATACTATTACTCAAATTTGAATTAACAGCATCTGCCGATATAACTTCAATTACTGGTTTTTTTGGTGTTGTTCCAGAATTGATTATTTTTTCAGAACATTCCAGGAAGGCATTGATATCAGCATCGGTCTCTGCAGCATATCTTGGAGATTCAGGAATAGTTAATCTGAAATAAAGAGCAAAGCAAGCAGGGACGCAACCAAAACCGATAATGAGTCTCCATATAGTATCTAAAGCTTTCAAACAATTGTCATCACACTCTGCATAGCTATCAGCATCTTTCAAAGAATTTTTATAACAAACAATAGAGATTAAAGCCACAATACCTGCCAACAATTGACCCCAACCCTGGTTAGCAAAAACAGCGGCCATGATAGCACCCCTCCATTTAATATTTGCAAACTCTGAACTGACCACCGAAGACAATGGATAATCACCTCCAATACCAATTCCCATGACAATTCTAAAAAAAGTAAAAATGGCAGTAAAACTTACAGCAGATGATTCACCAAGGATTACTTGAATTAAACAACACACTATCATTACTATAAGCTCTGTACCATAGATAGCTTTACGCCCAAGAAGATCAGCGAGAATACCAAAACCAAATTGACCAATAACCGTTCCAACGGAGGTTGAAACCTTAAGCAATGTTTGAGTAGAAGAAGAAGCATCACCTTTATAGAATACATATATAAGAGGTGACATTGCCATGTTGATAGCAAAAATGTCATATGCATCTGTAAGGAAGCCAACCCCTGCAATCAAAATTGTACGGACATGAAGCCACGAGAAATCCGCGTTATCAATCTTGTTTAATGCTAATCTTCTTCTTTCGATTGGATCTTCAATATGCGCAAAGTCGTTCAAGAAATTGTGAAATCCCACATTTCCACCGACAGTTAAATGTTCATCTTTGGCATTCGCCTTACGTGACATTATCGGAATCGTTTGTTTGTTTTGTTTATTTGGAAAAAGTGAATATTTATGTCTTTTTTCTGGTGTAAAATAATAAATCTGTTCAAATATATTGAAATTACAAATAAAGAGATTAAAAGGAAAGATAAAATTTTGAGCAACTTGGATTCAATATTTATTTATAAACAAAGTTTTTGAAAAAATATACCTGTTTGCAATACATTCAGAAAAAAAAAAAAAAAGAACAATAGTGGCAATAGAACAAGCAATAAAGCACATAAATAACATAAAATGGCTACAGTGTATAAAACCTAACCTATAAAGGAGCCAAATTATGGATTCTAAGACCGTAACTGAAGACCAGAAACATTACAGTTTGACTCAGCTGGGATAACAAAAATCATACTTACAAAATAATAATCCAAACACGCCTGTTACCAGTTATAGAAATTGGATAACTAGAAAAGAAAATGACAAGAATTAAAATTACAAACAAAAAGGAAAAAAAGAAATCAAATATTGATAAATATTGTCTGAAGGATAAAATAAGACATAAAATGATATATTGAACTAATGATACGCCAAGCTACTAAGCAAACGGCTGAGTGATGCGATGGAGAAGCAAAGGCAATAGAATTTATTTATCTAAGAGCGCCAAGTGAGTGTGCGTAACTCAATTTCTTGAGGATAAAAACCCTTGAAGCTTGACATATAATGGTAATAACACCTTAAAACCTTAACATAATAACCATAACATATATAAATTATTTAGTTAGATAATTGTAACATAAATTAAATACAACATATATAAACCTCAACATTAATATAAATACACTTACCCGGTTGCGAGTTTTTTTTTTTTTTTTTTTTTTGATTTTTTTTTTGATTTTTTTTCTGAAATTTTCATACAGAAGAATCAACTAAAAATTTTTTTTCCACCATATAGCGATCTAATCATACATTAACGTTAATAGATTGGTGTATTCTGTATAATATATATGTTGACAACCCTTCTGCCTATCAAACCAATTTTTTTTCCATCAAATAATAAAAGAAGAGAACGGTATCCATGAGACCTGTTGTTTGTAGTAGTAATAGAAAGATTTTTTTCAATCTTCTCTCCAAGCGCAATCTTTCACAGTCTTTAGCTTATAGAGGCACAACAGAACTCTCCAGCAAACCAAACTCCTCTTCAAACAAATCTAAACCTCATAGCGATGAATTATACGCCAACCCAAGCAGTTGGTTAGGATTGCCTTCCCAGAGAATTTTTGAATTATACGAAGAACGCGTTTTGAAATTGGGTTCTAAATACACAAAATGTGAAGAAGAATTAAAGGCACTTTTGAGTACATCCAAAGACACTGGCGTCTCAACTACTGAAATCAGTAGAGTTTATAACCTTGGAAGTTCATCAAAGAATATTGCTCATGCAGATGAATTGATCGCCAATAAAATGTCGGGTATTAGTTTATTCTCCGACCCTGCTTTAATTCCTTTTGAATATGATGAATATTCTACTACAGCACAAGATTTGATTGAACAACATCGTCGTTCTAGAAATTATAATAGAATTGCAGCTTATGAATTGCCATTATTGTCTAAATTTCGTCAAGAATATAAACCTAGTAAAGCTAACCAGGTATTGAATGTTAGATACACAAATTTCATTGGAGAAGAACATCCATCGGAAAGAAAGGTAGTTATTAAAGCAAATTTCGATGATTTTGCTAAACAAATGAAACTCAATGAACAACAGCAACACAAATTGAAATTAATATTAGGTGCAAGATACGATTTGATTAGAAACCAAATACATATGTCTTGTGAAAAGTTTAAATACCCAACTCAAAATTATAAATATTTACTCGTGCTTTTGGAAAAGATCTTGAAAGAAGTTAAAGAAATCAAAAGAGATGGTATTGAAGATTACTCAGATTTACCTTTAGATACTAGAATTTATGCTAGAAAGTTGAAACATTTGGCTAAACAACAAAAAATCAACACATTCCCTGAGGAATGGTTGAGGCCACAAGATGCTTCTGTGGAAAAGAATAACTTAAATAGTATCTTAGATTCTTTAAAATTGAGAGACCAAAAATAAGGCTGTTTGTTTAAAACATAAACTTATTATTATAACTGTATATATACATTGATAAGTAAATAGATAATAAATAAATCTATAAAATGAAATAATTTTTTGATTCTGTTTAACACAACTTTGACAGTTTCATCATATTTTTCAATGTATCACCAACAAGAAACTTTCCAACTAGCATTTTTTTCTCTTCTTCAGTTAACTTGTACTTGTCGATGACTTTTGCAAAATCAATTTCATAATCTTCGTTTTCCTTAACTACCAGTTCTACCTCTTTCAAAATGTTATCTCTTATATCAGGTTCCAAGTCATTAACAATATCATTTCCGAAAGTTTCATCATCAACCAACGTATTAAATGCCAAATTATCATATCCTTTCAAGCTTTTTCTATTGTATTCCATCTTTAAGTAATCGCTGAGGATAAGTTTTACCATCTCTGTATCTAGTATATTTTGTAACTTAATATTTTTAGTTATGCAGTACTTCAGTAATTGACTAATTGTTTCTTTTGGTTTATCAATAAACGGAAGAGGCAAATATTTCTGAATAGCAAGTGATCTACTAGCTAATCGCTTTTGAAACTCTATTTGTTTTTCACGCCTCAATTGCTGAGCTAACTTTCCTTTATCTTCTTTAGTTTGTATCTTTCTTACAATCGGAATAATACTTTCTTGTCTTTGTGTTTCTTCTTCATTACTATCATCATCCACTACAATTTCAAAATCGTTTTTAGGTTCAGGAAGATTCAAGAAGCGTTTTCTTAATATTGACGACAACTTTTTAATTGATTTTTTCATTTTGATTTCTTCACTATCTTTTTTTTTCGATTTGGCTGGTTTTTTATCAGTATTATTTGAGTCCTGCAATTTTTGTTCTTGTTGGTATCCTTCTTCTTCCTCACTTTTTCTAGCCTCAGATAACGCATTCTCAAGGTTTGAGAATTTGATTAATTCTTTGCCAAACCGCTGCAATCTTTCATCTTGACTCTCCAATAATTTGGTTCTTAAATAGTCATTTTCATCACTATGTGAAATTGATCTCACCTCGTCAAAAGTGATATTTGATTCTTGTAAATACTGACGAACTAGCCGATCTATAGGAATTTGATTTTCTTTGGGATTAGACAACATTAACTTTTTCAGCAGAGAAAAATCATTTTGGTCAAATATTTGTTCTTTCATTTCTAAAGGTTGATGTTGCTTTAATTTTTTCTTTTGCTTTTTATCATGATCTTCTCTTTCATCTTCACTTTTAACTAATTTTCTTTTTTTCTGTAGAGAATTTCTGAAATTTTGTAAAGTTTCTAAATCTTTCTTGTCTTCATTTGCTGTATCATATGCACCATCTGTAGGTTTGACTTCAAAAGCAATATCTTCATTGTAATCCATTTCGTTTGAATTCTTTTTCTTTTTAGACATTATAGACGTTGTGTTGATGCCCATTCCAACATTTTTTAATTCTCGTCGCTTTTGTAATAATGCTACTCTTCGACTTTGCGCCAACATTCTCTCTCTATTCTTTCTTTTGGCCTTCTTACCTTGAGTATTAGCTAATCTTGCCCTAGCTTCACTAATCATTTCTCTTTCTTCGTCATCCATATCTAGTGCATCTGGTCTAGCAGCTATCAGTTCAGGCATAGCCTGGCTATTTGTCTTTAACAAAGCTGCCTTAGTCTTATCTGAGTTAATCGAAGATGGTTGTCCTTCATCAAAATTTACATCATCTAGTAGTTTCTGATATCTTTCAATACATTGATTAGGAGTTCTTCCAATTATTGGTGATATTGTTTGCCACTGATTAGGTAAAATCTTTGCTAGTGATAGTAATTTTTCATCTTCTTTTGCAGACCATTCAGACTTATTTACTCGTGGAGACAACCAGTTGAGCCACCTTGATTTGCATTGCTTTGCAGTCTTCCTATTAAGCAATGATGAGCATCTCAGCCATTGAGTCAATCCATATTTTGCTACCGCTGCTTTAAGGATCTCATCTTCAGCATTGGTCCAAATTCCTCCCCTTGTGTACATTGACATTTTCTTTTCTTCTGGAGGCTTAGGTGTTTTTATTTGAACCTATATTTATTATTTTTTACTACCTAATTATTTACACTTCGACTAAAATAATTATAATTATTTCTGTAATTATATTATTATTGCAACAGTAATAATGATAAGAAACAACAATATTACTAACTGATTGCACGCTGATCCATCAATGAATTCAATTCGTTATAAAGCCTTATAAATACTCTTTTTGATGGTTAACGAGAGTGCTTATAATAGAGGTTTGGAGCTCCGTTTTTTTTGGTTCTAAAATCAGACGATTTGCAAGGAAAACTTAGGCAAAGAAAGCTTAAAAGATAAAACATGCACAGAGCTTAAGTAGGACTTGAGTTAAAATATCAGTGATCTAGCTAATATATTACCAGTGACTTTATATCCAGTTCATCGAAGTAATTATTTTTGAACATGATAATTTGTATAAATAATTTTATGAAATAGTTATAAATAACATATATATATATATATCATGGTACAACAACAAAGAAACCAACAGATACTGCAGGGATCAGAAACGATACCACCGGATGGTAGTAATGAATTACCTGTGCTTCACCTTACAGCTACAAACACAGAAGAACTACAAGAAGATGGAGCCACAACGAGACGTGTGCGCTGGACCGAAGATACAGTGGATAATGAGCTTATGAATAAGAAAAAAAGTAAAATTTGTTGTATTTTCCATCCTAATTCAACAGAGTACGAGGAAGAATCGGAATCCAGTGACAGTGATAGTGATAACAGTAGCAGCAGTAGCGGTAGTAGTAGTGATGATGAAAATGATGGTGTTGAAGATTATAATAGAAAGAAATTAAAGGACCGCATCAGAAAGAATAAGCGTAATTCTACTGAAAAGAAGAAGGAACATTTTGATAATCACAAATGTCACCATGAGCACGAACATAATCATAATCATGAAGATGAATATGATAATCATGGTAATAAAGAAAAACAAGAAGAAGCTCATGTTCCTTTGCCTAATGCCTATGAGTATCAGCCAAAATTTAGACTTGTAAAAGATCTCGAAGAGGAAAAAGAAGAGGAAGAGAAGCAAAGAAAAAAATAGTAATACGCATATATATGTATATATATTGGCAATTTTTAACCATTATATTATATTATACTAATAATCAATCAACCAGAATACATACATATATATCTTTTAATTTTTCACTTTCATAAAAATATATCGTCAGTAAATAATCTAAAATCTGAAAATTGAATATCACAGATTCAGATAGCAGGACGTGATTATGATGAATTGATTCCTGCATAGGCGTGATTTTTTCACCTTGTATACTTGACAAAAACAGTAAAAAAAAAAAAAAAGTAAAATTATAGTGGCAGAAAAAAAAAGGATAAAGTTGATTTGTGTGATTCGTATTTTTCGATTTTCATTTATTACCTCAAAGATATGTCAAAGGTGTTAATCCGAAAATTTTTGATGAGAAGCATTTTGTTGAATCGTTATATCATTTTTTTTTAGTTTTGGTTTTGTTTCAACGAAAACAGAAAAGTTATGAGTGGAATCGCTGGAAAATTGGTAGCTGTTGCATTAAGACAAGTGGCTAAACCAATATCAGTAAGTATCGACGATCATTACGCTATGATTATAAGTACAATGATTAACTAATAAACAACTTCTATTTTTCTTTTTATTTGTTTGCAGTTGGTTATTAAATCACAAGTCATGCAGCATACAGCATTTAGAAAGGGATGTATCAATATAGCACAAAAATTACATTCCTGGGATGTGAAACTTCGGATGTCTTTGCTCGGCCAGAGTACGGCAAAAGTGCGTCCTTTGAATGATCGAAAAGCCATAGAAGATGGAGCTACATTTTTAGCCGAAGGTTTTGTCTTTTCTGTGGCATCTCTGATAATTATATATGAAGCCTACAAGGCGAATAAGAAACAAAAGGTTCGCACAGAAGCTATAGAAGATGATATTAAAGCATTGCAAGATGAGATAGAATATTTGAAAAACAAATTGTCTCAGACATATTTGTTGAAGTTGGATGATTATCAGCTACCTAAAGATCTCAAACCTAAAGTTTTAAGACAAAAATTGAAAAGTGCAATCTCTGAAGATGAAGAATTTGATGTCTCCGACACAACCCGTAAAGAATTAGAGAGTTTAGAAAAAAAGTATTCAGCATTGATTAATACTGATAAGGATGATAAAAATTTTAATAATAATCAGTCAGTTTACAATATGAATGATTCAACTAGTAACAGTGATAATCATGGCACTTTGATAGATACTCATATTGAAAATGATGAAGACTCTTGCGAAAAAGGTGAACAGATTCCTCAAATCACTGACAATACTTGAAAGGATGCAAGTAATTAGCACCGATATAAGGGCAAGGATAGAAATAGCGAACAAAAAGAAAAAGAGAAACTCGAATAATAGATTCTGTAAAAGACTTCATTTCTAACTTGTAAATAGTAACTTTAAAGAGCAATTTTCTATTATTATTATTATTATTATTATCATTATCATTATTATTATTTAACTTGAATACATGCAAACTAACTTACAAAAAGGATTAGCAATTAGTGTGAAAAAAAATACTATTCTGGATTTTCTAAAGATCTTATTTGATCCGAACATTAGAAATAGAGAGCATATTTTTAATGAATTAGTATGTGTAGGAAAGAAACAATATGTAGGCTACAGATTTCTTAGATAAATATTTTGATAAATTAAAAAGTGATCGTCTTTGAAGATGTACTGTTACAAAGGGTAAATAAATTTGTAATGATTGTACCAAATTACATTCCAGATATACGTGTCTGAAAAGTTTTATTATATTAATGATGTACAGAATTTGTCTAACGTTTCCTCTAACTCAAAATTTTGGTGATACGAAATTAAAGGTAAATAATTATATTTACGAAATTCATATATATATATATATATATATAATTTTTATAATATTTACAGATGTCCTTCTGTTTTGATATTTCTGATACTCACTCATAAAGATTTATCCTTTAAATTCCGCCGTATCACTACATACTGCTAGTGAACAGGCATTCAGAACTAGTAAATAGGGTCAGTTTTTTTTCAAAGTAAACTAACTGGTATACACACTGCTACGAAAGAAATCAATTGCAATCTATGAGATATATATTGACTTGTATAAGCATAATACACATTAGATGAGCAAAGAAATGTGAATACCAATGTTCGTAGGGGAGTTGTTCATTTTTTCTTTAGATATTCCTTTCACTTCATTTTTCTTGCGTTCTCTCGTTTCATTAAAGGTGCTGTAACTTCTTTTAATTTACTTATATCGGTGGTAAACAAAGCATCTTCGATTTTTAACTTTATAAAAGCGTCCTTGAGAATATTTATATGCTGTTGTTCTTCTTTTGATTTCTGAGACGAAGCATTTTTTATTTCATTAATTTCTTTTTCAATATTTGTCAATTTTTTATTAAATTTTGTTAACTGAGTACTAAGTCTTACAATATTTTCAAAAATTGCTTTGATATTTGCAAAGTGATTTGTAATTTTAATCTTTCTGTTTTTCTTGTTACTGGATCTTCCTTTGGTAACTTTATATTTAGAATCAATAAACGCTTTTTGTTCGATATCATTATTAGGAACCAGTAGACTCTTTACTTTAGTCTCCGAATATTCTCTTTTTACACTCTGTTTAAATTCAAGAAAACTTGTTCGATCACCAAAGGACATAGAACCTTTTTCCTCTGTCTGTCTCTGTTTTCGATTCTCTATTTTCTGTTCATTTTTCTCTTTTGTTTTTTCTTCAAATAACCTTGACTGATAGTCTGCAAACGAGCTGAAACGAGCAAGAAATGTGGATTCTTTTGTTGGCTCATGAATGGACATCATTGTACATCTATTCTTCAAAATTTGGTACTGATTTAATTATTATTCAAAATGAAATAATCAGCGTCTACTACTACAATTAATTTAAAGTCTTTAATATAAATGAATATTAATATTATATGAATATATATAAATAACGCATTTACTGCTCTATTACCATTAAAAAATATTCAATAAATGAAATAACAAAAACTAAGATTCGCTTCTTATGTTGAATAATTTCCTTTTATGTATTCATGTTTTATTTCTACTTTTTTTTTTTAAAAAAAATGCACAAGTCAATTTATCCGAATCAACAAAGGTAAATTGATATCAGATTATTTTAAGATTCTGCTAGTCTCATACTAGTCTTTTCAACCGCTGTTCTATTTCCATCAATAATACTGTCAATGAAAAGGAACTTTTTAAATTTCAAAAAAAAAAAAAAAAAAAAAAAAAAAAAAAATGTTTTCATCTTCTGTTTTTGTAATTTCACAATAAAAATATGTATACCAATAGCCAAAAAAAAAATACGAACAGAGAGAACAATACAAAAAAGGAAAACTGTATAATAAAGTAATTTATGCGATAACAGATAAAAATAATAAGTAAAAAGAGAAATATCTATACCACTAAATTTTGATTATAAATAGTCATATAGAATGACGGTACCCTAAATTATGCTTTCAAACAAGCCGTGGCCTCTTCAATAGATTGCCATCTAACATTTCGTTGACTAGTAGCAGACTGCTACTAGCTTCATCGCGGTTGTTCGCATTGGTATTACCTTTGATATTACTATCCGTAGTAGGAGTAGCACCTTTACTAATTAATGAAGATGGTGACTCCAGGGGCTGTTGTTGCTGTTGTTGTTGTTGCTGCTGTTGTTGTTGCTGTTGTTGCTGTTGTTGTTGTTGTTGTTGCGCTATAGGAACTCTTTTCTTCAAATGCTTTTCCAAAATAAGATAAAGATCTTGTCTGGTGAAAGGCTTTGCCAAAATATCACTCATACCATGCCTAAGATAAGCCATCAAATCTGAATCATCAATGTTACTAGTCATAGCGATGATAGGCGTTGTGGAATCAAAGTTTCTAATGATTGATGTCGCTGACGCACCATCTAAGTTAGGCATCACGATATCCATCAAAACCAAATCATATTTTCTTTTATTGACTACAGAAATCGCACTTAAACCATCTGTAACAATCTCCACTGTACAGCCGTATTTCAAAAGAAATTTACGGCATAATTGCAAACAAACTGCATCATCTTCGACTAAAAGAATATGGAATAGGCCAGTAAATGGTGGTGGTAAGTTCATTTGGTCTAGTGATTCATCAGAGGTGTTAGTAGTCGTAGTTGTAGCCGCAGAGGCTCCATTATTCAATGATGCCACTGTTGTAGTTGCTGCGATGACAGCCGGTGCTCGATCAATGGACTGATCTCCCAAATTATTATTTGGAGAGTTGTTCACTACTTTACTAGTGATATCACCAGAAGCATTATTAGCAACATTAGTTGTATTTATTGTAGAGGCAGGAGCCACCAAAGCGCTGCTATTATTATTCACCAGTGTAGTATTAGCAATAATGTTAGCAGCAGTGTTAGTTTCGCCAAGGATATTTACAGAAGGTGGAGTGACAGTAGAGTTTGATACGCTAGAATGTCCAGATATAGTAGAGCTATTGTTAGTGTTGAAAGCACTACTATTCTGTGTAACTGTAGAATGGATCAAGCTTGGAGTAGTAGCGACATTAGCGGATGAGTTTGTATTAGTCGAGTTTACTGCTTGGTTCATAACTTGTGGCTGCTGCTGTAGTTGTTGTGTGTGTTGCAGCGGTACTAAAGAAATATGCGAGCTTGTCAATGAAGGATGCAGATGTAAATTGTGTACAAAATTTTGTGAATTTTGTTCTAATTTAACAACAGATGGAGTATTAGATTTTTGCAGTTGCTGATGTAGCAGAGGTTGAAGAACCGGCGTATTAGAATGAGGAATATTATGGGATCGACTTACATTCATATTAGATACCATAGGCTGGTGCTGTTGTTGAGAAATAATCGGAAGACCAAAATTGGGTATTTTAATTCCAGAAGCAGACAAAGCCTGAGTCAAAGAAATAAAAGAGTTTTGATACTGAAGACTGATCTGGTTAAAATGAGAGACATTATTTAGAAGATCTGCGTATCTATCACTCAAATTTTTGAAATCTGTTTTCAAATTCATATTTGCATTTTCTAAAGCTTTTAATTTTCTATTAATATTTTCTATTTCTTCAGCCGTTCCAATATTTTCATTATTTGGAGCCTTTTTTCTTTGAGTGGACGACACTTTTCTTTTGATATTATCTAATGCATCAATGTTATTAATCTTAAAATCTGGATGCTTAAATTCCCAGGCAGAATCTCCATAGTTCTTGGCAGCTTTATCATCTGCAGTTTGCTTAACTTTATGAAAATCATATTTATTTAATTGTCTGACAAAACTGGCAAAATTTGAATGCTTGAAATGATTAGGTAAAATGAATTTTGTGAATTCATTATTATCTAAAACTACAAAACTTTCACCAGATTCGGTCCATCTGACAACATCCTTGTAGTCTTGAATTTCCAACATTTGATATAATTTTTTGACAAAGTCAGTAGACATCTTTTGTTTAGCAGGTTTTAAATTATTATGATCCGATGTTGAAACCGTATTATTGTTTGCATTATTATTGTTATAATTATTCGATAAATTAGCAACAGTAGTAGAAGTATCTGGAATAGAAAAAGAAGAAGCAGTAGTTCCGATATCTTCACTAGATGTCATATTATTTTTTGTAATTTAAGCGAAATTTTCTTTGTTTTTCACCACAACGTATCACTGAAAATTCTTGAATATCTGGAAACAGCAACTTTGTATTTTTGATTATTACTTAAAATAGATTACTCATACAAAGAGCATCACTATCTTGATGTCTATAACTGGAACAAGAATCGCTAACAGGCTTCAGATATATAGCAAGTGGAAACACCAGGTGTTGACAATTTTCAAGGTAATAATAACAGGAAGAAAAAAAGAAAAAAGAAAGAAAAATCGATTTAAAAACGACAAGCTTTTATTAGTCCTATCTATCAAGTGGATTTGTTAGGTGATTTAAGGAATATAGTTATTGATAGATATTCTATTTATTATTATAGGTAGATCAATATATGGAATATACAATAAATAATTGATAATTTATTCATGATATTGAGTTATTATGATTGTTACTTTTTTTTTCTTTTTTTTTTTTTTCTAGAATTAATTCGTAATACTATAGTGAATTTTCTATTTATTGCAACTTGCGTTTAAACGCCGCTAATACCCTATGCGTTTGCTGCCCGTACATAATAGCTAGATACACAGCCTTCTTGAATCGTTGCACCAGCATCAACAACTGTGGAGTCACTGAAGAAGTGGAAGATGATAGAGACAAATGACTGCAGAAGACTTTGTTATGGCTGCTCGGGTTCGAAGAAAGATTTTATTGCAATTTCAGGGTATAATAGAAGATCTTGACACATTTTTCCGAACCATTGAAAACCTTTATTTATCAAATAGTAGAAATAGTAACGATTTGAATGCGATATTGAGAACGCAAGCAACAAAAGAGAGAAAAAAAAAAGAAAGACAATTTGAATTTTATAGCCAATTACTAAAGAAGCGTATTCATGTTAGCAGATTTTGAGAAAATGTTCTGTGTAATAGAAGAAAATTTGAATTTCAATAATTAGAGAAAAAGAAGAATATAAGTTCAATGGTTCAAATAGATATTTGAATGTATGTAGCTTCTAAATCAATTTATCCAACGGCAAAATAGTCAACCAGTCAAGTGGGAAGCAATTGTCAAATTAATTTACCGAAAAAGCAAATACCACAGATATATGGTTAAGCCTATTCATTTCTTCGTTTATTTAATAGATTTTTTTTTTTTTTTTTTTTTAATCCATATATTTATTTCAAATTATTAATTTTAAAGAATATTGCAAAATATCAATTTCAAAAACAAATAGAATATACATATAAAGAATAATTATACGCTAAAGAAGATAGAACAGAGAATAATAAATTCAAAAAAAAAAAAAAAAAAAAGAACAAGAAATTAGAGGGAAAAAAAAGTATTAAACGAAAGAAAATTGAATCCAAATAATTATACCAAATCAACATCATATTCATCATCGGCATAATGTGATCTCAAATGGCCATCGTCGAGATCCATTATGTCTTCTTCAACGTCTTGATGATCTACCATCATTTCCTCGTCTTCATCAATAACGTTTTCATCTGGAGCATTAGGATTTCCTGGCAATACAGATCCTGGACCTTTATGGAAACTCTTCTTATATGTACCAACATAGTTTTCATTCTCTAAAAGTGCAGGATCCACATAAGTGAAACCATTGAAGTTAGCCTGAAGACCCGGACTTAATGGCGTTGAAACCAATCTATTCTGGTTACGCTGACCCAATAAATGGCCACCGACGTTTTGAGTAAACTCAGGATCAAAGTTACTGGTATCTAATTCACCAGCAACATGAGGTCTAAATGGTGGTGGAATTCTTTTTTGTACAAGTAATTCCCAATCAATGTCGTCAAAGAATGGATGCGCTTTTAGTTCTTTTGCATCACCTTTAGAACCAAGTCTATGATTTGGATTACGATTTAATAATCCTTTAACGAAGGATCTACCAGCAGGTGATAATGCATCTTTTGGAAATTTCACTTTACCATATGCGATATTTTTATACATTTGTTGAACTGAGTCAGCATAAAATGGTGACCAACCGCAGCACATTTCAAATATAAGCACACCCAATGACCAAAAGTCAACCATTTTATTATAACCATTTTCATTAAGCAAAACTTCTGGAGCTAAATATTCAGTAGTACCACAAAAAGTCTTAGCCGCTGTCTCTTCATCTTCATCGTCATTATGTAAACTTAATTTACTTAAACCAAAATCGCATAATGCGATATGTCCATTAGCATCTAATAAAATATTTTCTGGTTTTAAATCTCTGTAAATTATACCTTGATCATGTAAATGTTCCAATGCACAAACCAATTCAGCGATATAAAATTTGGTACGATCTTCACCAAATTTTCTTTCATTTTGTAAATGAAAAAATAGTTCACCACCTGCCATATAATCAAAAATGAAGTACAAATCATTTGGAGTCTGGAATGTGAATTTAAGTGGAACTATAAATGGAGATTTAGCTGCGATTAAAATATTTCTTTCACCAAAAGTGTGGGCAATTTCTTTCTTTTTGGCAATATATTTTTTATCCAATACTTTCATGGCATAGATTCTGTTATTATCCTTTTTACGAACCTGGAAGACTTCACCAAAAGTACCTTTACCCAACATTTTGATGATATCAAAATCATCAGGACCATAGTGTCTTTTCTGAACAGGACTGAAGTGATATTCAATTTGAATCTTACCTCTTGACATAGAGTAATCTTCACTGAACAAATCATACCATCCACAATGATTTCTTCCAGAGATAGTATCTGGCTTTAAAGTAACCTTACCTAGAAACATGTCAATTGCACCATCGTACACACAAATTTCCAATTCTGAATTAGCATCAGTGACATCAAAAGATGCTTGATGATACCATTTTGGGTTAGATGCATCAATTGTAGTAGAAGAAGTGTGCATGAATTGATTAGATGATTGTCTAGAATAGATAGGTCTATTATTACTGATATTTCTTGATGCAGACAAACCATTAGCAGAAACTTTTTTCTTAGAATAATCATAGATGCTAATTCCATTATTTGGTTCTTCATCTTTTGGAACCGCAGTAATAGTTTCAGCAGTTTCATAAGTACACACAACATATGGTTTGGAAGTTGGTGCTAGATTTAAGCCTTGAGCACGAGCAATTGTGACCTTAAGGACACCACGAGGAATGTCGGGTTGTTCTGTATCAATTTTCATTGCCTTTATTGAATTAGTAGTGGCGTTGTTAGAGTTTTGTATATTATTGAATAAGGCCTGATTGTGATTATATGCTTCTTGTTCGGCAGCTGAGAATTGTTGTGGCTGTTGTTGTGGAAGGTGGTTTTCTTGTTGGTATTGTAGTTGTTGCTCTTGTTGATATTGTTGTTGATCAAAGGAAGGACCAAACGAACCCTGAATAGATGTTTGTCCATAAGCATTGGATGTATTGATTGAGGTTGTAGATGGTGTGGATATGACACTAACCGGGAATTTTGACGATAAAAGTGGCGGCATATCATTTGCAGCTTGTGGGTGCTGAGAACCAACATGTTGTTGCTGATCTTGCTGTTGACCTTCAAGATCTTGTGGATTTTTATTGAATGAAAAAAAGTTGGAGAGTGCCATTATATATATATATCTGTATGATTTTTTTTTTTTTTTTATTTAACTGCAAAAAGGAAAAAAAACAGCAAAAAGTAGAAAGGAATGTTCTTAAAGATAATATGTCCGGGAAACAAAGTAAAGAAGATAAACAAACAAAATACTTAATTCAGCTAATGCTATTTCCCAAGAGTCTTATCAAAATCTTATCTGTGGATATAATAATAAGAGTGATCACTATTATTGAATGGTTTTCTTTTTATTCTTTTTACTTACGTAATCTTATAATTCTTATCATAGGATAATTCTTATACTATTTTGGTAATAAGACAATTATCTTTTTATCAAAAACCAATAAAACATACACAGCACTTCAGTGGCAAAACAACAGGCATATACTATTGATAAAGCGAACGGTAAATAACGATAGCAAGCAAAGATCAATATCTAATAAAGGATAATACAATTAATTTGATCAACGAAAACAAAAAAAAAACCAAACTCTTTACTTCAAAAACTTATAAATCGTGATTATCAGTTGTGAATATTTACTGGATTCTCAATATTTTATAGAAAAAGAAAAAACGAACTAGAGGTTGAGATTAGAGACAACTTGCAGTCAAGAAAAAAAAAAAAAAAAAAAAAAAAAAAAAGAAAGAAAGAAAAAAAAATTTTTTTTTTTTAGTTTCTTTTTTTTTTTCCTTCTAAAAAAACAACGCTTACTCATCAGAGATGTGCTTTGAGTCGTGAAAATAGATAAAAGACATTAAGTAAAAACAGTTCTATATTTTTAGAAATTAATTTGATTTTCAGAAATCAAAAGTTACTATGATTTATTGATGAAAAAAAAATTAGAAGACAAGGGAAAATTTTGAGCAAATCCAAATTAATAATGAAGAAATTGGATTGCTTGGCGAGAAAAAGAATTATTTATAGGAAATTGATAAATAGAAGGACAAAAGAAATTAACAAGAAAAGAAAATGGATCTGACAAAATAATAAAGGAAAGTGTTTTTTTTCTTTTATTTTTATTTTTTTTGATTTTATTTCGAAGTATATTATTATCGAATTTTGTAGGTATTATTAAATCTTGCATCTACTTTCAACTTTGTATTGAAAATTATTCACCATTTGTATAAAATACATTTTTATTTAGTTGTATCGAAAACATTAGTATTGTGAAAGCTTGTTGTGTATTCAAGGTTATATTATCTATTAAGTGTAAAAAAAAACAAAAAGATTGATTCCATAAAAAGAGAAGAAAAGAAATAAAAATCTTAGTTATATAATATTGACTAATTATGAAATTATTTGTAGGAAACCAGCAACAGAATAAAATAAATTGAAGAGTTGAAACAATGAAAAAGAAAGTACACAATGGTAATCATAGAGAATATTGTTTGAAATAAAGAACAAAAATTCTGAAAAAAAAAAGAAAAAAAAATTGATTTTGCATCTATTGCCATACAAAAGCGTTGATGACCGGAGTATGGTCATAAAGTATGACATTATCATTTCCAATACTGAGTGTATCACTATGAGTTAAACTAAGGAAATTAATCCATAACTTACTGCTGTCTCCCAAATCTTTGCCATTGATGGTGCTTATTCTGTATAAAAATGGTCTCTTATTAGGATCCATTGTTTCAATGGCACTAGGTGTTAAATTCTCATTGAGATGTTTATTTATTTGTTCTGCAATAAATTCAGATGTAATATCATTGTTAAAAACATCAACTTTGTTCATTGCTAATTTCTCAAATTTTAGATTCACACCATTGAAATTAGGTGCCCAGAAATCATTGGGTGTTACACCTCTAGTATTTTCAGCCTGTGTCTCAATGAATTTTGTTCTATTACTTATAACTAAACGATCAACTTGATTCAATCTGATATTTTGTGCATCTCCTATAGATATTGCACTGAAAGTGGTATTGAAAGTACGTCCACATTGTGCATGTTTGCTATCACAATATTTCAGATAGAACTCGGGTTCTAATTCTAAGGGAGAGTATCCCATTTGTTCTAATGGTTCCGGCACGATTAATGAATTATTATATGTATCGTCGATTTCATATAAACTTCTCCAACTCATTAAAGGAGAAAAAATAAAATTATTATTGAAATTTTGAGTGAATTCTTTGTCATATTTCAATGGGTTCAATTCACATATTTCATCTTTCAAACTTAGTTTTTCATCAACAGCTTTTAATCCATATTTTTCTATATTTTTCATTTCAATGTATTTGATCTTGTGATCCATTATCAACTGATTGAAGTTTACAGTACGTGCACTCTGAGACGTATAATATTTTTTAATGATAATTAATGCATCTTTAGGTGAAAACTTATTAACAACAATGTTAAGTAATGAATTATCATACATCTTTTCAACATGTCTCAAAGAATGCTTACTCGATAACCAGCCTTTAAAATCATCAGCACCAGTGAACATAGAAACAGAATCATCATTTGGAAGTCTAGAATCTTCATCTTCTTCATATGGAATAATGTGTTCATTATCTAACCAAACTGGATGAGCTTCTGTAGTGAAAATTATGTTTGAATTCTCTTTATTTTTATGAAGGGGATTTTCATCATCAAATAATAAATAAAGATATTTCAAAGTTTCACTCAATGCAAAACTTTCCATACGGTTGGAGCGTTCCTGTGTATAAATGTTTTCGATTCCCGAAAGGCCACATTCAACTTTGAATCTTTTAACAAAATCTTCAAGAGCTCTAACACCGACTTGTAAATACACTGGATCTTTAGTAGCACGATATAAATGATAACTACTCTCAATGTATTCTGGTCTTAAAGGGTACCAGGCCATATTTAAACTTCTTGGATTTGGTTGCCTGTGTCCAAATGTCCATCTTTCCGGGATATTACCGTAAGTATTCCAAAGTTTCATGTAAAGTAAGTGATATCTGACACCATCTTTAAGTTTCCCTGCAAGAACTTGTAGGCCAGGCCAAAATGCACTTAAGGCATCAATCCAATTATACAGTAATGTTCCTTTCTCCATATCGACGTTTCCATAAAACCATTTTTTTTTTGAAGTGAATTCAAATGCATTATACGACTGCGTCCAAATATTCATTAATTCATTGTCATTAAATAAAATGGCACCTTTCAACGCATATTCAAAAAATGAATCAATCAGAGCACCAATACCAGTGACGTAATCAGTCCAAGTACCTGGATCACTATCGATACCCATTGGAATCAAGTCGAGAATGGAACGTCTTTCCCAAAGGGCCATGAAGGCTCTTTTAGACAATTTTTCAAAGACAGGATCACCAGACAATTTTGATAATAAAGTCATTTCAAGCATTGGAGAACCTGCCCCTGCTGTACAAGTGTGTTTAATCATATCAATATCCAACACATCGAGACCATTTTTAAGATTGATTCTAGCATACGGAACACCTGAATCAGTGTAAAATGCAGGTAATAGCCTGTAACCAAGATCATATGCCATCACAAGTAATTCATCATTATATCCATCTATTTTGAAACCTTTCTTTTCATCAGAGGCATAAAGATGTAACGAGAGTAAACTTCCTAGGGCTCTAATACTGGTCTCAAATACTTGAACAGGTGTGTCTGAATCAAATGAGATAGTATCAATGATGATTTGAACACCTTTGGTGAAATTTTCTTTGTCATTAAAAATAATAAAAGTATCAACTGTATCCAAAAAAGTGATCGAAAAATTACCTAATACATCATTTCTAGGATCCTTGATGTTTTCATAGTTTGGTCCATATGGGGAACAAGTCAATGGTCTCAATTCATCTGCTGGATAAGCATTTTTCAAGTATGCATCCCAACCGTGGTAAAACACTTCTTTCGTTTCATTTCTCAAACATTCAAGATGCTTTTTTGTGAATTGTCCTGATTTTATTATGGTTTCATTGTTAACAAAAGAATTAATGTTTGGATCTGGTTTCAAATAGAAATGCTTTTCTTGGTCAACATGATTTTTAGCATCATTTTTTCCGTTTCTACTCAATAAATCAATTTCGATTTTTTCTTTATAATCTTGAATTTTACTTTTGATTAGATCCTTTTTGGTTCCCGCTTTTGTAGAAGCTTCAGTATTTAAGAATAATGAATATGTTACGAGACAAAGTAGCAATATGATATTCCATTGTTGATAATTTCTTAAAGCGATCATTCTCTTTATTATTATTACTTTTTTTCTTGTGACTTATCTATTTACTGCAGATACTTGCCTAAAGTCAGCAAACAGTGGAAATTTTTTTAACAGAAAAAAAAGGCAATGAAAATAAAGACTGGATAATATAAATAATAAAGAAATAGATAGTGAATAGTAGAAGATAAAAAGGACAATTTTTTTGGAAAAAAAAAAGAATCAAGAAAAGAAAAGTTCAGGGTTTATATCGAAAAATTTGGTTACTTTATCGATTAGCGATCCACTTAGTGTTTTTATCATAATCTGCAAAATAGTGGTTGGTTAAGAAACTCAAAAACAAAAGAAGCAAAAAATTTTTTTTTTTGAAAATTAAGTAACAGTGCGTGACATCTTGCTGGACACGTTGTATTCATATACAATATGATGTAATAACATTCGATGTACTGGTTTTAAATGTAAATCTTGGACAGATGTTTGATGAATATTTGATTCTAGGTGGGATGAACTGAAAACAATGTGACTTTTCAGTAGCATTATACTTGTGATACTTCATTGAATTGTGTATTATATATATATATATATTATTTGTAGATGTAATTTGATGAACTGAGGACCCTTTTTTTTATTACGCTAAAATTACAAATTTCTGGAGAATTACCCGTTGGTAAATATACTTGTCTGGGATAATAAAGTAAATACTAACCAAAAAAGGAAATGATACAATTTAGAAAAGAAATAAATTAAATCAAGTTAGAAAAAGTCAAACAAAAAAAAAAAAAAATCAAAAGGAAAGCATCAGGAAAGAAGTTGTACTAACTATTTGCTGATAAAAGTTATTATCCATCAATTGAATGATGATTTTGAACTAACTACTTATTCATTTAGAAACATGAGATTAGAAGATTTTTCTAGGTTCCAAAATGTAGCCAGCTTTTGAATTTGGATCTAAAGATTTATAGCATTCTGTGTCATTGAGACCAACTATTTCTTCGTCAGATTGATCTCCAAATCTTGTGATTTCAAAATCAGGACTTATTTCTGCAAACCTATTTATGAAATCAAAGGTGGATTCCTGCAATTCAAGTCCAGTTTTTTCTGTGGTATTATTTGATGCTTTAGTGAGCTTTAATCCTATTGTCAGATATTTTCCATCTTCATAGTTGGCTGTTATCATATGAACCAGTAGTTCTTTTTTGTCATTATTGCTGCTACTTGCGGTTAAAGTATCACACATTGTAATCGAACTACTTGTGGAAAATTGTGAGTATCTTCTAGAATCATTTTGTGCTATTTGTGTACTTTCTTTTTTGGTATTTGACTTGTGGAATATATTACGAATGTGCATCATGGATGGTCAGTGTTGAGCTACTTTTTATTTATTTTATAATTACTATTACTACTACTTTTGCTTTTTTGAGACGAAATTTTGATGGATATTAATTAAGCAAAATTTTTGTTGGATATTAAACAAAATTTTGACTGATGTTGAATACAAGATTAACCATTCTATTTATACAAAAAAAAAAAAATAAAAAAATAAACAACCAAAAGCATATTAATGCCTGAAGTCAAATAGACTATTAGCTGACTCATTAATGTATCCATTTTTATCCATAGCTCTTTATATGAGTTGAATAGCCCAGAAAAAAAAAGGAGAACAATAATTGTGTTTATATTATGCAATATGAACTTCTCCGTGGAATCTGACCATGTATGCCTCAAAGTTAATAAACATCTCAGCAGATCAATATAAGTTTAGTTGAATATTCACGTATATATTCTTGAATATCCACATTCTATGCAGTAATTCATGTACATATTTCAACAGACTCATTTGCAGAAATCAACATATTTTGACAAATGAATTACTGCATGTTGAATTTTTGTGGCAGTTTTTTTCCATTTTTGCCCCTATTTTATATACAAGTCACATTCTTATTGTGTTTCTTACGGTTTTTTAAAACCTAAATAATTGTTTCCAAAAAAAGAAATAATGGGGTGAAATGTATTTAAAGAGGGTGTTTTAAAAATGCGTTTCATTAACGGTTAAGAGCCTCCACACAGAAATTACCCGGGCTTATTTATTTAGTTATTTTTTTTTCCCCTTTGGTCTGTCAATTATCCATAATCTAACTGATAAGCAGTTTGTACATGTATAGTAGTAGATAAGAAATTGTTCTTAAGTTTGTTCAATATTGATAAAACATAAGCCAGGCAATATCAACCTTTCTGGTATAAATTCAAGATTTGGTATTCTGTTTGAGAAATAATTTTTGAGGGAAGGTTTCTCTTTTGTTTTAGTGTTTTTCTCCAAAGGAAATATTTGATCAAATTTGTAAAAGAAGAAAAAAGAGAATTATAAAACTAAAAGCTTTGATCAAATTTTATCTGTCATGATTATCACATTTTGGCTATTGTTCCAGATTATTCCCTTGGTGGTAAGTCTCCCATCAGGTTTACAGCAACCGTTAATTTCTAATGACTTGGAACCTAAAATAAGGTCCCTTAAGTGGGGTAAAGTAAATTTTCTTCATACAACTGATACCCATGCATGGTACGCCGGTCATTTGAACCAACAACAATACAGCGCTAATTGGGGAGATTATATTTCTTTTGTAAAACATATGAGAGATCTTTCTGATCAAGTAGGAGTCGACTTGATTGTTGTGGATTCCGGTGATAAACATGATGGAAATGGATTGAGTGATGCAAGTTCTCCAAATGGTGAAATTTCAATGAACTTTTTCACAGAAATAGATTTTGATTTCTTGAGTATAGGAAACCACGAATTGTATCTAGAATCAAGCTCTTTGCAAGAATATGATATGATCATGAGTAAATATCAAGACAATAAATATTTGGCGGCAAATGTCGAAATCTTGGTAAACGGAACGTGGATGAATATAGGTGGTCCAAAAAATGATAAACATAAGATCTTCATTACTAAAAACACTAATTTAAAAGTATTGGCTTTAGGCTTTCTTTTCAATTTTCCAAGATACAATTCTTTAACAAGAGTGAAAAAAGTGGCTGAAGTTATAAAAGAACCTTGGTTTATTGAAGTTCTACAAAATAATCCAGATTTAGATATGGTTATTGTAGTTGGCCATATACCTGTCCAATTGACTTCATCATTTCCTGAATTCTTGAATATCCATAGTGCGATAAGAAAATATTTTCCAGATATCCCAATTGAATACTTCGGTGGTCATAGTCATATCAGAGATTTTACTGTTATTGATTCCAATGCAGTTGCATTGCAAAGTGGAAGATATTGTGAAACTGTAGGATTCTTGAGTGTTGACTATAATGAAGTCGAAATTAACGGACTCAAAAAGTTGACTGACACTACATTTAATAGAAGATATCTTGATTTTAATTTGGATTCATTCATGACACATTCCAAGAAAACAAAAGATAATTTTGATACGAAGAAGGGCTTACAAGTGTCTCAAGATTTAGTTTTAGCTAGAGAATATTTGAATATAACCGAAGTATTTGGCTTTGTTCCTCATGATTATTTAGTAATTGATAATTCATATCCGAGCGAGTATAACCTTTATTCATTTCTAGAGGAATCTATTTTGACCCGTTTACCTAACCCTAATAATAGTTCGCGAATTACATTGATCAATTCTGGATCCATAAGATACGATATGTATAAAGGAGATTTTACAAAAGATTCCATGTTTATTGTTTCGCCTTTCCAAAATAAATGGTTATGTTTACCTAATATTGAATACTCAAAAGTAAAGCAAATGATTGATATATTAAATCATTTGGATTATATAATCACTGCAAATCCACTTAATGAACATGGAAAAGACTTCAAGATGTATTTGCCACTGTATGATAAGATGGCTAAGAATGCAAAAATTGATAGATCCCAGAAAATCGCAGAAGTTGTTCGTAACTTTGGAATATTAGAATCAAAATTAACTCCTGGTTATGTCACATGTGATGATCATGGTTGTGATGGTGACGACACTCCTCACATTCCATATAATAATGGATATGATAAGAGTCCAAACATTGTTCATTCAGAGGAAATTCTATCAGATAAAACAGAATTTGTTGATTTAGTTCTTTACGATTTTTTGAAACCTTATGTTGAACACGCGTTAGATATCGTGTATGGTGAACCTAATAATGATTATCCTTTCTATAACTACGACGGTTCAACTGTAGGTGAAATGTTAAAAGATTACGTTGTGGAAAATTGGAATAAATAAATGAATAAATTGATCAAATAGATGTCTGAAATGTAACATTAATATATATATATATATATATATAGCTTCTATTTGATCTTGTATTATGGCTTATAACGTTGGATATGGTATGAATCTATGTAATTTACTATTGATTTCTACGTAGTCCCTTTCGTTATTTGGTTGAATGTAGCCTTTTCTGATCAAAAAATCAATAATTACTGCTCCACAATTAGGCTTGAATTTGCCATGCTTCAAGCATTCTTTCACTTCTGGGATTGTCATCAATTTGAAGTTAGATACTTCATCATCATTGATATTAGGACTTGCTTTTTCAAAGTTTAGATCAAATATATACTCACATTCAGGATGAACAATGTATTCTTCATTATGACTAGCATTGTATTTGAAATCCTTAGGAATCTTGTTCGAAAAAATGTAAGTCACTAGGCTTGCAGCAGAAATATTTTTTTCCACAAATTCTTGTTCTAAATTAGCTTCTTCCTTACATTCTTTAATGACTGTCTCATTGATAGTATATGGATATCCAATTCCACCAGCAATTGTGTTATCCAACATTCCAGGAAATGTAGGTTTGGCTAAAGATCTAGTCGCTATCCATAATTTTAAACCATCTTCAGATTCCCTATAGCCATTGATATGAACACCATAAAGAACAATACCTAACAATGGTGCAAAAGATCTTTCTAAAGTCATATATTTTTTGTGAGCAGGATAGTAACAAACATAGAGCTCGTTTCTCCAACCTTTCAAAGATTCAAAACAATTCACAGATTTCAAATGTTGAGAAATTTCTGCAAATGCGGCGTTTCTCTTTTCAAAAGTATTTAATTCAATGTTTAAACGGATAAATCTTTCTTCTTCATTGAAAATAAAAAATTCTGATAAGAAAGTAAAATGTTGTTTGAAGATTTCAAAAACGTATGGGATGATTCTACCTATTTCTTGACTGTGATGTGTTTGGAACGAATATGTCGTATCCATGAAATTTCGATATTCTTTAGTTGTGTAATTAGGAAGTACATCAACTTTTTTCACAACATCTAAATAATTCATCTTACTTTAAGTTGTAGTAGATATTTATACGATATTTCTTTTATCAAACTCATACTGTTTTTAGTATAATTGAGTTTTGGTAAGTAATAAAAAAGATTATATTCAGTTTATTGAATTTATTTTCTTGTGTGTTTCTGTGTTAATTTTCGGAAAAAGAAAGCCTCGCCTGTGGAGGACTAGTTGTACATAATACCACTTTTACAATGAATGTTAATGCAAAAGCAAAATAATCTGGTGTCTTCAAAGTATAATTAATTAAAATAGAGTATGAGAAAGAGATCAGAGAGTGTACAGATAAAACTACATAATCAGGATCCTGTTCCGATACAGCTCATAGACAATACATTTGAAGAAGGCTCTCTAGATAATAACATTAATCAGCACCAAGGGGAAGTCACAATCACAAATATTAAAGAGCATGTCAACAATGGTAACAACAAGATTGCAAATACTAAGACTCCAGTATCACTGCCACCGATGTCACCTCGATTGAGTAGAAGTTGGGTAACTAATGTTAGAATAGGTGATTGTAGTATAGTGCGAGGCACTTCTTCTACCTACAAATATGTTGTTTGGACTATAAAAATCGACACAGTTCAAGGTACTACAATTACTATATATAAGAGATACAGTGAATTTGAAAAACTTCGGGAGTTATTAGTGAAGTATTATCCAAGAGAACTGGGTGCAGGAAGATCTGACAATCGAAGCAGAAGTAATAGTCTTGAGAATACTTTGTTCGGTTTTAGTGTTGAGTATGATGGAAGTTATGAGGGTGAAACTATGGAGATTGCAAGGCTACCAGGAAAAAGAATTTTTGGTGATAATTTGGAAGTCAATTTTTTGAAACATAGAAGAAATGGGTTAGAGTATTTCTTAAGTAGTGTTTTGTTGAATCCTATTTTTTGTAATGCTGCTGTTGTCAAAGAGTGGCTTTTACAGTAGTTTGGACTAATCTTGTCTGTCAGTTTTAATTCATTTTTCTTTTTCTTTTCTTTTCTTTTTTTTTTTTTTTTTTTAATTTTTTAAATATATATATTCTATTTTTTGATATTGGTTATATTCATACATGAATAGTATACAACGATAAAACAATAATATACTAATGACAATGAAAAAAAAGAATAGCGAAGAAATTATTTGTAAAATTCAAACTTGTCAACATCAGAAGAGGATTTAACTTGACTTGCATAAGCTTCTTCTAAATCATTTTGGATGATAACATATCTGTTCTTTCTAACAGCTCTTAAACCAGCTTCTTGCATAATAGCTGCAATCACTGCACCAGATAAAGGTTCATTTCTGATAACTAAAGAATCTAAATCACATTCTGGTGCTAAAGACATTTTAGATGCTATGGTTTGAAAAATCAATCTTCTTTCTCTTCTATCCTTCAAACTTGGGAATTCAATTTTTCTGTCCAATCTACCTGGTCTTAACAAAGCAGGATCTAAAGTGTCAGGACGATTAGTAGCCATAATAACCTTAACTGTTGATGTTTGATCAAAACCATCCATTTGATTAAGTAATTCTAACAAGATTCTTTGGACTTCACGATCAGCACCAGTTTGAGCATCGAATCTTTTAGTTGCGATAGCATCAATTTCATCGATAAAGATAATTGATGGAGAATTTTCTCTAGCTAAACGGAAAACATCTCTTACCATTCTTGCACCTTCACCCAAATATTTTTGAACAAACTCAGAACCATTGACCCTAATAAAAGAACCCTTTGAAGAATTTGCCACGGCTTTGACTAACATTGTTTTACCAGTACCTGGAGGACCATATAATAAGACACCTCTTGGAGGATCTATACCAATTTGTTTATAAAGATCAGCCTGAGTTAGAGGTAATTCCACTGCCTCCCTGATTTCTTGCTTTTGCATATCTAAACCACCAACGTCGTTATAAGTGACATTTGGCTTTTCGTTGTCACCAAGAATTGAGATGGATGAGTCAGCTTCTGGTGGTAATATGTCAACCAAAGCATTGGAATGACGGTGTAAAGCCACGGAACTGGATGGCTTTAAAAGTTCACGATCTAAAGTGGATAAAATCTTCACTACATAAACTGAACCAGCAGTAGATGAAACTATACCTGTTGAGTTATCAATTGGTTCTAAAAACTGACCAATGACCAAAGGAACAGATTGGATACGTTTGACTTCTTCTTGGGCTCTGACGAGTTCTCTTTTCAAAAATCTTTGTTCATCTTTTATGTAATCCTCTTGTAACTGAAGTAAATCCAATTGTTTTTCGAGTTTTTTCAACTTTGTGTATGCGTCTATGCTATTATTATTATTGTTGCTAGATTTAGTTGACTTGCTATCCAAACTAATAATTGAAGCGATCTTATCATTATCAATATTCTGGATTTTTGTAGGTTTAATACCAAGTTGTTCCATTTTTTTTTGTGTCTTTCTTATTTTGAAAAAAAAAAAAGGTATATTATCTATTTGTTTTCGTTTCTTTTCGAAAGAAGAAATATTAATTTTCTGTTTTTCAATCTAATTGCAAAGTATTATTACAACTATTATTAATAGGGATAAAAAGATTATTGATTATTTAAGATACCTTTGGAACAATGTTTTGAAAATCGATTAACTACTGACAATTTTATTCTAATATTATTTCGTTTTGATTAATAATTATCAAATAGTTCAATAATATCTGACAATTAAGAAGCCAATTCCTCAAGAATTAGTAATTAATTACAATAAGGGAACGAGTTAAATTAATTAAATTAACACAATATATATTATTATCCAAAGGCTTAATCTAATCATTTTCAATATTCGTTGTATTTTCCAGTTGCCACTCAAACAAGAATAAAGAAAAAAAAAAAAAAAAAAAAAAAAAACAATCACGTGACGCAGAGAATGGAAAAAAAAATTAAAGAAAAAAAAAACAAAGTACAATATTAAGGTATAAAATTTTCTCTTCTCTCTAACTGAAAGCTACTTCTACAGATCAATGAATAAACACATAAGGCTTAATTATAAATATATACTTAAATATCAGGTGTTAGTAACGGAATAGATAATAATGATGGAGAAGCCTTTATTTCCACAGGCGCTAACAACAAGCTTTTTTTCAAGAGTGAAAAATGAAAATACATCAATTTATATTAGTACACAGACTTCAAGAACCAATAAAAGATCTGCAGCAGTTATTAATTATGCAGAAGATTATTATGACGATTTTGGAGATGATGACAGCGATTATCCTTCCAGGAAAAGATTACAACAGGATTCGTATTATTCCAATAATGGTTCAAATACATTGAGTAACCCGTTGTTACAAAATTTCTCTGGTAAAGTAGCTAATAAGACACCACATCAATATTTCACAAATGAAGAGCTTGTAGCACAAAGTAAACTAGAGACAGAACTAATACCCATAAGAATTAATGTTGAAACAAATAATAATACTAGAATTGTTGATTTTTTCATGTGGAATATTAATGAGTCTTTAATCACTCCTGAACAATATGCACAAATCTTTTGTCAAGATTTAGAGCTTTCAAGTAATGTCCAATCACAAATCAGCAGCTCAATACATTCACAAATTGAGGATTACTCACAATTAGTAAGAATAAATCTTCCAGAAGATGCATCAATCCATGTGATTATAGATTTAACTGTGAATTTGGATAAACAGTTATATGAGGATAAGTTCGAATGGGATTTGACAAATAGTGAAATAATATCTAATAATCATGATAAAAGATCTAAATGTGACACGCTCATCACTCCTGAACAATTTGCAGAATTAGTGGTTGCGGACATGGGTCTTCCACGGGAATTTTATCCAGCTATAGCTCATAGTTTGCATGAACAAATTTTGAAATTGAAAAGAGAGGCATTGGAAGGAAGATTACCACAAGAAGTTGTGAATGGGGCAGCATATCATCGTGAAGCTGGTTGGAGATTTGATCCAGAGAATTTGGGTGGTGAATGGAGTCCAACCTTTGAAACTTTATCGCAATGGGAGATTGAAAGAAGAGAAATTGAAAGAGAAAGAAATATTAGAAGACTCAAAAGAGAATCTATGAGAGTTGGTGATGATATGCTTGGAGGTGCCGGTGGTTCTGGAGGTTCAGGTGCAAGTACTGTTGAAGGTGGCAGATCTAGTAGAAGAAGAGGTGGTAGACGTTACGATGAATTAGATGGTTCATGGGTTAACTACTAATTATTATAATAATGCTGGTTTGGAATATAAAGAAAGAAAGTAATGGTAGAATTTTTTTTTTCTGAAGAATCACTAACTAAAAAAAAAATGTAAGCCAGAAAATTTGTAAGTAAGTGATATCGCTTTTCACTGCTATTAAACTGGTAGCATTTTGGATCTTGAGTTTTTATTTGGATTAATTGTATATGAAATAGTATCAACTTCCATTTCCTTGATGAAATAGAACTTGATTAAATAGATGCTAATTACTTTCGTCTTGGTTTCAAAACTTACTGCGATTAATGTGTACAGAACAGCTTTTGAAATGAACTCTAGCAACATTTCAACTTTGCTTTACATATTCAATTAGCCATTTTATTCATAATTGCTGTTCAGAGATGGATGCGATAAGTAACGTAATTGTTCAAGAACTTTCAAACTGTCATAAATTGATTAAAAAACTTACCAATAGTTTTGATATACTAGTCAAATACTTGGTTCACCTTGCTTACAAAAATAAAATTGATATGTTTGATATATTATATCTACGTTTTCTATGTTTCAGTGTATTCTCTTTGATATACTATCTTCTAGCCCAATTTCTATAATTATTTAGTTAATAAATCTCCAAACATAACAGAAATGACAAGAAGAATTTCTCTGAAAATAGCTTAAACATTTATAACATCATTCTTTTTTAGAGAATAAAAGCAAGTGAAAAAGAAAATAAAAACAAAAATATTAATAAGTAAAAAAAAGAAAAGAACAAGATATATGATGAATAAAATATACATTCAAAACACAAATAACAACAAAAAAATGATAAAAAATATAGAAAAAAAAAGAAAGAAGTTTTTAAAAAATTAAAAATGAAGAGATTATTATTTTGTTTTATTTTATTTCTAGAAAAAGAATAACAAAGATCTTTAAACTGTAGAACAAAAACACGTTTAACTGCAGAAATAACTTCTAGATAAATTAATCCAATTAACCACAGCAACAGAAAAGTTGAAAAAAATTTTTATTATTATCAGAAACAACGGAGTTTACATCACCTTGATCATTGATAGGATGCAAATTACGTCTAATTTGTTGCTGCCTAGTAGCATCATTAGCAGAATATGTGTTACCATTGTTGATAATATATGAATTTTCTTGTGCATTTTGCGGAAGCTGTTGTTGCTTTTGTTGTAGATTCTGTGATTGTGGGAGTAACAGCTGTTGTTGTAGTAGTTGTTGCTGTTGGTATTGTTTTTGTTGAAATTGTTCCACGGTTAATTTGGATTTTGAACGTGCGTTAGAAAGTGGCACTGGCTGCTGTTGAGAGCTACGATGCTGTTGTCTACTCTTTCTTGGGTTTGGATTCCCATAACCATGCAAGTTTGGTTTTTTATTTATGGAATAATCCCAACCCTTACCATCATTTAGGTCCATCCAGTCGTAGTGACCATCATCTGTTGCTCCTATCTCCTGTAAAGATCTATCCATTAAGAAAATTAGGTAATCATAATCAGGAGTCTCGTCAAATCTCAAATTACGAGTATATGCCAAATATTCGTGGAATCCATTTGGGAAATTACCGCACAAATCATCTAAGCTTGTACTCTGCTTCTTTTCACAAATTTTGTCATACTTCAATCTATTATTTGGAGCTTTCAAACCTTGCCAAGGCAATGAGCCTCTTAGAAAATACATAAACACATGACCCAAAGATTCCAAGTCATCTCTTCTACTTTGTTCTCTTCCTAAATGAGTGTTTATACTCATATATCTAGCGGTACCACTCAATGATTTTCTCTCTCTATAAGTGATATGTTGCTTAGTCTTTGGATCTCTATAATATTTTGCCATACCGAAATCGACAATATGTATCAAATTTGCATCTTTTGTATTAGGTAATCCTATCAAGAAGTTATCAGGTTTTATATCTCTGTAAATCAATGATTTTTCGTGAATGCTCTGAACTCTAGAAATCATTTGCTTGGCCACCATAATAGTAGTTTTAACTGAGAACTTTCTACCGCACCATTCAAATAAATCTTCTAAAGAAGGTCCAAGTAAGTCAATAATTAAAATATTATGTAAACCCTCTTGACCAAAATGGTAAACGTTGGGAACGCCCACACACCCACTCAAGATTTTATAAGCTTTGAACTCGTCTTTTAATTGAGGAGCATCCGTTTTCCTAGATTCGAATTTGATGGCTACTCTTTCATTTCCGACTAAGTTTAAGCCTTCAAAAATAATTCCAAAGGAACCTTCACCAATCTTGTTTCCTATTTTGAAATGAACGCCCACAACGTTTCCATTTAAGCCATGATAACTGGACATTATGAGTGTTTATTTTTATTTTGTTATGCTATTTGCAAATATTTGGGGATGTAAATCTGCAGAAAAGGACTAAAAGAAGCAATAATAATAATAATAATAGAAAAAACCTTGGAAATATTATATATGATATTTTAAGACCTTAATGTATTATAATTTCCAAATGTACTATTTCGTAATCTATGATGAAAACTTAACCTATAGTAAGTGATTTAAAAATGTAAGACAATTCTTTTTTAATAATTTGAAATATCAAAAATTGCCAATATGGTTTTGTTATAATGAAGACGATTTTTGGCAATAAGGTAGTATTCTAACAGATCTTTATTAACTTTATTAACATAAACCCAATATTTGGATAACAACAATGATTAAAACAGTATCTGGATATTTGGAATTTTTTTTTCTTTTTTTTCTTATTTTTTTTTCCTTAGAAAAAAACAACTATTTGTTGGTAATAATCACGATAAATTTATTTCGTAAGCCAAAGCCTTTTTGTACAAGATTTTAGTTTCTTTTCTTTTTTAATACCTATTCGAGCGAGATGTGAATATCCTTTGAATGCCTCTCTATCTTGTCAAACACACAAAGGGTAAATGAGCGGATAATCTTTTTCTATATATATATATATATTATTTATATATAATATACATATACATATATGAGTATACATATATATATATATACTAATATATATATTCTAGTTTATGGATATTTAGCTAATTATCTATCTATTGATTTATTTATCTATAAATATTTGATATGAAATAAGAAAATAGATTCAATAGTTCATCATTTAAGGATTCAAATACACGCCTATCCAACTTGTTTTATTTTATGTATGTGTAAAATTTTCCCTCTTCTCCTCCGGCGCTGCTACTAACTTTTTTTCTTGGTGTTTTCTTCCTGCTAGACTTTTGTCGCTGCTGTGTCTTTTAATTGCAATTAGTTGCGTTTGCGTCGCTAACGAGAATGAAAAGTCATTATTTGAATCGAAATGGTTATTTATAAAGTTAATAAAATAGATTGACCAATAATAACTAAAATTAATTGACAATCAAGTTGATTGGTTCAGCTTCAATATGCTTGGTTTGAAATTAAAAAATGCTAATTGAATTAGAAGCTGAAATTGCCATCGAGTTGGATGGATAGCCTAGTTTGGTTACAGAATTGACTTAAAATTGATAATTATTGAAAATAGTAAAGAAAAATAATGGCTTAAACTGGAACTAAAAATCAGTGACAATAAGATTGGAAACTAGTAATAGCTGAAGACGATTATGAGATACATATAGAATCTTAGTTCCAGTCACTCTAGCTTGATTATAAAATTGATCAATACCTGTAAACTGAGATTAAAATCATTGCTATTGAAGCTCAATTTGATTCAGTATTTGAGTATTAATTAATGTTTTTCTGTAACAAAAAGCTGCTCTTAATGATTTGATACCGGAATCGTGTTAAAATTGCTTTTTTATTTACTGATTTATCGTTTACTTGCAACAAAAATTAATTTTATACATATACGTATGATATTTGATTGTTACTCTTGAGAATCGATAGTTACTTTTGATAATTATCGGTCGCCTTGATTTCTATCCCAACTGTTCTTCTTTTTTTTTTTTTTAAACATTCAATAACATTGTCATCGAGATAAATTGTCGAATGTTAATTACTCATAAATTCTACACAACGGTCAATCACTATGTATTGTGATTTCAATATCCGATAAATGGTACCAATATTAATTGATTATTTTGAATTACCGCTCGATTTTACTGATAAAACGAGAGAATAATCTGGCAAAATTGCTCGCCCAAAATAGCAATCACTATGACTAATTTATTTATGGACGGTACAAAACGATAAATTACAAACCTTAAATGTCCATATCACCCAGATAATAGCAATAACTCTTTTATCCTATTCTCCAAAAACATAATAAAGAAATATCTACCCCTATTATAAATCTTATCAGCTAAATGCATTCTTAAGCTGTCAGAAACTTTAATTCATAGCAAAATAGTTTCATTGATATGCAACTTAAAATTATTACTCACATATAAGTGTAACCATCGAAGTCACAATCGTAAAATAAAAACCCAAAAACTAACGGATGTAAAAATGCATAGGTATCAAGATGTATCGATGTGATAGAAATATATGTAACGGTGTATATATGTATGGATTCAAACATTGTTTGTGTAAAGGTGTTAGTATGTCAAAATGTAAATGTGTTCTAATTTATTAATGTATTATGTTTACAATGTAATAGTATCCAGGGGTTGTAATGTGATGATGTATAGTTTTAACAGTGTACGAGTGTATAAATACATATGTACCAATGTATCAAGGTTATGAGTCAAAAATGTAAAGATATGTCGGTGTACAAATGTAAAGATGTAGTAGTTCTTAAATGTAATAATGAAATCAAGTAATAATGTATAGATGACCTTATAAATCAATGTAAGGATAAATGCATGTAATAGTTTAACAGTTTTAAGATGAATATATGTATAGATTGGTTGGTGTAAGAATGTTGACTTTGCATGCAAGCTGTAGTAGCATATTTCAACATGAATTACTGTTTTTGGAAATTTTTATTCTTTTGTTTTTCTATGTTTTTCAAACCTTTCCCAAGAAGGATATTATTTATGCAATACTAAAAAACCATAGACACCTCGTATCCTTAACGCTCACGTCAATTCCATCAAATATCATTTCAAATTATGGTTATAGCCAATAATTTACATTAAGCTGCTAATTTGTAATTTTGGGTTACAATATTAAAATATCTTTAATATATATATATATATATGAGTTCGCAGCCATACTTCACAGAATATAAATATATTTCATGTTTTAAATTACATGCGCCATTTTCTTACTATGCTGCTTTTTTCTATTATGATTTGCTACTCTTGATTTATTTTGTTCTTTTCTTCTTTGTTGTTGCAGCTTGTTGCTATTAGAATTGATTTTTTCTTCTTTATTGCTATCAGTGCTATTTTTGTTCGCATTTCCATGACTATTTCTATATTCTTGCTCTCCATCATTATGCTCCTTCTTGTTATTCATTAGCTTGAATTCTCCCCGGTTGAGAATTAGCAAAGATTCCAAGTTAGATCTTCTACTTTGATCCTTGTTCAACATGTAGAACCAGCCTTCAATCTGCTCATTACTCCATCCGGTTTTCTCAATAATTTCTTTCCTTAACTTACTTCTTCTATTTGCAGCACTTCTGTCTGCAACAGAAGGATTTTTACTGTACACAGCATACAAATACATTTCAATGTTTTTCAATTTCTCATCTTTGATAAATTGCATCTTTAATTCCTCGTTATTTCTACTTGTACTTGTGTTTCCAACAGCTTCTGATTGCGCTATTTCTGCATCAACGTAGGTATCATCTGGCTCATCTTCATCATTATTATAAATCAATGATAATGATAATTCAAGAGTCTTCTTTCTTAAACTGTTCTCATCAGAATTGTAAATCTCTTTATTGTTTAGATCAGTAAATCTCAATTGTTTTTTCTTACCCAAAATTACATTCTTGGGATTGAACTTCACTTTCGCATTGGGTTTATTTTCATTTTTCGTACTATCAATAATATTCAGAATTTCATGAATTTTTTCTGGATTCTCTAACAATTCATTAATAATATTATTTATCGGTTTTCCTTTATTAATTTTTAATAATTTTCTAACCTGGAAACTAGTCATGTCAGGAAAAACTGTTAGTATTTGCAGAACTTCCTCGCTCGATACATAATCGTCCATTTTTAAAATTTTACCCAATCTTTCAGCTAATAAATTTGTGTTACCATTTGAAATTTTTAGTTGGAAATATTCATTGTTAATTATTGCTGCAAAAAGTTTGAATTCAATTGAAAATTCTTTTCTATTGGATAATTCAAATCGATTAAACAATAAATCTATCAAAATTTCTAATTTCTCTAGTGAAGAGCTCATTAGACTTATCATCATTAAATTTTTACAAATGTTTGAATGAATAGAACTTCCATCATTGAAATATCTTTCTAACATTTGGATCCATTTCAAGTCAATAAATTTAGTTACAAATAGATCTATTTTTTTTTGGAAAAACTCATCTTTTTTACTGCCATTATTTTGTTTTTTATGGTTATTGTCCAATTTGTTAATCAATCCTAATAAAATTGCTAATAATTTAATATCATCATTACTATTAGTATCAAATTTTCCGTCAATTATCAATTGTTCTAAATAATTTTGTAAGGAAGTTATCAAAATAGGAGATTCTTTATTAGCTCCAGTATTTGAAATGATAGGATATGCTAACATTTCTCTAACTTTAAAGGCATTGCCTTCAAGATAAATTTTTAGAAAATCCCAGATTAATTCTCCGTTTATTTCAAAAAATAAGAGTCCCAACTTTTCTATGACACAGAATATCAAATTTCTCAACTGTGAACTTCTATCTGTGATATCCGTGTTGACATCCCCTAAAGTCAAAATATGATTCTTTTCATAAGATGTCTCTTTAAGATATTTCCGTACAAATTTCTTAGTTTCCTCGATTGTACCACTTGATAATTTTCTGGTCAATAGTAGAGAAGCATCCAGAGACAGAAAATCTTCTTCAACTTCTCCAAAATTTCTTGTCTTTTGGTTTGAAATTGTTGCATAAAGGAACTTCATATATTCTATATATGTGAGCAACAAACCAGCCCAAATTAAGGGGTCTTTATCGTACATGGATGAACGTAATTTGAACGGAGGATAAGCCACAACTGGAATATCTAATTTCTGTGAATCATCTTCACAAGAGCCAAGCTCATGTACCTGGTTTAATTTGGACGATGCACTAGATGTTTTGTATTGTTTCTTGGGAAGTTTGATACTCAAATCAACGGGCATATTATATGGATATCTCTTTTATATATATATGTATTTCCAATAAAATATAAACTTGTAATTAACTACTTTTTTTTAAACTTTTTTAGTTAAAAAGATTGGCTAAAAATGAAGAGAAAACGATTTATCAGATTATGTTATCAATTTTCATTAAATCATCCTTGTTACATCAGTAGTTACGCAAAAAAAAAAAAAAAAAAAAAAAAAAAAAATGAATACAAAGATTTCCAGTGACTTTGTGAAATTTAGTAGATAACAATCAACTTTTTACTAATCAATTATAAATAACAAGTTAAAAAAATAAAAAAATTGAAAACTGCATGATAGATTCTAATATTATATAGAGTCGACTATTGTTTGTACATGTTTATTACTGAGAGTATAAACATTAAGGTAAGGTAAGTTTTTTGAATGAAGTGATGTTCAGAGTTGAACAAACAAGTAAAAAATGTTTTTTCATCAATAAACAGACATGTAAGTTAATGAAAACCTAGCAACAGAAAATTGAATATAGTCGTGACTCTCTTTTGAAGAGTCAAAAATTTCTAAATGTCTACAAAATTATATATATTTCTTGAAATTTATTTCAGTTTATTTATTGATTTACTCAAAAATCCATTTATTTATTTACTTAAAAGACAAATCATCAAAAAAATACGAATTGGGCTCGAAAGAATATTGAATATACAAGTTAATTTTTTTGTGTTAAAGTTTCAAATTAACTGACTTATTTCTTCAATTTGTTGACCAATTCAACGTATTTTTCAGTGGAGAAAGACTTTGGTCTTTCAATAGCCATACCGTAAGCTCTGTCAATGATTAATTGAGGTAAGACACCAAAGGCTCTAGCAACACCGAATAAGACGGTGTAGAAAGAAGCTTCAGTCAAACCGTAGTGTTTCAACAAGACACCGGAGTGAGAGTCAACATTTGGCCATGGGTTCTTGGTCTTACCGTGTTTGGTCAAAACACCTGGAGCGACTTGGTAAACAGTAGAAACAACATGGAACAAGTGGTCATTTGGCAAGTGCTTAAGAGCGAATTCTCTTTGGGCAGTGTATCTTGGATCGGTCTTTCTTAAGACGGCGTGACCGTAACCTGGAACAACTCTACCGCTGTTTAAGGTATCCCATAAGTATTTTTCAATGGTTTCCTTGGTGATGTTACCCTTTAATTCAGAGTCTAATTTTTCCAACCATTCCAAGACTTCTTGGTTAGCTCTACCATGTAATGGACCAGCTAAACCACCCATACCGGCAGCAAAGGACAAGTATGGAGAAGATAAAGCAGAACCAACTAAGTGAGTGGTGTGAGCAGAGACATTACCACCTTCGTGGTCAGAGTGGATAGTCAAGTATAATCTCATCAATTCAACAAATTCTTTGTTTGAACCGAAACCCAACAAGTGAGCCAAGTTAGCACCGTAATCGACATCCTTGTTAACGGCACCGATTTTACCATCTTTGAAGACGTTTTGGTAAATTCTACCAGCAATCACAGGTAATTTAGCCAATAAGTTAATGGAATCTTCATAAGTGTAAGTCCAGTAATCCTTCTTGTTAACACCCTTAGCATAAGCCTTGGCGAATTCGGATTCAGTTTCCAAAGCGTTGATGGCAATACAGAATTGAGCCATTGGGTGCAAGTTGGATGGAGAACGGTCAATCAATTCTTCAACGTGCTTTGGTAATTCGGATCTGGCAGCCAATTCAGCAGAAAAGGCTCTAGTTTGAGCTTCGGTTGGGACTTCGCCGGTCAACAATAACCAGAACAAAGCTTCTGGCAAAGGTTCTTCACCACCTGGAGCTTTTGGTAACAATTTTTGGACTTCTGGAATAGATTTACCTCTGAATCTGATACCTTCTTCAGGGTCTAAGACAGAGCCTTCCCAGACTAAGCCCTTGATACCTCTCATACCACCATAAGCTTGTTCTAACAAGACTTCACCAATGACGACCTTACCGTTTTCCTTCTTGAATTTCTTGACAAACTCAGCCTTTTCTGGGTAGATCTCGGCAAAGGTCTCCTTCAAGGTTTTTTCCTTGGTGGAGTAAGCTCTCAAGGTTTGCTTGGTGAATTGGGATCTGAAAGCGGTTTTGGTGAAGTTTCTTAATGTAGCGGAACAACAAGACATCTTGGTTGGTTGACAAATGTGTATTATGTAAAGAGAAAATTATATGTTTTCTTTAAACTTTTTTTTTAATTTGTGGACAAAAAAAAAAAAAGATAAATTTAAGTAACAGAAATTTCTTGATTTACAAAGAAATAAAAAGAAAAAAATAAAAAATAAACTAAAACAACAAAAGAGAAGACAACAGAAGAATCAGAAAGCAAAATGTAAAAATAACTTATCAAGGGATTTTTGATTTCTTATATATGTGGAGGATCCCACATTTCGCGTCTTATACACATTTTTTTTTTTTTTTTTACTTTTTAGTCTGTATTAAATTTCAGTCCAATTATCATGTATAGAAAGAAAGAAACGAGAAACACAAAGAAGAAAAAAAAAAACTCAATACGTTTTCTCCATACAGAAAAAAAAAAAAAAAAAAAAAAATTCAGTTTTTGAATCAATTTGCGGAAAAAATTATGAAAAAGGTCATGCATTGCATTGGTCGAATGGGATTCAGGATTTAGGAATTGAGTTGCTATTGTAGGAAATATCGGGGCAGCAAACCGAGGGTTGTTGATAGCGGGATTGCTGATAGATGGATATTGCAGTCGAGTGTTGCAAGGGTTATTAGTCAACTGTAGAAATGAATTAGAGTGGCGTGTTGCAAGGGTAACCAGTCAACTGCTGCAAAGGGCTATTTCGGCCAACTGTAGAAACGGATTACAGCCAACCATTGCAACGAATCACAGCCAACCATTGCAACGAATTACAGCCAACCATTGCAACGAATCGTTGCCATGGTTGCGGGTTCGCTCAAGTCCTGTATTTGTGACTCGTATCGCAGCTATCGCCCTGGTGCGCACACTGCCGTTGGCTTACCTTTGTCTCTAGCATCATCTGCAACTGCCAATTGCCATATATGCTGTATGTTTACCCGTACCGCCCATGCTTGGCTGTACTCCCGCTTAACTGTGGCCCTCCTTATGCCATATTTGCTCTGGCTATGCTTGGTGCATCGTCTTTGACCTACAGATGGCTATAACGGATAGCCGTGGTTGTATCGGACGTTTTGGCTTGTCGGTGGTGGTACTTTCTGCCAAAGAAGCCGCGTTCCGGCATGGAATATCCGGTATCTCAACTCAGACAGCCAACAACGGTTGTCTTCAACGGAAACGGAGCCGAAAGTAATGACAGCGGTTGTTTTATTTGTCGTCTTCTTATTGGCCAGAGACTCGCATTCCGAAAAAACGCAAAACCTCTGAATCCTTACATCAAAACATTTTGCTCATTCGAGAACATCGAGCGGCTATATGTCCTAGCCCCTACAATTCAAGCACATCCTTACATCGCTTATCCTCTGTGTAACCATGGCAACCATCTAATGACAATTAGTGATAATAGTATAGTAACCAAGCGTAATAGAGAAATTTAATAGCTAAGATGAATAGCCAAGTGAGAAGCCAAGTGAATAACAAACTGAATAAGTGAGAAGCCAAGTGAATAACAAACTGAATAACGAAGTGAATAACAAAGTGAATAGCCGAATTTAATCATTAAATTCAGTGATTAGATTTCATATTACTCGACAGTGCAAATAAAAATAGTGCGACTCTTCAATAACATAAGCTTCTATCTTCGTGATTATACCACGAATCACACATACCCGAAAAGCCCTGTATTGCTCAATCTTGGCCAACCGTCACGGTATTTCTGCATATACTCTCTCGTTCACTTCTGCATGTACTATATATCCACCTCTACGTGTAGCATTTCTTTTCCTACAACTTATGCTATTATATTTTCTGCCTACATTATCATGCACACAGTTCTTCATCCTGTATTCATCTGTTCCGCTAGAAACCTATCGCACCCAAGCCATGTATTGATCAAACTGAAAAATTATGCTACTTTTCTGAAATTTCGCTGTTGGCGGTCCAATCATCGACACTCATCCATCCCACAAAACTAACTAACCAATCACAAGTCGACCACCACCCTGCGTTATCACAACTTCTTCTCGAATGGTCAAATCCATCACTTTTCGCTTTTTTCCCTTTCTCGGACACCATCTTTTCATGCTTGATTCATACTGGACACCCTGGTCCATTTAGTCCTCGTTATTTTAAACCCGAGATATCCGACATAATCACCACTGTTGTTCTTCAGTTCCTAGATGCGCTCAATCGCTGCCAAAACAAAAAATTATTCACCACGTTCTTTTCACCCATATTCCAGTAATCTTGGCTTGACTCTGGATCTTGATCCGGTACCATTCGTTATTTCAGCAGACGCTGTTGTGTCCTTCTATTTGAACTTATAAAAATATAGGCATCAACGTTTTGATAGAACTCATCATGGCAACCGTATCATGATACTTCACTGTAAAAATATTCATGCATGCACAAATCAATTTACGTAAATTACATGACTCTATAGATAGAACTTTATAAAACATTGAAAAAATGGAGTATTACCCAGATTTTAACGATCTTAGTTCAATTATGTCTCTCGTCGAAGTTATCTGAAGTTTTGTCTCCAGGTTTTTATTTTATTTCTTTTCTTTCTGGAATCAATAAAATGATAAACGGTAAACAGCTGGAAAACTAAATTGCATTTCTGTCAAAAGAGGCACACGTTTTTGTTTTTGTTCACAAAGACAGACACATTTTTATTCTCAAAGATATATGCTGTCTTGTTACGCGTTAGATATCCTACGGTTACACAAAGTGAATCCCCTTGAATTCCTAAGATCCTCAAACAAAAGAAACCATTGTCAAAGTGTTCCAGCAATTCTTCTTCAATTCAAGATGAGCATCTTCAGTTTTAGATTCACAAGTAAAAAATGGTCATATTTACTGTTAAAGCTGTGATATCAAAATAACGCATCTGCCAATCGCTGGTAGATTAAATTTCACTCTGTTTTCTTCTGATTTATTCGATATCTTTAAAATCTTCAAAATATCAATTCGTTTGCTCTTTAAACAAAATCAATGTGTTTTTCCAATTAAAAAATTTAACTTTTCCTATTTTCCATTCCTATCATAATTCCCAGTTTATGATCATCTCTTTTGTATTCATCTAATTTTCATATTAAACTTCCACACAGCCTGCAATGCATTTCTCTCTATTATCTAAAATAGTATCTGCTTTCTATCTTGCAAAACTCATTGGAGTTCCATTAATATCCTGTTTGATAGTAACTTCTTAGCACATGCGTTTCACCTGGTGTCCTCAAATAGATCCTCAAAACAACAAGCGTACTATCAAAGTATTAGTGAGGCAGAATAGCATATTGACACATAAGAGCTCTTCTATGTTTGAGATACGTTGGCAGTGATCATACAATAAATCCTTTGATGCAAAATAAAGTAGAAAAAAAAAATTGTCGAATACACGTGAGTTTCACGCGATGTATTCTAAAAACTATTAATTTTTCTTTTTTTTTCCCTTGGTCTTCTCTAATTAATCTATATTATATCATCAATTTAAGAATTGAAATTTAATATATTTTCTAAAAATGTTGATAATCAGTACCTGTCGTATCATTATTGAATATTTTTTAACAAAATTCATTGATTGGTAAAATCAGAATTGGTTCATAAACATCCGGATAAAAAAATTAATAGCAGATTGCCAAAGCTAGATCTGGAATCTTTATTATCTCAAATTGATTGAAAACAAAAATGTCACACCCCTATCTCCTAGTTTGCTCAATTGGAAATCATGGAGCAGGATACAATAATACACGCCATAATGCTGGTCATTACGTGAATAATAAACTCAGAGCGTATTTTGATGGCAAACCTTGGTCTAAAAATTCCAAATTATCTAAATGTGTCATTTCTGAAGTTTCATCTTATCCTATTCTTCTATACAAAAGTGAATCGATGATGAACGACTCAGGAATTAACATAGGTAAAAATTGGCCTGTTTTGAGAAGAGAAAAACTTATGGATGATTTTGATCCAGTGATAATGGTAGTATTACATGATGAACTCTCTTTGCCAGTTGGAAAGTGTAAAGTTCGACTCCAAGATTCTTCGCCAAGAGGCCACAATGGATTGAAGTCTATAATAAATAACCATGGCCCGAAGTTTTTAAGTATTGCTATTGGAATTGGTAAACCAGAGAACTCAAAACTGAATGGCAATTACGTACTAGGAAAATTTACCTTACAAGAGCTACATCTTCTTGACGGAGTAATAGACCTTGTGGCTGAATATTTAAAAGAAATGATAGATGGAAAGTATATATTTGAAACAAACTAAATACTATAAAACAAACTATATATATATTGTTTTTGTTTTTCTGCTTATCATATAGAAAAAAAAAAAAAAAAAAAAAAAAAAGTTCAGTTCAGCTCTTCTCTATAAGAATCTTTTCAGTTTGAAGTTTGTCAGCAACTTTCTTAGCCTCTGCCAAATTCGAAATAGCTTCAGTCAATAATTCAAATTTCTTAAAGACATTTTCAGTTAAAATTACAGGCCGTTTTGAAATATTCAATTCATCCAAGTACATGCCAACTTTACTTTGAACAGTAGGTTTAAACACACTTAACTTGCTGGATCGCAAATGAACACCTTGTTGCTGTTTAGAATGTTTCTGACTTTGATGCGATTGATTTGCGTTGTTACTAACTGTTGCACTATTATTACTGTTTTGACCCAAATTGTCAGTTTTATCAAAATATGATATACCATACATTTCTTGTTCTTCACGAGTCAATTCTTTCATTAGTAATACCGCTATTGGATCATTACTGTGATCCGTAGTATTGTTTGCTGAGCCTGTGCTTGAAGCAGTAGGAACGGTAGAACTCGTGCCATTTGTTCCAGTGATTGTATTCGACTTATCACTGTTATTATTAACTATCTTCTTTTTCTTGTCAAACATTAAAGCATTATAGAGTTGTCCAATACCATTTGACGTAAGATAATGACTCACATTCACATTACTTTGAGGGGAATCTAACAAATTCAATAAGCTGGCTCGTTCTGCCAATGTTTTTTGGGCAGAATTCTCAAAACGTCTCGCCTCTATAACTAGCGATTCCTCTTCCGCTATCTCAGCTGGTGATCGTGTCAATAATCTATTTAAATATTCCTTTCTCTTAACTTCTTTGTCTTTATCAAATTTCTGTAATTTTGTTAATAACTGCGTCTTGGACTCATCCATGATTCCAGCTTTGTTTAATATATTAATCTCTTCTGTCAAGATCTTAGAACATACTGTGTAGAACCTTTCTTTTAAATCTTCTAATTTTCTTTCTTCAAATTCATCATATCTATCATGAATTATAAACCATCTAAGATCAAATCTATTACATAATTCAAATAGATATTTCGTTTCTTCAAAAGTCCATGGTTTTGCTCCTAAAGTATTCTCTCGTTTCTCATCATCTTTTTTAATTAATCTATCGTATATCAGTTCATCAAATTTAGGAAGTTTCAAACTTTGATTATACTGTTCAAAGAAGTAATGCTCTGGCGCAATATATCCCTTAGTCCAATGCTTCAATTGTAATCCATCAGCTCTAGCTCCATTTGTGAAACTGGCATAATTCCAAGGTCCTGGTCTCTTCTTTGAGATACTTTTAAATCTATTTTTCGCTTTGGTTTGAAGACTTAAAGATGGTGTATTCTCACCCAACAAATTATATAACTCTCTATTTATTCCTTGGAGCTGTTGCAGAGACTTGGTTTGTGGCAGTTCTTTCTTTTGTTTCTTTTGTAGTGGTTCCGAAATATTGAACACATCTAGTATATCATTAGACATCTTGTCTCTGTCGTTTGTCAACTGCTATTTAGTATAAAATCTCAAAGCCTTCAAATCTCTGTTAACTATTAAATCCGTATATCGGTCAACTGTATTATAAGGTATTAAACTATAATGCTACTCCGTGTTATAAATGAAATACGCAATCAGTACTAGTTAATTGTTTTGTTTTTCATGAAGAGAATGATTTAATGAAGCTTAACGAAAACAAAATAGAAAAAAAAATCAATATTTGAAAAATGCATATACTAATTGAATCCGGGTAAACAGATTATTAGGGGCTCATATGCAGGCGTATATAGCAACTAGAAACTAGTCAAGAAGTGTCATCATGGTAGAAAATAGTAAGAAGCCAAATATGATTATCTCGACATATATATAATAAGTCTTTATATCAATAGTTAGATGACCGGATATTACACTTGGAATTGGTCCAATTTCAATTAAAATTTTCAAATAAAACAAGAAGTTGAATTTTGAAAAAAGAAAAAAAAAAGACAAGCTTATTTATTAATTTCAGTTATACACATAAACTATATTCAGCATGCCAGTTCGGGACAGATTAGCTCCATTTTTTGCCAATTCAAGAAAGTATATTGTAATTGGAGCATCAACTAACCCAGAAAAATTTGGAAATAAAGTAGTACATTTTTACAAATTTTATAAACTTCCAGTCGTCCCAATAAATCCTAAAAAGGATCCTGTATTGGAAATCCCTTCTGAATCTGACATTTTTGATGTATTTTCCAAGCATGGCTCCAATTTAAATTCTGATGGAAGTGGTGGTGGCTGGTCAGTTTCTTTTGTTACTAGGCCAGAGATCACATCTTCTATCATTGACAGGTTGATTGCTGACAATGCAAATAAAGATAGCATGCTTAAAGGTTTTTGGTTTCAGCCAGGTACTTACGACGAAGACATTATAGACAAAAGTAGAAACATTTTGAAGGTCAAAATAGTAATTGACGAATATTGTATATTGGTTAATGGTGCAGCAGCTTTGAAAAAAGCAAAAGAAAATGATGCGGAGTTTGATTAATATATAAGATAACATATCAAAGAATCAGGAATTGGTTATTCAGAAAAAACAAACATCAAGATACAAGACAAAAATATATATGTATAGGATTAATCGTAGATCTCAAGAAACAAGTTTGCGTAAAATAAATGCATAGCTTTGATTTCATAATCCCATTTCCCTGAGAACCTCAAGCTCAGCTTCGTGTGTATCAAAAAATTCTTCTTCCTCGTGTGGCAAGGTGTTATCTTTTTTTGTTTCGAATTCTTCCATCTTATTCGGTATTAAGTTATTTGAATCTTCGATTTGCGTAATTGAGTCCAGTATAACTGTGCTGTTACATATCTCATCATTATCATGTTTCTTTTGTGTATCAAAAAAAATTTCCAAATCTTCGTCAGGAAAATCATCAAATGCATCCTCGGATGAATATTCACATACTTCTTTGGTATTAATATTGACATTCTCTTCATTCACTTGTTTTTCATTTGTAATATTAGTTGAGTTATTCAACAGTACCATTCTATTATCGGGATGAGACAACTGTGTTTCAAGTTCTTTATTAATTGGTTGAGTTTCAGTATCGTGGTCAGTTTGCCTCTTTGTATTTCCTTTATCGTTTTGTTTCCCATTTATATTCTTGTCCCCCTGTTTCTCTTGAGCATGGTTGTCATATTTGTAGTCTTGAGTATCAATATCATTTTGTTGCTCTGTAGCCTTAACTCGCTGTTCATTTACTAACGAAGTTCCATTTAAATTGTCGCCTGTTTCAGCTTCATCATCACTATCTCCTACAAATAACCTATTCCTTCTTGGAATACTTATAGGATTCATTTCTGTATCACTAAATGCAGGCTCATCCTGATCCCCATTTATATTATCATTATGATTCTCTGTAGTATTCTGATATTTTTCATTTTCATTTCTTAATAAATCCAATTCAGTTTCATGCTCCCTTTGTGCCTTAGTCTCATCATCATGAATCCACTGTCTTCTATATGCAACTAATCTATCATTCTTGTATAACGATTGTTTGTAATAACACATTGTGGCAAAATCTTTGAAATTTGCTTTTGGAAATACTGAATGTGCCCAAAGTTGATAAAATTGTAACATCTTTGTAGCATTGTCAAATTCAGTGGAGAACGAAATATGTTTTTTAATTTTTGATGACGAGCTTTTCGCTGTCCTCGTGGAAGACTTGAATCTAACTCTATCTTTGAAATGTTTCCGAAGATATGGCAATCCAGAATTAGACAAAAGCTGCTCATCATTCAAGACAACTAGTTTTCTTCGGGTTTTCATATTCATTGATCCAAGACTAAGAATGTCATCATCATCATTTGTTGGTATATTTGATGACGCTCTGTTAGGATCCTGTTCTGCAGTAATATCAATGCCATTGTCTTGCGAAGTATTCTGGTTTGAGCTTGATGTAAACCGGGCTCTCTCTAAATCATTTTCTTGAACGAACAATGGAACTACCTGTTCCTGTTGTGGCTCTTCCACTTCATTATCTGAATCGTCCGAAAATAAGTTCTCCATTGATTGTACAGTTTTCCTTTATATTATTCTATTGTAAGTCTATTATCTTATCTACTTATACATTTAAGTTGCTTCAAGGTGATTTTTTTTACGTTCTTTTTGCATAATATTGTATTTGTAAATATGTGATTTGGAATTTTTAAAGCTGTTTAATCTTCGAATTCATTTCTTGAAGAGATCATTAAGAAAAATAATAAAAATAAAATAAAAAGACGCGTATTTTTGAAATAAAATACGCGTCAGTCTTTTCAGACTATTACTATTTTAGGTATTTTTGTAAAAAAAAGAAAAAAAAAAAGAGACTATATATTTAAAAAACTCACGTGAAGTAAAGATTTTGGATTTATTGACTTTAGGGTTTACTACAGAAAGAAAAGAAAAATCTGAAAAAATCCTAATCATGATATTCTAATCCAAATAATAAAAGTTAAATGAGGGAGCAAGAATGAGCATCCAGAAGAAGATATAGTGTTTTTTTTTGTCAACCATTATTGAAAGTTCTTTCTATTCTGAAACAGAATCATATGGTTAAAAAGTTGAGAGAAAAAACCATAATAGAGAATAAATCAATTAAAAATGGCTGTTATTACCCCTGAGATTTTGAATAAACTACAAAAGAATCCCGAATGTATTCGAAACATTTGTATATTGGCACATGTTGATCATGGTAAAACTACATTATCGGATTCCTTAGTGGCAACAAACGGTATAATTTCATCGCGTATGGCAGGGAAGGTAAGATATTTGGATTCTAGAGAGGATGAACAATTGAGAGGCATCACTATGGAAAGTAGTGCTATTTCTTTGTATTTCAAACTTTTGACTAGAGATCTTAAAGACGAGAACAAATCCACAGTCAATGAGTATTTGATTAATTTAATTGATTCTCCAGGACATATTGATTTTTCTTCCGAAGTATCTATTGCTTCCAGATTGTGTGATGGTGCGCTAGTCTTGATTGATGTTGTTGAAGGCATTCAATCGCAGACAATCACAGTATTGAGACAAGCTTGGAATGATAAATTGAAACCTATTTTAATTTTAAACAAAATTGATAGATTAATTACGGAATTGAAACTCACGCCAATAGAAATTTATACGCATTTAAAAAAAATCATAGAGCAAGCCAATGTCATCATTGGTAATTTGTTTATGGATGATAGAATTTTGCAAGACGAACAATTCCGTGAACAAGAAAATAACAATACTAAAAATGAATTTGTTGAAAAAGATGATGCTGATTTGTATTTCCAACCTGAAAAGAATAACGTCATTTTTGGAAGTGCTATAGACAATTGGGGTTTCACAATTAAACAATTTCTGAAATTTTACGAGAAAAAATTAGGTTTCAAGAGTGAAAATTTACAAAAATGTTTATGGGGTGATTTCTATTTGGATCCAAAGACTAAAAAAATTATAAATTATAAAGGATTAAAAGGTAGAAAGAATTTGAAACCTTTATTTGTATCTTTGATTTTGGATAATATTCACAAAATTTACCAAGAAACAATGTTACAATCAGGCGAGAAAAATTTAGAAGTCTTGCAAAAGATTATTTTAACTTTAAATTTGAAAATCTTACCAAGAGAATTGAGAAGTAAAGATAGTAAATATTTATTGAGATTGATGATGTCACAATGGTTACCTATTTCATCATCGATTTTGATCACAGTTGTTGATTTCTTAGATTCACCTACGAAGGCACAAGCAGTTAAGTTCCCAGAGCTTTTAAAGGAACTCGATGACAGGAGTCTTATGAATGAAGCATCAAAGCCTCTCGATGAAAAGAAAGCAGAATTCAATCTGCTACAGAAAAATATTATTGACTGTGATCTGGAAGGTCAGATTTGTTGCTATGTATCTAAAATGATTAGTGTCCCAGAAAGCGAATTACCTATAAACAAGCGAACAATTTTCTCAACTGATCTTAAAATAGATGAAGATTTTATAGAGAAGGGTAGAATAGCAAGAGAAAAGGCAAAGAAAGCTGCTGAACAAGCTTTACTATTAGAAGAAGAATCTCAGAAAAAGAAGTCTGATTTAACTGCAGCATCTAATAGTGTACCTAAAGAATATCTTGATTATGAATTTGATCCTGATCTAGATGCAGATTTTGAAGATTTTACTATCCTGGGATATTCTGCTGCTGATGATAAAGTGAACCAAAGCAAGGAAGTGATGATTGGTCTTTCAAGAGTATATTCTGGCTCTTTGAAAATAGGTTCTAAGCTAAAAATTATTTCTCCAAAATATGAACCAAATGAAGAAGATGAAGAAATTCAAAAAGAACAGTTAGAAAATTATATCACAGATTTTGAAATTACATCGTTGTATCTTATCATGGGCAGAGAGCTTATTGCTATCAATGAAGTTCCTGCTGGTAACTTAGTAGGTATTGGTGGTCTTGATAACAAAGTGTATAAAAATTGTACGTTGATATCTGCAGATTGCACGGTTGACAATTTTGTAAATCTTGCGAAAATTTCAAGTTCATTATTGCAACCTCCTATTGTAAAAGTTGCTGTTGAACCAGTTAATCCTTTATATTTGGATCATTTGGATAAAGGTCTAAAGATTTTGGAAGAGAGTGATCCTATTGTTAAAACTTATATAAATGAAAATGGTGAACACATTCTTTGTTGCTCAGGTGAATTACATTTGGAAAGATGTTTGAAAGATTTGAAAGAAAGATTTGCTGGTATTGATCTTCAAGTATCTGAGCCAAATATTCCATATCGAGAAACTATCGTAGGGGCTGACTATATTTACGATAATGATAATTCGGGTAACGGAATGGATTATGAAGGATTCGGTTCTAAAGATATTAATCCACCAAAAAATGTAGAACTTGGTCGTGGTGTCGGTGTTATCCAGCTTTATGATGATGCTCATAGCACAGTTGAAGATGAAGACAAAAAAGCAGAATGTTCACAAGAAATTCCAATCCTTGAAGATGAAGATTTTGTTAAAATTAAAATCAGCGTTAAGCCCATACCTGAAGCTATTGTGAATTACTTAGTTGATCATGAAAAAAAGAAAGATCAGGATGAGTTAATTAAGGTTATCCGTGACGACCTTAGGAAAGAAGACGTAAAGCGAAAAGTTTTGAAATATAAAGAAATATTTTACAATTGCAATAATGATATTAATGAAGATAGAAATAATATAGAACATATTGAAAAAAGTATCATACAATTGGTAAAGAATAATTTAGTGGCATTTGGTCCTAAAAGAACAGGTCCTAATTTATTATTTGATAAGACTGGTAAACTAGTAACCAATGTATTTAGAAATGATAAGAAAAAGAAATTTATTTTAGAAGATCCAATCTTGAATGGTTTTCAGTTAGTTACTAACGAAGGCCCTATCTGCGCAGAAGTAATGCAAGGTGTTGCAATCATTATTGAAAACATTGAAGTCAAGGCCATTAAGAAAAATAATGGCGTACCAAATATTAGTAATTTGTCTAACAAATTGTTGAAGAAATTTAAAGATTGTGTATATGAAGGTTTCCTAGATTGGTCTCCGAGATTAATGTTGGCTATTTATTTGGTGGAGATTCAAGCTACTAGCAAGTCATTAGGTAAAATTTACACTATTATTAATAAAAGACACGGCCAAATTTTGAGTGAAGACATTAAAGATGGTTCGACTTTATTATTTGAAATCAAAGGTATATTACCAATTGTGGAATCATTTGGGTTCAATGAAGAATTTTTCAAGATTACTTCAGGTGATGCTTCCATTCCACAATTAATTTTCCAAAATTACCAAATTTTGAATGAAGATCCATACTGGAAGCCAAAGACTACCGAAGAATTAGAATTGTTAGGTACTGTTGCTGAACGTGAAAATTTGTCATTAAAATATGTTAACATGATTAGAAAAAACAAAGGTTTGTTTGTCGATGAAGTTACAGTTAAGAATGCAGAAAAACAGAGAAATCTTAAAAAAGATTAGTCATACAATAAAATATAAGAATATAGCAAAGCTCACAGACGCCTAAATGCTGCGAATTTTATTTATTTCTACGTAAGATATCCACATATTGTAGCAGTTGAGGACTGGACTCGCTGTTTTTTTTTTTAAAAAAAAAATCATTTGGAAAATTATGTTCCGAGGACACTTATTATTATCGATATAATTTTCAATCTATAAACCTAAAACTTCTTCGACACCAAAGATAGATGTGAAAAAACCAGCCAATGCTGCAAAATGCTCAACCTTATACTTACCAAGAATGTCAGAAGCACAAGTAGCTACGTATAAATCAAGGATATCCCAAATAACCCTTTTTAATAACTTGCGATCGATTTTTCTAAAACTAAACACGCATTGTTTTGTGAAATCTTTTGCATTAGTTTCAGACTCTTTTGATTTGTTTTCAGAAATTTTGGTTTCAATTTCTGGTTGTGCAGCATTTTCTTTGGTTAAAGTAATTTGTTTATCAATCAATGTCTTTGTGTCTGCTACGAGAGCAAAACTAATGGCAAGAGCCCAGAATTTAGAGGCCAACTTTGTTGGATTATTAATCGACTTAACAAGATTTACCTTCAATAATTTTTGCAAAAAAGACAAATTGTCAAAGATCAAATAAGCAGCATACATAAAATTTTTTAAAATATTCATATTACTGATCAATGAGAGGTTTTTCACTGATGAGACTTTGGCAAGAATTGTCTGAATATTTTTAATATGATTTAAACTTTTGAATAATCTTAATGCTTTTCTAATATAAGATAGATCACCAGTAAGTTTGGAATAATACAATCTATCTGATCTTTTAACATAAGCAGACGACGCAAGCGTTCTTGACAAATACTGGGATAATCTTAAAAGCTTATCCCTCCCATCTAAACATGTTGTTAGTTTTGTGTCAAACAATTAAGATCGCTACAATTTTGGCCTCAATAATGATACATACTTGTTGACTTCAACACGACATCTAATTTGTTCAACGAGTCAGATGTGGATTTTAGAATAATGGAATGACACTCGGACATTATGTGTTGGTAAACTGAGGTAAACAAGAAATTGCTAAAATATAATGCTGTTGAAATTAAAATATAAATATAATGCGGCTAAATTATAATAATATTAAAATCAAATATCGTTAAAATCAAGTGTACTTATATATAATTGATATAACAACCGCAGCATAAATCAACCAAAAAAAAAAAAAAATTATAAAATAGAAATAGAAACTAAAAAAATAAATAACTATCCTTCACAATTATTCAGAGAAAATGTAATAGAAATTTCAATAGAATACAATTATTCAAATATAACAAAAAAAAGTATTTATCGTTAAAACGAATTTTATCTCCCTTCTTATTATCATACCTTGATAGCCAACTAGCAGGATTCGTCCCGATATTTATACTAAACTCCCCCGGAATTAAGCACACTCTCTTTCATTTTTCATGTGGCTTTAATTTTTTTTTCTTCAAGTCCAGCCAGTATTGTTGTGTGTGTTTTGCTCTTTTTTTTTTCTTTTAGGAAATCCAGAGAGTCATATGACTCTTTGGTTCTTGCATACACATCATTAATGTAAAAGACCCTCCAACCTCGCTCTGCCCTCGCTCTCCCCCCCCCCCATTTTTAAGAGAAAAGCAAGGCATTTTGACTAACTTTGTCAATTTCTCAGAGAATTGGCTACTTGATTTCAAAAAAAATTCTCCACAATAATAATTGGAAATCCATTGTTTACATTTTAGCACTTATACGCAGCACGGTTCTATGAAATTTCTGTATTGATCAAATTTAAATAAAAACATAGAATTACACTGTGAATATTTTGCAAATATTCTTCATCAATTGTACGAATTTCGAGTCTTTTAACAATATGTCGTTGATACTAACGAATAAATTAGTATTTGTTTTTTGAAGAAAATATGATTAACAACCTCAAAAAAAAAGAAAATTGTTAACTCCGTGTGCAAAAAACGGATTTTTGAAAAAAAAAAATCTCTTTTGGTGATATTAATAATTTTACCATGACTAGAATTATGAATATCGGATTTTGGAAAGATAAATGATTGAAAATTTTATTATTGTAGGCAAGAAATTCTAAATAGTTCTTTATATACATACATCATATTTATCTTCTTCGTGACAAATGATAGAAAAAAAAAAATAAACCATGACATAGATTGATGCAAATGTGATGCAAATGTGATTCAAAAAATAATATGATTAAAAATAAAAACAAATTAAAAAGTTATTTAGGATGAAACAAATTGTTAGACAAAATATTCTGTCTCTTAAATAACTATCAAGAATAATAATAAAAGAGAAATTAAGACAAGTGAGAAAATAAAATTAAAAAACAGAAAGAAAAAAAAAAGAAGAAATCTAAATATTCAATAAATTTTCCATATTTGTCAAGGATGGAATCAATTTCAAATTTGACATTGACATACAACTTTCCACACGATCCAAATTCATATTTTTCAAAAAATTTAAATCTGAGCTACTATTATTACTTGGAAAACCATTGGTGCATTTTGTTTTATCAGTTGCATTACTACTTGTATTATTATTGTAATTTTGCAGACTTGTACTATTATTGTAATTTTGCAGATTTGTAGCATTATTGTTACTCATAGATACATTAATGTATTTTGCAAATAAATCTTCATCCTTATAGCATGCTGCTTGTGCTGACGAATTCGCATTGTCAAATAATACATTATTTTTGAAAACATTACTATTGGAATTAGTCTGTCTGCAGTTTGTCAGCTTTGAATCAAATAAACTTGAAAATTCAACTTTAAGACCATTTTGTTTATAGGAGTTATAGTCACTTTGACAAGTATTCAGGGTTTCCTTTTTATCATACCTGAAAGCACTATTTATCAACGACTCTGAATCTGACGTTCCATTGTAATCTTCATCCATACTGTTCACATCATCACTACTACTACTGCTACTACTGTGATATTCTGAAAACTTATTAGCAGTATTTTTACTTCCAAGCTCTTGTTTTAAGGAAAAATTGCTTCTTTGGAAATCTTCAAAAGATGGAAATTCGGTGTCACTGATTCGTGTAATATTATATCCATGTTTTACAGTTGGATTGGAACTAGCTTTTACAAGCAATCCGGTGTCTGTGTTTCTTCTTTTAGTACTAAACAACAGATCAGAGTTATTGTTATTAGATAATTTTGGAATATTATGCAGCAAATCGTTAAAAAGGCCAGATGCAAATGGAGAGTCTCCATTGGTAATATTACTGAAATTGAACAATTGTGCATCTTCTTTTTCTTCTTCTTTAATCCCGTTAAAAGAGTGTTGCATCTTTGTATCTCTTTTATAAAGATTAGATTCATCATAGTCATCATCTTCAACTTTAATATAATAATTATCAAAAGATTCTTGAATGAATTTGTAATTTGCCAATACTGGAACCATGTTTTTTACTCCTTTAAAAGAAGAATAACCGGAATTTTGCATGGCTAATTTTCTAGCAACGTTCTTGTAAGGTCTGCCGCCCCATGATAATTTTAAGAAATAGTCACAGGAGTTTCTAAATTTTTTTGATTTTAGACAATTTGAACAATGTGGTTTTCTTTCATCACATTTAATTTTCATTTTCTTGCAGTTATTGCAGCCAAATCTGCTTCTTGTTCTTTTCTTCGAGACCGCTATTTTTGAATTACTGGCAGGAGCTATCATTTTTAGAATAATTTCTGTTCTCAAAAGGTTTTTAGAAAAAATAGAAAATCAACAACAAATGGGTAGGGTTGATTATGCAAAGAGTGGTAAACACATAAGTAAACTAATATAATTTAGGGTAAGTATAGTTCTATATCTTTAACAACTAATCCTTAAATAGACGTAGATAGATATGCATATATATATATATATATATATATTTCAAAGACTATGAAAGTTAAGAAATTGAAAGTAAAATCAATAAAATAAAATCAAATAGAACAGAAAAAAGCAAAACAAACAAAGTGACTAAAATATAAACTAATAAAATCATAAATAAAAATAAAAAGTAAAACAAAATAATGTAAATTTGTCATGAATTCCCAATAATAAAGAAAAAAGAAATGTATTTATATCATAATCTCGATTTCAAACAACTGATCCATTTAGAAGGAATTAAAAATTCTTTTCTTTTTTCAATTCAATAAGTGCCTTCAGTTAATAATGCGATGGATGACTTTGAAATGTGGGGCAACAAAGACAATTTCATACTATACGCCCTTGCTTTGTTACTGATGTCAAATCTCTGTGCCAGTTACCCCACAAACTATATGTGCTCCACAACTACCTGCATCCACCTGCAGAAGCCGACGACCTTTTCTTGGTTTTTATTCAAAAAAGACTTAATATTATAAGGAAATTTTCGGAACTAAAAAAAAAAAAAGTACATAACAACATAATAAAAATAAAACAAGTCTAGTTGTTTCTTTTACTACTTTTTGACTTTTCGGACAACCAATCAAGGTGTGCCTTGACAGAATGCCTCCTCTCAGTGTAGTGATATGGCATAAAATTAACCAACTGCTACAAAATGATTCCATTAGTAGGTTACTTTTATTGATACATCGTGTACAGCAAGCTCTTTCTCTAACGATCTAATAAATAAGCTAAATGTCATTAGATGGACAATGATGAGCAGTATGTAGTGACTAAAGACATGTTTAAGAAGAACTGGTGACCGCTCTTATGTTGCTCCAGATTTGATTATATCAAGCACTACACAATGCTATTAAATATTTTACAATACTATTACGCATCATACATACAATTCTAGCAAGTATTTTACAATGCTAGTGAATGTTATAAACGCTCTTAAGTGTTATACTATGTTATTAAATAGTATACTGTACTGTGCAACACAATACAGCATTACATTAACCAATATTTGCTACACCATTATACTATATTTCTTAAATAATATGTTGAGTATTGTATTACGTTACTATCTAAATGTTAGCCCTGGAACATGTGCTGGTAACCAGGATCCACCCGTGTCCTATTATGTCCTGATAATATATCCTGATCATGCACTATTTGCGTTATGTCCGCATTTCATCCGCACATTGCCATCTAAATTTGTGTATATAATGTTTGTAACTCGGAGTAACATATAAAATATACACAAAAAGAAGAAAAAAAAAGTGCCGTGGTATTGTCAAATGTGGGGATAGAAATTGTTTAGGCAGAAAACAAACTGTTTTTGGATTAATTAGTTTGTTTTCGATGACGCTGTCTATAAGAATAATGATGTGGGGTACATCTATCATCCATGACATTATATGTTGTCATTTCTTTTTTTTTATTTTTTTTATATTATTTTACTTTATTTTCTCTCACTCCATTTTCCCCAGACAGAAACTTGCTGTATTGGTTGCAATCCATGCTCTAATCAAAAAAAAGCCGAAAAAAAAAAAACGCTCTCCGGAAATTGTGCGCTTAGATATCTGCATTTCTTATAACGTGTTTCACGTGATTATATTTTGTTTTTTTTTTCTCTGTTTTTCATTATCTGCTAGGCAATGAATAATATAATTGGATTTTCATTCAAATGTTTTTAAAAATAGTATATATAGATAAACAAATAATAGAAACAAATTATCTGATAATAGAAATAACAAAAGCTGTTTTTTTTTCAACAAAAATAAAAAAATAAAAAAATACGAAAAAAAAAAAGAACTACAAAAAATACAAGTGTAGCATTATTGTACTGTTGTTTGACATGTAACGAGCAAACCGTTGAAACATATGCTGCTTAACAGAGGTTTGAACGTTGATTCCCTAGAGCATAATCGTAACGTAGCATCATTGTACATTCAAATATTCTCAGTAAATGCAGTGGAAGTCTTAACCTTGCCACCGTTGATCTTCTCTTTGAAAATCTTATCCATACTACTAGTTCTCTTTTGTGGAACTGCAGTAAAATCTTCCTCCTCTTCACCTTCAGTATTCAATCCTGTCGCTTGAGATTCGGCCTCATCATCTTCATCTTCTTCCTCTAAAATTGGATTCTCCTTTTTATCGACAGGTTCTGTGATATCTTTAGCAGAACGAGATTCTTCAACGCCAGCTTCAGCTAATGTATCTTTGTCTTCAACTGTTCTATCTTTGTTTTCATCAGTTGCATCAGCTCCTACATCTTGCTTGGCTTCCGCGGTAGCCGCATCTTTGCTAACTATAGTAGTGGCTTTAGTTTTTTCAGCAGCCTTGTCTATAGTCGTATCTTCTTTATCAAAAACTCTCTTGGAAAAATTCTTAAACAAATTATGGCTAGTTGGACTGCTTGGTGGCTTTTGCTTTTCACTTGGTCTTTCAGCAGCAGCCTCAGTAGCAACTGGAGAACTTGACGAGTTTGATCTGACTCTTTTCGATAACTTTTCAAAAAATGAGCCAGCCTTCTTGCTTGGAGAACGAACAAGATTAGCACCATGTACCTTCTTAGAATTTTCAGTTGGCGTAGTAGCAACAGTAGCTTCGGATTCTACAGTAGAAACCTTAGTGGCACCTTCAGCAGTTGCTTCAGTATTGGCTTCTTCTTCTTCTTCATCTAAGTTTGGAGTAGCTTCCTTAAAGTCTGCATGCAATTCTCTCCATTTTTCATCAGATGCCTTCAATTCTTTCAAGATCTCTTCTTGTTTATTTGCCAACTCTTCCTTTTGTAATTCAAGTTCACGAATAATATCTTCATGCTTAGCCAATTCTTCTTGATATTCCTTTTCAGAAGCAGCCTTCTTTTCTGCCTCTTCTTTCAATGCAATTTGTTTGATTTCATCTTCAAGAGCTTTAATCTTATTTTCGTTAAAGTCAGAAACGCCACCAACTTCACTTGTTTTAGTTGCCAATTTCTTTTCCTCATCCAAAGCTCTCATAGCTTCTTGTTTGAACTCCATTTCTTTCTTTACTCTCAAATGTTGTTTAACAGTAAGCTCCTCATCATCTTGTGATTTCTTTTTAGAAACTTGATTTTGTTTTTGTTCAGTAATTCTCTTAGTGACCTCATTCTTCTTGACTTCAATCTCTTGTTGAGCTTTAAGAACTTCCTGCTGATTAGTAGCTGTCTTCAATCTTGATTCAGCTAATTTCAATTCTTCTTCCGCAGTCTCTAATCTATCTTTGGATTTCTTTAAAAGTTCATCCTGGAATTGATTAATCTCCTTCTTACTATCTACCAAATTTTGCAAAGCCTGCTCCTCCAAAACTAAGCCATCATAAATCTTGGTTTCAGTAGCAATTTTCAACAAGACTGGCTTCAATAACTCTTGATTTTCCAATGTTAATCTCTTCAATTCAGTCTGGTTTTCCAATTTGATATCAACGAGCTCTTTATCAAGTTCAGTAGTTTGCTTTAATTTGCTTTCATTCAAATTCTTCAAGATCAAGTCATGTTTCTTTTGGGTCTCTTCAAGAATCTGCTTTTGATTATTAATTTCATCATCTTTAACCTTCTTTAATTCTTGCTTCTTTGATAAATAATCTCTCTTCACTTGTTCAATTTCTTTCTTTTGCAGTTCCTTGACTTGTTTCATTTCACTCTTATTGTCCAACTTAAGTTGTTTGACAGCCTTTTCATGGTCTTCTAATTGCTTTTTCAATTCAGCTTCTTTTTGAGCATATTCTTCATCAATCTTTCTTTGTTCTTCTGCTTTAGTTGTAATTTCCTCTAATACAGGCAGAACAAATTTTCTAGCAATGGCTTCAACATCTTCGACATTCATTTTTAAACCACCACCTAAATTATATTTGCCATCAACAGCTCTAGAGTAATAGGCATTACCATTATAATTTGAGGCATAAATGTCACCCAGTTCAACACGTTTCTTAGCAATAGCAATAGCTTGTTCATTGAATCTCTCATTTGAGAAGATATAAGAGTCACGACAATTGTTATCAATTTCTTGTAATGTTTTTGTGACTCTTTCATGTACGACACGTGCAAGGTTTGAATCAACAGCGGTACCGCTTGTGATACTAACGGAGCCGTTATTGGCTGAGAGACCATTATAATTGAATGAATTTCTTCTGTTGTTGCCAGTTTCAATGAATGACAAATCAGCAGCAGTGGCTCTACTGGCACCCATTGCTGCATGAGATGCGTCATATTGCTCACCATTTGTAAGGTACTTTTTAGTAAGACCATTACGAGTTTGAGTGCCAGGTTTATGGGTACCTGCGAGTCTCATACTTGTCAATACGGAGGCATTTTCAGCAGCTACAGCATTTAATTTAGAAAAATCAATGCTTGCAGAGGTGATTGATTTTGAAGGTCCAACATAAGGAGTAGGAGCACTAGCGATAGAATCTTGGATCAGTATTGCGGAAGTGTCGGCAGAAGCTGCTGCTGCATTTCCTGCCAATCTTTGATCCTCTGTAGGTTTCTGTTCATAATAAGATTTATTTTCTAAAGCGACGGGAACATTATTTGCTGAATAACGATATGCGGTCATTGCGGCATAAGCTGAGTTTTGTCTAACATCTTCTTCATCTTCAAAATCTTCAGCGACCGAAGTATCACAGGTGTCTGCGTAAGCGGCCGTAGAAGAATTAGTGGCAGCGGCAGCAGCGGCACTTGAATAGCCAGAGTAAGAAGAGACGGAAGATGCCGATGATACTGATGAGGTAGCTGTAGATTTTTTCTTCTTTTGCGATTGCTTTTTAGGAGAAGAGGAAGAATTGGCGGCCAAAATAGCAGTTTGGGACTTTGGAGGAACATATACCGAGGTATTAGATGTTGATTTTGCAGCCAACTTTGCGGCATTTACTAAACAATTTTTTGAGTTTGGAATTCCCAAGGAATGACCAAGTTGGTTATTTGCCAATTGTTTCTTTTTGGCAAGAATGTATTTGGCACTTTCAGAAAGCAGCTCCGAGTCTTGTTTATATACTTTTGTCGACATGATTTGTATTTTATAAAACTTTACCAGCTAAAAAAAACAATTAGATACTAAATAATAGAAAAAAAAAATAAACTCAAGCCTATTGTATATAACTTAAAATATATATATGATTACTAGGTCAGTGGATATTGCCGACACAAGAGCTATCAGCAAATGGTTCCTACAGCTCGATGTGGTAAAAAATGACAATTTGATGAAACCAACAAACTAGATGGTTTTCTTGGAGTAACTGTCAATCAAGGGACTATGAATATGTAGCTTTTTCAATTAAATAATTATCAATCAATCAATTATCAATCAATCAACTATCAATCAATCAATTATCAATCAATCAACTATCAATCAATCAATTATCAATCAATCAAACTATCAATTAAACAACTATCAATTATACAATTGTCAGATAATAATCAGTTAGATATCAATCTCTTAATTTATCAGCTAGACAATCACACACGACTATGGTTGATTAAATAACTTTATTGAACCAATAATGAAATAGCTATAAATGGTCGAGTATTCTTGTTCCTTCTGCGCAAGCAAGCCAAAATAGCTTATAATAAGTTACATAAAAGCAAAACAGCAATAAAAGAGAGAGAAAAAAAAAAAAAAAAAAGAATGCCATAGAAGAAAAAGAAAAAAAAATGACTCCATTTTTCTGTTTATCTTCAAATTGCCAGCATAAAGAAATTGCCATTTTTTTCTTGTTCGTTATTCTTCTTTGTTTTTTGCCTAAACTGTCACTCTGAAGGCCGACAATTATTCTTTTTGTGTGGATGTGTTTGTTTGATTGTGGGTTTTGCCATCATGTGACGTAATTTGAGTGCTTTTAGTTTAGTCTAGTGTGTTTAGTTGCCCTGCTCCTTCAATTTAACTAACTTGTCATTTTTAAGTATTTGCCATCCTGACATTTTCAAACCTTGTTGGCCAGTCGCTGGTCAAACATGGTAGGTATTTCAATCGTCAGCATTGGTGAGTGTGTCGACTTTGTAATGTTACTCTTTGTAATGTTGTTACTCTTTGTAATGTTGTTACTCTTTGTAATGTTGTCGACTTTGTAATATTGTTGACTTTGTAATGTTGTTACTCTTTGTAATGTTGTTACTCTTTGTAATGTTGTTATTCTTGGTCGGTATATTCCATCCACGAAGTTAACCATCTTGCTTGTATTTATATGACCACTATGAACAATCACTGTTAACCATTATTAGCAAGCATTATTGATGGCCACCACTGCGTCGACAGTTAAGTTTTACAACTAACTGTATACTATTGTAAAATATTCAGTCAAAGACACATTGCATGACGTGATGTCCAAAATTTCGACTTCCGTTAACAAAAGAAGAACCCAGAAATGCCTGCCGTTAACAAATGGAGAACCCAGAAAAGACTGCCATGAATAAAAGTCCGAAGTTCCTTAGCAACAACTATTTTGAAATGACGGTTTCAATACTACTGTTTTGTTACTACATTTGGGCTTATATCTAAATTACATTTATCCTTCGTCATAAGACTATTTGGAATTTTTCCGCTTATATGATTACCAAGTTAGTGTATGTTTTAACTCAATGTTGTATATTTCCAGCAAATTTTGTCTCTATGTTTCGACATCTCTTTTCTTTTTTATCCTAGAAAGTACATTCTTGAGTTTTTTTAACTCAGTTTTCACTCTTGTAAGCCTTAATAGTGACTTTTTTTTTATAGGCCAATATTTCATATGTTAAATAGCAGAGTTGTCGGTATTGCTAAAATACGTGATCAAGCAATGAGTTCTAATAATTCTGCAAGATTTCCAAAATCTTTCTATAGATAGTGCACATGTTTGCAAGGTAATTATCAAGAGGTACACATGTTTACAAAGCAATCATCAAAAAGTACATATGTTTACAAGGTAATTATCAAAAAGTACACAGATGATTTTTGTGCATAGACCAATAACATAAAAATCAATGACTGAAGGCATGACTTACACAAATGCTCATAGTGTTTTATTACACTGTTACAATAATAAATAAATATTATCAAGCTTCTATGTTTATTCTACTATATAGACAAACATATATTTACATATATACTATACAAAATAGATATAATCAGGTCAATCTCCAACCTTGAAAAAAAAGTGTTGTCTTTTCTACTGCTACTAATACCTTTTTTCTTTTTGTTCTATACATGATCATTAGCTTGAATCAATCAATCTATCATTAATTCAAAATTACAATATTACATTTTTGGTTATGGTTCAACTATTGACTCTCAGAATTGACACATAAAACAGCAGTTACAAAAACTGCGATATTTGACATCCAAAAACATATTAATCTGCACAACCCAAACCTTATCAACTAACTGGCACTGTCAAATTGCTGTTGCAGCGCTTTAGAACTTTTTTTTTTCTTTAATCAAATATTTTGAAAAATTGATTCTTCATTACTGTTTGGTATGTCACAACTTTATTAACTATACATGTTCACTAATAAAGAAACAAATAAATTATCTGTTATATATCAAATGATGAGCTCAGATGGATTACCAGTAGAATACTTTACACACAGTCATGTCTAAAACAATATCCGATTTAACCAAGAGAATAACTAATCAATTAATAATAAGGAGTAGTAGATCAATAAATGGTCCTTCTAATATTCGCGTTAGAAATCGCATATTTCCTGAATTACTCAAAGATGACCGTTGGCTATATGATGCATTGGTAGCAGTGAAGATAAAATCACATTTTACTACTCCCTTTTTACAATTTAGGAGACTTAACTCTACTTTGCTGTCCACCGGCAAAGAAAGCAATGACAAGAAATCAATACAGAAGAAACCACAGTTTCACTTAATAAAGACTAGACAAGAATTTGTAGCTTCTTCTGCAACTTCATTTTTAGATAGTATCAAACTTAATTTGAAGTGGCTTCTTATTAAACAGAATAGACCTTTCAATACTGATGATATGTCGGCATTTATATCTTGGTTTGTTTGGTCAAACATATTGTGGTTTATTTTAGGTACAACTACTTTTGCTTCCATTCTTCTATATTTGTTTAAATATCTTACCGAAGACGAAAATAATGAAACAAATTTCATTGACAATTTACTACTCAGATTACTATTCAGGTTTGATTCTGAAAAAATTGTGATTCAATTTTTGAAAAAGTCAGAGAAAGATCAAAGAAATGCAAATAGCAATGAAGATAATATCAAACCAAGTATTCGTGATGGTGTCATAACCTTGAACAACTTAAAAATTCAGACATATAATAAAAATAATGAACTTTTACGGTTAGATATCTTTATTCAAAAGATGGATTTAACTCTTGATTTTCGCAAATGGTACCAAGGAAAGGGATTGATAAATTCCATATACATATATGGCGGTAATGGTGTCATTGAAAACAATGTCAGTGAAATAACTGAGAAATATGATGATGATGTCGAAACTTATGAATATAATAATAATGAAAAGCATAAAAATAAGTTTAACAGTTTTGAAGATAAACAATATTTGAGTAAAACAATTCTTCCTGTGATCTTCAATAATAACTCAGACTATGAGTTTGGTCAAATTAATATACTGAATTTTAACATAATTTATAGTGCTACTGATTATGATTATGAGGAATTCAATTTACAAATATTCAATTTGGGTTTGAAAAAATTAAGATTAAGATGGTTTTTATTTGATCTAATGAAACCCCAGATTTGTTCAGGAACTATCAATGATGCATTGTTTAGTATTCATAAAAAGCAATTGCAGACACATCCCAACTTACAATTATATTATAATAGTGCTAGGGACAACAATAACATGAATCCAAAAAATAAGATAGCACAAGTGCGCAATGTAGCTAATTATAAAACTGATGAAAACGAGGATGACATCAACAGTATAATACGAATTCAAATCAATTCCATAAATCTAAAGACGAATCCTTTATTGAAAAGAAGTTTTAATTGGTTAGTTGATGGCAAAGCAAATCTAATATGTGATATCAATATTCCAAGTGAAAAACATTTCAATATCAATGATTTAATCAATGAACTTACAAGTAAAGTTGACGTAAGATTTATCAATGAGAATATTGAGCAACTAGTAAAGTCCACCAAGGATGAATTGCACAATGTTCTGCCTTTCTTTGATTATAATGATTTGTTTAATTTTAATTTTGGTCAGATTGTAGGTATTTCTGAAAATTCTGGAATGAACAAGAAGAAAAATCCTGCAGCTACTTTGATTACAAGTAGTGACAAATATGGTAAGAATTACATATTTAGAATGGTATCTGACAACCGAAATAATAAAATATTGGAAAACAAGATTGAGGAGAAAAACCAGTTAAAAACTTCTATTCATAACAGGTATATTATTCTCGATTTAAAGATTCAGTTTATCAATCCAATAGCTGCAATTCCTTCTACATTACCATATTCGAGAATCAAAGAAGCTAGTTATATAAGTTATGATGACATGAAGAAATTAGTGACACTAGTGAATCAGAGAGCTAGCGACAGATCTTTTTTTGCAAAAAAGAGTAACTCTATATTATCAAATTTTGATAATGGCTCAAAAACGAAAAAATATTTTAATTATACTGATATGATGATTATTAATGATAACAGTTATGATGGCTCTGGCGAATTTTTAGGTTTGGGAAATAATGACGATCTAGAGCTCATAGATAAGCAATTCTCATTAAAAAGCACAAATATATTTAATATTGATGAGTTATATATGAAAGTTTCATTAACTAGAGAAACAGATATCTTAGATCAGTGTCTAGATGATTTGTACGATGATTTGTTGAGAAATTTGCATCATGAAATACATACAAGGTTCAGGTTTTCTTGAGAAAAATTAATATTCTTATTGATCTCGAATGCTAAAGGTCTTTTTTGTTGAAGATATTGAACTGGTATTACTATAATAAATATTTTAATGTAATTTATGCATGCTGAAATGTAAAGTGGTTCCAGATGCACATCACACAGTTTGTTGTTTTTCCTCTGCTAATTACTCATTTTATGCATTTTATGAGCACAAGAAAAAAAAAATTTTTTTTCTTTTTTATTTTCTACAATCTGAATATTGAAATTCTGCCAAAATTTGACAATCACATTGAACAGCTTCGGAGACTTCAATATTACAATCATTTTTGTATAGATATATATAGTAGTTAGTTGCATTTATTTATTCAATAAATAACTAAACTTTGGGTGTGTTTACATTTTAAGTAACTAATAAAACCAAAAAACAAAAAAGAAAATTAAATAAAATGGCTTCGGTTACTGCTGCTTTTAACAAAGACCCATTCTATCAGGCTGAAAACTTGAAAGTTATCATTGCTGTATCTCAGTATGATCCATCCATTACCATAGACTATGACAATCAAGAAAATTCAAAATCTGTCGTTTATACTGATAGTAAATTTGAATTAGTCGATGCAAATAGTATTGTTTTATACCTAGCTTCTGTCGCTCAAAGTACAAATCATTTCACCACCAAGAATGAACAAGTTAACGAGCTTTTATCGAAGTTAAATATTCTTTTACAAACCTTTGATAGTTTAGATAGAGCAACTTTTAAAATAGAAAACTTACCAGTGTTTGAAGAAGTAATCCTTAATGATCCATGGCAAATCACTTTATTTGCATCTTTGTATCCATTCCATTCCGCTAAATTTGGTTTCTTGAAATCTTATAAGTGGTTTACCAAGTTTTTCAAATCAGCCCAAATCAATACCAATATTAAATCTTTGAAAAACTTGTGTTCAGTCATCATTACTTTACAGAATAAAAAACTTCAAGCAGCCAAAAATTTGGAAAAAAAGAAACAACAAGGTGGAGACAGTTCTTCTACAAGTACCAGAGAATACACGGCCACTAGAACTGGCGACAAGAAACTTTTGTCTAAAGATCATGATGTCTTCCTTAGTACAACTAAAACTGACAAACCAATCTTACCAAAATCTGACAAAAAGAATATCTTGATTACCTCCGCATTACCATATGTTAACAACGTTCCTCATTTAGGTAACATTATTGGTTCTGTCTTATCTGCTGATGTCTTTTCCAGATATATGAAGCATAAAGCTAATTATAATGTTCTTTTTGTTGGTGGTACTGACGAATACGGTACAGCCACCGAAACTAAGGCATTAGAGGAAAAAACTACACCAAGAGAACTTTGTGATAAGTACCACGCTATCCATAAGCACATTTATGAATGGTTTGATATTGATTTTGATTATTTTGGTAGAACCACTACTCCACTTCAAACTGAAATTGCTCAACATATCTTTATGAAACTTTATGAAAACGATTATTTGACTGAAAACACTATTGAACAACTATATTGTAACGAACATAAAGGTTTTCTTTCTGATAGATATGTTAACGGTACTTGTCCAAAATGTGGTTATGAAAAGGCCAGAGGTGATCAATGTGATGGCTGTGGGGCTCTTTTAGATCCATTAGAATTAATCGATCCTAAATGTAAGTTAGATAATTCTACTCCAATCAAAAGAGAAACTGATCACATGTACTTGCAACTTGACAAATTGCAACCAGCAACAGAGGAATGGATTAAAAAAGCTAGTGTTGAAGGTCATTGGACTAAGAATGCCATCAAAATCACTAATGATTGGTTAAATGAAGGTCTTAGAGCATTTGCCATTACTAGAGATTTGAAATGGGGTACACCAGTCCCATTGGAAAAATTAAAAGACAAGGTTTTATACGTTTGGTTCGATGCTACAATTGGTTACGTTTCCATTACCGCTAACTACTTAAAAAATTTGAATTCTAACAGTAATGATTGGAAAAAATGGTGGATGCGTTCTCCAGAAATCAAAGATTTGAAATTGCATCAATTCATGGGTAAAGACAATGTGTCTTTCCATACTATCATTTTCCCAGCATCTTTGATTGGTACTGGTGAGGATTGGGTCAAATTGCATCATATTGATACCACTGAATATTTACAATATGAAGGTGGTAAATTCTCTAAATCTGAAAAGATTGGTGTATTTGGAGATCAGGCCAAAGACACTGGTATTGACAGTGCAGCATGGCGTTTCTATTTAATTTATATGCGTCCAGAATCTTCTGATTCTCAATTCTCCTGGGATGATTTTGTCCGTGTTAACAATACTGAATTGTTGGCGAAGATTGCCAATTTCAGTAGTCGTATCGTATCTTTTGCTTACAAGAACTACCATGGTGTCATTCCATCCAATACAGTTTCTCTTGAAAATGAAGGTGTCTTGATAAGGGACTTGAATAAGTTGCTTGAATCCTACAATGAAGCCATGATGGCAAGCAAACAACGTCGTGGTTTGGAATTGGCTGTTCAAATCGCTAGCCGTGGAAATCAATTCTTGCAAGATAACAAATTGGATAACTCCTTGTTCCGTAATTCTCCAGAAAAATGCGATAGAGTTGTGTACGTTGCTTTGAATTTATTAGCTTTGGTTTCTCTGACCATTTCTCCATTTGTTCCATCCTTGTCAGCTAAGATTAACAAACAATTAAACTTTAATGAAAACGTTGATTTATACATTCCAGATAAATTTGAATATTTGCTTGATGGTGGTCACAATATTAATGAACCACAACATCTTGTGCAAAGAATTGATGAAAAGATGATTGCAATATGGAGATCTAAGTATGGTGGTAAGCAAGAATAAGTCTAATAATGCTTGCTATGCATTGAATAACACAAAATGTATTGACAAGTTTAGTTTCAAGGTTTTTGTGAAATCTAAATCATTCCTTTCGATTAGTTGTTTTTTTTTGTTCTGTTATTTATCATGAATATAATTTTAAATCATAGATTAGAAAACTTAATTAAATATTAGCATATATATATATATATATATATCAAGAAGTAACTTGAAAATCTGAAACTAAATAAGAACTCAAATGTAAATAAAAGATGAAAAAGTAAAAACAATCAAGGATATTTCTCATCTGATGATTAATTATAAGTAAAATTGTATAACAGTCCAATATTTATTTCGTTGAACTATATTATATATTGTTTCATATGGCTTGTTTAGTCGCTACACACTAAAGATACGAATGCAGATGCAATGAGATGATTATTATTAACTATTATTTATAAAAAGAGAAAAACAAAACGAATAAAAAAGCGAATCTAATAGAGCAGTAATTGCAAAATGGTTTAAAGTTATTGAAGATATTTTTTGTAAGCATTTAGTGTGATCCCATAAGCAATTCAATACTAATTCCGCCAACACATTTGGAGTTAAATGTCAAATAATACTCATTATCGTTTGCCGGACAAGCTGCGAATTCATTGTTCTCTTTGACTAGCACACCATTAATGGCTGAAAATCCAGTAGTTGCAGACTGATCACCCCACTGTGAAATAAGACCAACTTCATGAGTATTAGAGTCAATATATACTGCTTTTCCAGTGGTCTGCTCAGTCAAGGTTGTATCCTCATTCAAGACGAATGAAGCATAGTCATTTTCTGATGCACCAATTGAAAAAACATGAGGATGATTGTAATCGTACTTGATTGTAGTTAAATGCACTGAAGTACCAGAATTAATGGATACTAATCCAAATATCTCAGACTCTCCTGTCGATACAGATTTTCGAACAGGTGCAGCTTTGCAAATAGCAGCTGAAGCAAGCAGTATACTGAAAAAATTGAAAATATACATAGTTATTTTTGTGAATCAATTATTGGAGGTTTGCAATGGAGTAAATTTGTAATACACAGGTGGAAAGAGCTTAATGAGGTGAAGACTGTATGAAGTAGATGAGAAAGATAAAATCACAGAAAAATACAATTATTTTTAAGAAAAAGAGAATACAGTTATTATTTTATAATAAAACTGAATAATACAGTAATCAAAACTTTTATTGATATTTGATTTTTGAACTATTGTTGAATATTTGTTGTAGTAAGAACATCCTTCTCAGCTAAAAATAGAAGCATATTTCCCAAAATAGACACATGATCTCATAGGATTTTTTTATTGTTGCAAACAAGGTTTTGCTCGTGCAGTGCAAGACTACCATCTAATATTCAGGGATATTTCCTAAAACGGTTAAGTAGACAGGAACCGTAAATTTACTGTTGTACTTATCTCCTGATTCAAGTAAAATAGAAAAACAATATTCTATAATTAAACTAGATAGTTTAGCGATACTTTGAAATAGCTGCCGGAATTGGACTCAACATTAAAATACATGATTATTAGCTATTTTTAACGATGTAACCTTTTGAATTTCTCTTTTGTAATCTACTAAGACTAATAGTTATCAATTCAGTGTATTTCCGCGAAAAACTTTCTAATTATGTTTCAAGATTATCAATAATAGCAATATTATCAAAAGCTTTCAGGCTTTCAGAAGGAACAGAGTTCTGGTAATTTTCTACAATTTTTTTAGTTAGAAATAAATGTTATTTATAATTAGAAATTGGTGTTATTTATAATTAGAAATTGGTGTTATTTATAATTAGAAATTGGTGTTATTTATAAGTGTTCTTCTATTAACCCTCTAATATGACTTGATATAAATTAGCATAAATGTTAATAATTGCAATATCATGGTGTCTTACAGATAAAGTAAGAAATAATTTCCAACACGGCATTTCGGATCTTTGTAACGGTTTTTCCGTTTTGGAGTTTTACACATATATTAACAATGACTCTCTTGCGATACTTCAACAGGTTACATTCAAACTCGCAGATACATTTGGCACATCCATTGAGTTTTTGAGCCATATATCATTTTTGACATATTAAAACCAGTTCGAATACACAACTTAGACAGTAATTGGTAGCTTTAGTATCTAACTATAGAAGGAGATAACCAATGCACGATCAACCAAAAATTTTTGACACTTTAGGGGAAAACCCTGATTTTCAAGAACCTGTGAAACATATTCACGACTTCGCTGGTACACTTGCCTTCCAAAATACAGTAGCTATGGAACATCTAACAGCGTTACTTTCTGAAATATTTAAGCTTGTTTCTCTGACAGAATGTCCGTCAGAGTTATTTGAACCTAGCATTGTGACAAGAACAGACGATGATATAAAACTCCACACTCACACAAAGTCCAGAAATAATGAAGGTTCTTCATTTGTTGCACATTACAAGTCACCAGAAAATCAACATGAATTATTTGAAAAATATATTAATAAGTATATCTCAGATAATGATAATGGAGGTGTTTCTATGGTCATATCATTATTAGAATATTTGAGTAAATTAGCTGATGACACTCCACCATTACCGGGACCTAGAAGGTACGGAAACCTTGCTTGCAGACATTGGCATCTGAAATTTGAAGGCGAAATGAAGGAAAAACTTAAAAATTATGTCATTGATTCCCAGTTGTACACTGGTCCATCTCCTGAAAAATTCATAGATGAAATTCAATTTTACATTATGAATTCTTTCGGATCCAAAATCAGATTAGATTATGGTACTGGTCATGAATTGAATTTCGTTGCTTTTCTTGGCTGTCTTTGGATGTCCGACATTTTAATTAACATGTCTGGCAGTAAATTTATTGTTATATTTATCAAATACTATGACTTAGTGCGAAAATTGATCTTAAATTATACACTAGAACCTGCTGGCAGTCGTGGAGTTTGGGGTCTAGATGACCATTTTCATATCATTTACCTATTAGGTGCTTCCCAATTTATTGTTCCAAATGATTTGGTATCTGCTTCGCCAATAAGAGGTTCAACTAAACTTAGCAGCCATTCAGTAAATAACCATTCAGGAAATCGCGGTTTACACAATGATAATTCTAACAAGCTGAGTTTTTCTTATATGATACCAGATCCTAAGAGTATTATGGATGATAATATAGTAAAAGATTTGAAACTTAAAAATTTTTATTTTAATGCTGTTGCATTCATTAAAAAAGTTAAATTTGCTCCATTTTGGGAATCCTCGCCAATATTATATGATATATCCGGTGTAAGGTCCTGGAAAAAAATATTTATCGGCTTAAAGAAAATGTATAATGCTGAAGTTCTAGGCAAATTTCCTGTGGTTCAACACTTTTGGTTCGGTGGTGTTTTCTATCCATGGATAAGTGAAAATACACAAAATAGTTCATAAAGTTTTTTGGATATTTACATAAATAAAATAGTTTTATATAGTTATATATATGGAGGTCATACCTTGTAAAGTGAATGAATTAAATATGGTATAGAAGATTATACCTCCTACATGTATGTGTCTATCCAAGATGAGCTATTTCGTTGCCAACCTTATTTCATAGAATTTCAAGGTAGATGTCAAAGCTAAAATTACTAATCTACGACAAAATACCAAGCGTACAAGATAACTTTAAAGCTGAGAAGGTTATAAATTTCTTCATTATCTGTCCCTTTTTATTTTAAAGAAAATCGTCTATCATGTATTTGTAAAGTTTCATCTAATACGATTCCACATTTTCCGCAACTATAACTCAAAGAGAAAAAAAAATTAAATAACGTCAATTATACATACAATAATAATTTCCAACTAGAAAACAATTTTTATTCTTCTTCCTCTTCATCCAAATCTGGAACTGGATAATTCAAAACGACAGCCAATCCCCCAACTTTCTCCAACTGACTTCCAGAATCATGTAAAGTGGAAAAAACAATAACCTCCCCACCTTGATCTTTAATCTTGTCAGCTAGTTCTATGAAAAATTTTCTAACATTAGCATCATCATTACGAAATAAAGAGTCTGTCATTAACAAGCTTTTAACGGCACCCAGCATCGCTACAGCTTTAACTACTTCATCCTTTCCGTACCATGAACGATCATCATCCAATTCAAGATGCTTGAAAAATTCTTCAATGGCTTGACTATTCTTGAGATATTTAGTATCCGCCAACGATTTCTGAACTTTCTGGTCTTCTAAAATTTCATCTAAGGCTTGTAAGTAACCGTTATTTGTATGTGCAACAACAAGTTTGGATCGGCTGTCCAAAAGAGCCTTATCATGTGCCGCAGTTGCGTTGCTTACAATCACATTTACCAAAGTTTCGGCATATTTTCCTGGTGAAGCAATTAAAACTACTTTCAATTTCTGTAAATCAAATTTCTTGACGAACGTGGTATAACAAAGTTCATAAAATTTCTTCATAGCTTTATCATGTGCAGATGTATCACCACCTCTTCTTTTCTTAGGGATAGATTTGACGACTTTAGCAACCAACATTTTCACATTTCCTGATAGCAAACAAAAGTGGGCAAGTCCTTCTTGAAGAACAATAGCACCTGTTTCTGCCTTACTACTAACATCAGCTGCATCATTGATCGCATCCAACGAATATTCGTCAAATTCTTGTTTGTACAAAGTAAATGCATAATTTGTATCTATCACAGCTGTATGATAAGACCCTAAAGGAACATATTGGTTTTCTTCAACAGTACGACCTTTGCATCTAAGAGAAGAGCTTTGCGCTTCAAACTCAGTATTTTCAAGTTCAAGTTTTAACTTAATAAGCATTCTTTCAGTCTTTTTTGTTCCTTCCTTGGTGACATTTCTCGAAGTAGTCACATTAATGATATCTCCATTCTGAATAACATTATAAAGTATCCAAATATCATCTTCGTCTTCAGCTTTAAGAGTCATAAAACTTTCTTTGTTACCAAAACTAGACCTGATAATCTTCATTTCGTTTTTCTTGTTTCTTGTCTTTGTAATCTCGTTCAATAAATAAAACACTAATATCACTTTTCCAGTAAAAATATATGTAATTTATCTAATTTTCTCTATTAAATTACACTCTACAAATTTACTTCAAATCCTCTTAAACCCATTAAGTATTTGGTTTAGTATTAAAGTTATAAATCCAATTAAAGATTAAGTAATCAAAATTCATCATGACGTTCTTAGTAGTTTTTCAAGTTTTATTCTAATAATTCTGTGCCCCGTGCTTTTTTTTTGTTTTTTTTCTTACTACATTTCATATTGATTTTAGTTTCTAGTTTTTCTTTTTTCAGTTGTTTATATCCAATGGTAGTTGAATTAATGATAATGGTATTAATACATAACAATAAATATCCAGGATTGACTTAAGGTAGTTAAAAGTCAAATCCATAAATGGAATAGAAAGAATTTTGGAGCAGTTATTTAAAAAAAAAGTTAGTAATAAGATATTGAAAATAATGGTATTGCAACCAATAGTGGCTACGCACGAAGATTTAATTCATGATGTGGCATTTGATTACTATGGGAGAACTTTGGCTACATGCTCATCAGATAGACATATCAAAGTGTTTAGATTAAATGATGTTGGAAAATGGATTCTCAGAGACTCTTGGAAAGCTCACGATGCATCTATAGTAAAGCTTGCATGGGCACCGCCCGAATTTGGTGAAATATTAGCTTCTGTGTCGTATGATAAAACATTGCGTATTTGGGAACACCGCAATGATGCTATATCTAATTCTGGTACTTGCTTTAAAAGACTAGCTACCAAAAAAGATGCCCAATGTCCTTTATTTGATGTCTCATTTGCGCCTGTCACAGTTGATGCTTTTAAAGTAGCAACAATTGGCTCAGATTGTATACTCAGAATTTATGATGCTACCAATCTTTCGGATTTAACTGAATGGAATTTGATCAAGACAGAACGTATAATTAACAAGAAAAGCTCAACGTCGCATTCAAAAAATAGTATGGAAGTAAATTTCACTGTTAATTGGTGTCAGTCAAAATACGCCCTGGAAAAGCTTTGTGTATCTGCTAATGAAGTCGCTGTAGTGTACATTAATGTCGATGGTGAATACAAAAAAGATCAAGAATTGATATCTACTGGACTTATAAGAGACATATCTTGGGCACCGTCAATGGGAAGGTCATATGAATTGTTGGCTAGTGCGTCTAATGATGGTAATGTTAGAATATATAAGATAGCAGATCGTTCGCTAGATGAATATGGCGTATCTTATGGAACCGGAAGTAATAGTAGTTTGAAATACCCAAACAGAAATAAGGCACTCAATGGTAACGATGATGATGATATTCAAATGTCAGATAACAAGCCTGGAAAAGTACTCGATATTTCTTTGTTGAACACGCTTAGAGATCACAAAGCAGATGTCTGGTCTGTTAGTTGGAATAACACTGGTACTATTTTGAGTAGTAGTGGCGATGATGGTAAAGTTCGTTTCTGGAAAGCTAGTAGACCCGAAGAATATAGGTGCATTGCTACAACTTCTGTCCAAGGACGTTCTTGAGACTAAGTTACTGATGCTATCTATTATAACTTGATTTTGGAAAAATAATTTTCTATAGATGTGTGTATTCTAAAAGCAAGTGATAAAACGAATAATGCAAAACAAAATATATATAAAAAAATAAAACAATGTAGATGCAAAAAAAAAAAAAAAATAATAATAATAATAATAATAATAAATTAAGTAAACGATAACAATGAAAACTATAATTATAATGTCAATTATTTAGACATCTTGAACAACTCAATTTTCATTAGTTCAATCAAATCATCTTTCAAATAATATGGTTTAAAATCATATAAGCTTTTGTAAAATTCAAGCAAAATCTGCGTATTCCACAAATCATCCATGCTTTTCGGCTTTAAAATCAATGATTTAACTTCAAACCAAGTATTACTAATTATGGTATTATCATGAGATCTATTAACTTTATCAATCTCTTCGCCAAAGATGAAGTCATTGAGCCTAGCATTAATATTTTCCTTTCTACTTTCATTATCGATAAAAATATTCAGAAACTGTAAAAGATTTTTGTCTTCATCCAGTCCTGCTGGGTGAAATTTTTTCCTATTATACACAAACACAGTCAAGGTTTCCTTTAACTTTTCGAGCATTTTAGGATGATTCACTTTCAAATCGTTAAAATCTAAAGATATTGGAAAATACTCTTCAGACAAGGTTTGAATACTTGATATTTCATTAATATTAGGAATTAAACATGGTGTATTGTAGATTGTTTTCTCCTTTCTAATGTCGTTAAATTCAATACATATAGGTACATTCGTTGGTTTATTTGTATCCACATCTCTAAATACAAGGCATCTATGGCTTACAGCCAATGCCCAAAAGTTTCTTAAAGCTTGCAAATAAATTTCAGTTTTTCCACCAGAAGGTGCTGGATAAACTGCAGTCAACAAGGCTGCTATTGAAAAATTTGAGTCATCGAATGCATATTCACCACTTCCTAAAAATAAAAAGCCTAAAGCCAAACTTGAAGCTTCATAGTTCGAATATGCCATATTCAAGTTCGTTCTATGATGTAAAATTCTCAATCTTCTAAATGTTTCCAAATCACCACTTCCGGCTACAATAATAGCAGCAGCTAATGCTATAGTTCCTTGAATTGTTAATACTGTACTTTGAGTGGTTTCTTCATCAAAGCAAGTAGTCTCAATCTCAGTTAACCTCATAAAATGGTCCAAGTAATACAAAATTGTATTAGAAGCTTCTTTATTATTGGACGAGCAGAACTTAAAAGCCATGGATAAACAAGCACCTGCAATACAATAAAAGTAATTCAACTGATCACTATCTAATGTTTTAATATTCTCTAATGAAAATTGTCTACTTAAACAACTTGGAATTTGAGACTCTGCCCATCGCTTCGTGCATTCGATTGAATTCCACATAATTAGGTTTTTAGCGACTATTCTCAAAAGAAGCAAATCAGGTCTGATGTAATCTAACAACTTTTGAGTTTCCGGTACTTTCAATTTGCTTGCAATATTATTGTTCGCTGTTTTAATATAAATCAAGCCCAACGCAACAATAGCACCTGCTGCAGACTTATCATGTTCTTCATAGCCTTGAACATCTTTCAAAGATACGGCCATAGATAATAACTCATATGAAGTGTGCGAATCATTCAAACCGATCAGATCATTACCTTTACCCAAATTAACATAGCCCAAAGCAAATCCAGCCGCAAGTCTATAACTCTCATTCGCAATAAATTTTTCATTTACAGAAATTCGATTGCTGATTTGAGTTAGCAAGATCTCACTCATTCTATGATGACCAGTTTCCAAATATAGTAAACCAATACCTATTATTCCGGCTGTTTGAACAGGTAATGTAACATTTAAATCAGTAGCTCCTTGAGGTAATAAAGCAACAACATGAACTGATAAAACTTTAGTTAGTTTTACATCCATTGTACCGCGAGCACTAGCTGATGTACCTAATAACAAGCCAACACTTACATGTGTATTTTTTGGACCTAAGTAATTATACATATGCCATTCTTCTAAATCTTTCAATTGACCATTAAGTCCTAGACCTAACAAAAAGCCACCATGTTGTGGGTTTGCAATTGGCGGTTTATTGAATACAATCCAACTACTTGCAATTTTCTTTGCATTTCTTTTTATAGTTAGACCTGTAGATACACCATTGTGGAAATATCCCCAATTCATTGTGTCATTACTAATCGAAGACTTGTCCAAACTTAAGGTTACATTTCCAGGTTGTATCAAAGTGTCCAAATTTAATTTAGGAACAGGATACTTTTCAGTCAATATGGGAACTTTGCTAGATAAAAAAAGGGCACCTCTTCCTAGAGGAATAGTTAACGTCCTCAATGAGGCCAATACTGATATTTTCCTTTGCAAGTCAATTATATTCATCTCGTTTATTGAACCCGTAATCTTTAAGGTAGCCTTTTGAACCTTTGAAGATTGTAATAATGATGTGATTTCAAAATAACGACGGTCTTTTGAAAATAGCAACTTTGTAACACTCAATCTATCATCTTTAGAAAAATTTTCTGTAGCAGCAGTAAGCAATGAAGAATCAGATCTTATAGACTGTATCATTTGATTGATGTCTTTGTTAATATGACTACTATTAGACGAATGGTAAAATTCGTATTTTGTATTAATATTTGAAAAGGAAATAAGTTTAGATAAATCTTTTCTTCCCAAAAGTTTTACCAATTCTATATTATCACTAATAGAGACTTTATTCATTGTGTATGTTATGTATTCTCGCAAAGGCAAAGAAACGCCTAATGGATATGTGTCAAGATCAAAATTAGTGATACCATAGCTAACAATCAAATTAACGACATCCATTGGAGTAAATGAGTCCGACACTATAGTCTCAAATAATCTAAGCACATAGTAGCTTCTGGGTGTTATTATTTCATCTATAACTTCACTTTGCTCCACAATTTGTGACAATGTAATATAAGGTACAATATCTTTGGTAAATATGCTTGCCAAAGATTTAAAGATGTTAGGGATATTATTCAAAGATTGTAAGGCAGGAATCCTAATAGTCAGATCAATTAGTTTGCCAAATCGGAATTCACCAAGATAATATGATGGCCACATATTTGGCCAGCCAAACCAAGCAGAAAGTTGTGCTAATAATAAATCTAGCCTTTCAATACAATTCTTTGATAAGATGTTAAGTCTTAAGTCTTCTCTTATTAAGTGCAAAACCAAAAAAATATTTGAATACAAATTTCTAATATCTTTCTTGTAAACTACATCCATTTTCAATTCATTCATTGAATCAATTGATGCAACGATAGGTAGTAATTCAATAATCAAGTTGATTGGTTGATCATCATTGATTATATCACAAAAGTCGGAATCTTTCTGAATTAGCATATTTAAGAATGATATAATAAATGCATGCCAATCGTCCCTAACAATTTTAAAGCATGTACACCATGATATCCACAAATGTTCATAAGTATAATCATGTAAAATCAACTTTAAAACTTTTAAACAAATCCGTGTCAAAGAATCAATAGGTTTCGTATTAAAATGTAATAATCTGATATGAGGTTTCTTGTTACAAATGATTAAGTCTTCATCGCAGAAATCAATTAAATACGAGATTTTGAAATTTGAATCATTGCTCAATACCATAGCACCCGATGACAAATTCAAGAAAGGATGAACAAAACGAATTGTTTGATGATCACAATTCAATAGAGCAAAATAGCCATTTTCCACTTTAGTAGCATCTAATCCTTTAAATGTGTATTTTTTTTGGTATCTTAGATTGGTTCTTGATTTATTTTTATTTTTAGAATTATCTGATTTGAAAACTAATAAGGTAATTTCCTGTGTTGCACTATTTACAATGACGACACCATGGTTGTTCAGATACGAAAGAACAAATGATTTTAAGTGGTTCTTACTTGGAGCAAAAGGAATAGAATTTATTTTGGATAGCACAATATCTTTTCTAAAAGTCTCGGAATGGACTATTGTTCCATTTGGATTGAATACATTATTCACTATTCCAGAAGATGGAAAAATCATTGATTCGTCAATATCAACAACGGATACTTCTCCAGAAGCCATTCTATCCAATGCAAGCATACTTGCGTTATTGTTATTATCACTACCACCGACAACCTTCTTAGTATCTTCATCATCTAGAATCATGCTTTTCGCAGAATCTGTTTTCAATATCCCAGAATGCTTAATCTGGGAAGTGGATGATGTTACGCTTCCCAAAATATTTTCCAAATTAGCTGACGTTGTCAATTTTGCACTAATAGAGCGAAAAGAGCCAGATCTTTTACTGTTTATCTTATTATTATTGCCAGAATAAGCTATTGCATTACTAGAATGTTTTCTGTCATTCTTTTGATTTCTGTTGGTATATCTTGTATGATACACATTAATAACCCTTTGAAGTGGATCACAAGTCACTGTTATACATTCTTGCCGACATTGTGGAGCATAAATTATCTGCTCATTGATAGAAAAGCTGGAGGTAGATGAAGTGGTAATCATTCCGAAATCAGATAATTGATCATGCAATAATGTGAGAAACTGAGGTTTCGATACATTTGAATTGAGAGTTGACTGTGTTATAGAAGAAGATACAGGGCTAGTTGGAAGAGCAATATTAGCTGACGCAGTCGTGGATGGCAATGATATACTTATTCCGCTTAGCGCTGTTTTAGAAATAGAGCTATCCAAGATATCCAGAGGTTGTCTCTGATGAAGAAGAAATTCCATATCATTAGGATTTGAAGATTCTTTTTGAAGAATTATCCCTTGTTCAAAAAGTAAAGAGTTTTGTACATTGATAGGAAATCTGACAAGAATCGTTTCATCGTCTTCTGAATATATGTGAGCTTTATTGACTAATATTATAAATAAAGACGTAGCTTTTTTGTTTGTTGTAGTGTAACCATTATTTGATTTTTTGGTGTTGTTGATGTTAAGAAGATGGGCGTTAATAATTCTATCTTCCTTGTCCTCATATTTAATTTTCCTTACTAGTTCATTATTCCTTAGCCATAATACTTCTTTGGTTCCGATTAATAAAATTTGATGATTTGGGTGGAGAGATATCTTGTATCCTTTGTACTGATAGTCATCCAAAATTGGAGAACTTATATCTTCGAAATCAAAAGACATCTCTATTGCACAAATATACTAATACGTCCTTCCGCTTAAAACAACTGGAAATTATTCAGTTTTAACAAAGATTTAGAACACTTTATTATCCTTGTGGTATGTATTGCTAAGAACTTGTTTATTTATTTACTATATATGATGTTTATATACCATTAATCTTATTTTTCCTTCTTTTTTTTTTTTTTCTTTTTTTCATACATAAATCGCCATCCCAATATTTGACTCGCAGCTTTCTAAAATAATTGCAGGACACTCTGGAAAAATAGGAAAATAAAAAAAAAATAAAAAATAAAAAACTGAAACAATTCAATATATAATATCGACTATTACACAAATTTTAATAAGAATATTATAAAAATTTGTAGAGAATTAACGAAAATGATTTCATTCCTAAAGAGTGCTAATCTAGGACTTGCGATCTCTTTAATAACTTCCAACATATGGGTTGAATCCACACAATTATCACACCATTATCAACCGATATTTTCTGCAGTTGGATTTGCGATTCTCGGTTATTATGTTGTTGATTATTTGATACCTCGATTAGGCGATTCATTCCTTAAAATAGGATTAAAGGGAAAAGATATGTCAAAGGTAAACACGCCTGTGATTCCTGAATGTTTAGGATCAGTAGCTGCAGTAGTATATTTATTTTTGATGTTTTTCTTCATTCCATTCATTTTCTTCTCTACTTATATTGCTGTGACTTCAGGTGGTGGTAACAGAGATTTTGAAGTCAGTAGCTCATCTATAGAAACAGCAAGAATCTCTTCAACATCTGCGCAAAGTATTGAGTTTGACAATAAGTTTCCACATAGTAAATTAAGTGAATACCTTTCAGCAGTACTTTGTTTAGAAAGTCAAGTATTATTGGGTATAGCTGACGATTTATTTGATGTTAAATGGAGGCATAAGTTTTTCATGCCAGCAATTGCATCTATTCCATTATTAATTGTTTATTCTGTTGATTTTGGAGTAACATCAATCCTCGTGCCACATTTCTTGGTACAGTATGTAAAAAAGACTAACATTGACTTAGGTATCTTTTATTACGCGTATATGGCTAGTGTTGCGATATTCTGTCCTAATTCAATTAATATTTTGGCAGGAATAAACGGGTTAGAAGTAGGCCAAAGTATAATAATGGCAATAATCTTCTTAATAAACGACAGTTATTATATATTTTTTAGTGGGAATCCTGCGTCTATATCCTGCCATATGTTTTCAGTTTGTTTACTAGTTCCATTTGTGGGAGTTAGTTTAGCACTTTTAAAATACAACTGGTTTCCAGCTAAAGTCTTTGTTGGAGACACCTACTGTTATTTTGCTGGAATGGTTTTTGCGGTTGTGGGAATCTTGGGGCATTTTTCAAAGACTTTATTGTTGTTTTTCATGCCTCAAGTTTTCAATTTTTTGTATTCTTCACCTCAACTATTTCATCTCTTACCGATTCCAAGACATAGGTTACCAAGATTTGATGCGGTTACAGGGCTCATGAATCCATCTATGGCAGTATTATTTGAAGAACAAGAACAAGAACAGAAACAAGAAAAGAAGAAAAAAATCTCTAACAATCCTGAAAGCCAATTAAGAAAAGCAAAACCACAGAGATTGTTATTGAATCCTAAGGGTAAGTTCGTACAGTTCACATTAGCAATATTGGCTAAGATACATTTAGTGAAAATAGAAACATTTAAAACCTCAGACAACCAGACAATGATCAGAAAATTCAGTAATTTGACTTTCATCAATTTAGTATTGGTTATTTTTGGTCCATTAAGGGAAGATCAATTATGTCTGCTTATTTTGGTACTTCAGTTCATTATCGGTTTGATGGGAATAGCCATAAGACATTCGTCAGAGTATTTGTTGTAAACTACTGTACTTCTTCTTGAAGTAAAAAAAAGTGAAAATAAAGAAAAATTATTACCAATTTATGTTGTACAACTTAAGATCTACTATTGAATCATTTGCATTAATATATATTCAGTCATTAATTTGCTTCTTTGTAGGTCTTCCAATCTTAGATTTGACTCCTCTGAATACATGAATATTATCAAGTACATTTATCAGTTAGCTTGGAATAACAAGCTTGTATTATCAGTATCACCGAAAAAAAGCGTTCGCAGACAACAAGCAGAAAAAAAATTAAAAAAGAAAAAAAAAATTAAAAAATAAAAAATCAACGACAAAAATACTAGATTATCCCTCTATAACAGGTATTTTGAATGGTATAAGCTGTCAATATTGATGTATCTTCAGTAGAAACTCCAAGGTAAAAGCTGAATCAAAAACAAAATATAAGGTAATATAATAATACCGAAAAAAAAGAAAAATAAATAATATAGTACATTATATTGTATTTATATATTGCCAAATTTATTGAATATTGAATATAAATAAAAGCAAAACAAAAATGACAGATTCACACGGTTCCCCGGTTCATGGAGACCGCATTCAACAACAACCAAGATATCTCACTAACGAAGAAAAGGAAAAAGTGTTAGAATTTCATGAATCTATTCATTATTCGCCAAGATACTCAGACGACCATTTTGAATATCGACATGTGATGCTTCCTAAACAAATGTTGAAAGTTATTCCATCAGATTATTTCAATAAGGAAACTGGAACTTTGAGGATTTTAATGGAAGAAGAATGGAGAGGATTGGGAATAACACAATCGTTGGGTTGGGTCCATTATGAGACACATGCCCCTGAACCACATATTTTATTGTTCAAAAGAGTAAAATAAGTGATTTTAATAATAGATAAATGGATGTGAAGCTAAATCCTAGTATAGATTTTTGGATAGATATACATATAGACAGATAAAACAATATATATGTATAGCTGTTTTATATTTTATAACTCGCACTTAATAGATATATACCCCTTAAAAAATAATTTAATTTACTAATTGTAAGTGAAATACTATCAACAATTAAAAAAAGAAAATGAAATACTACGACTAACTGTAAATGAATCGACTTAAGCAAAGATTACAGCTGGGTATAAATTGGATTATAGTGTATTAGCGAACGATAACCAGAAAGGTTCAAAAAATATACAAATCCAAAAGAAAAGAAAAGTTATATATATAACTGTATCAAATCCGTATCTTATTTACCTTTTTTTTTTGTTTAATTATTAGAAAAAAAAGCCGTTTACCACATTTTGATCACAGTTCTAATGACATCACCATGGTGCAAGTCTTCAAAGGCTTCGTTGACTTGATCTAAAGTCTTATAACCGGTAATGTATTCGTCCAATTTCAAATCACCCTTTAAGTATTCGTCAACAAATCCAGGTAATTGAGACTTTCCTTTGACACCACCAAAGGCAGAACCTTTCCAAACACGACCTGTAACCAATTGGAAAGGTCTAGTTGAAATTTCTTGACCAGCAGCAGCCACACCAATAATGACAGATGTACCCCAACCTTTATGACAAGCTTCCAAAGCGCTTCTCATAACTTTGACATTACCGGTACAATCAAAAGTATAGTCACATCCACCATCAGTCAACTCAATTAATTTTGATACGATAGTTTCACCTTCCTTGAGTTTAGTAGGATTGATAAAATGAGTTGCACCCCACTTCTTGGCCCATTCTTCCTTTTTGTCATTGGTATCAACCGCAATAATCATTTCAGCTTTACGGTTCTTTAAGCCATCAATAACGGCCAAACCAACAGCACCGATACCAAAGACAGCAGCTTTGGCATGTTCGTCTTTATCGACTTTAGCAACATTGAAAACAGAACCAGAACCGGTAGTGACACCACAGCCTAAAAGACAAATCTTGTCGAATGGTGCGGTTGGATTAACAACAGCAACAGATACGTCTGCCAAAACAGTATATTGAGAAAATGTGGAACAACCCATGAAGTGATAAATATCTTTACCATCTTTTTTGAAACGAACAGTTCCATCTGGCATAACACCTTTGCCTTGAGTAGCTCTCACTGAAGAACAAAGATTAGTCTTACCAGATTTGCAAAACTTACATTTTTTACATTCTGCAGTGTACAATGCAATGACGTGGTCTCCCACCTTGATATCAGTAACATCTTCACCAATCGATTCCACAATTCCTGCACCTTCATGACCGAGAACACAAGGGAATACTCCTTCTGAATCAAAACCTCCTAATGTATATGCATCAGTGTGACATACAGCATTGGACATAACTTTGATACGGACTTCATGAGCTCTTGGTGGTAATACTTCAATTTCTTCAACTGTAAGAGGCTTCTTTGGTTCCCAAGCAATAGCTGCTTTGCAAAAAATTGACTAGAGAAAAAAAAGTTGTTAGTAAATCTTGAATGTTGTAGATATTTATTATGGATGCTACTTACTTTTCCGGCGGTGTCTGACATTGTTATTATTATTAGTTCTGTTCTTTAATATTATTTTTCAAGTTGTAAAGAAAAAAAAATCGATTGTTTATTGTTCAATTTTTGAAAAAGAATATGTAATTGATCTTTTGCTTGCCTTTATATATGGTTGATTCTTCAATCCAGGATGTATAGTTAAATAAAAGACCTTTTTTTTTCTGATTACTATATCAATTAAGAGAGAACTTTTTATTGAGCAAGCAACCGATTTTTTTTTTTCAAGCAATAAAAAAAAATGACTTTTCATAGGAGAGGGTTCAGTTTTTCTTAATTTTGGTTACAACTTTAGTAAGAACATATTTCGACAAAACAGCCATTTTCACTGAGTTCTATTAACTTATTGAAAAAAAATTTCAACTTTATTTTGTTGATTTATAATGTAAATATCTCTCTTAAGTTTAATAGGAGGCGGAAATCAACTAGAAAAGAGTAGAGATACAGGATAGATCACAGAATGAAAAGTTTGAGACTCATGTGAGATTTGATATTGTAATCAATTTTGTTATATAAAAAAAAAAAAAAATCTTTATTCAATAGATGAAGGTCATTGCAAATTTTGACTAGATGCATAGTCTGAGATTCTAAAGAAGAAATCTCAACACATTGAGGACTAGTATCTCAACCCGTGTATTTTTTCTCATAGTTTACTTGACGGCTCCAATATTATTGAAATGTTTGCGTTTGTATTCAATAACAGAGAAAATGGTGTATTTTTTATTGGTATCTGTGATTTTACAAAAAATGGAAAAATATTAAATCAGTGATTTGATACTGTGAATCGGATTCATTTCAATATACTGTAGAACAAAAGTACTCATAATGTAAATAATCCATAATCTCTTGATTTTCATACATCGTAAAAGTAGCACTTTTACCGAATAAAGTTGTTTGCTAAATGGAAATTAGAAAATTCAACTTCTAGCACAAACAGAAATGATGTTTTTCCAGTTAACAGCCTTAATTTCATATGAGTGAATATATATATATACCTAGCATGGTTTCAGACAAATATATAAAGTAGAAAATATCCAAATTCTATTTTGTTGCCGTGTTATCCAAATTGAGCTATTATTCCTTCCAACTCATGATGTTTTGGCATTTTTTGTGTATAAAAGTTCTCTTTTCTTTTTCACTTTTTTTTACTATTCATTATGTAACATTTGCCTTTATTATTTAAGTTTTCCTTCTTTGAAAATTTTAAGTAGGTATACTATTGAAGACTTTTGATCCAAATTATCATTTATCAACACATTCGTGCACAATTATTTGTCGTTCTAAAAACAACTTATTTTGTATTGCCAAATACTTTTAGGTTAATTATATATAGTATGATCTCTCTAAAAAAGAAAGAATTAAATGAATTACAAAGACGAAAGAAAGAAACTAAAAGAATTATTACAGACACAGAAACTTATAAAATTATTGATACAGCTTTTCAAAACTATGGGTTTTTTAAAGTTTTCACGGGTTGTAAATTCATTTTTATTTCGCCATAAGTGTTTACTGATTTCAAAGTGAAATTTTAGAATACAATTTACCAGTCAAAATCTATGATATCTAATCAACTCGATTAAGTACCTAGTGTATAGAAAACTAGAAGTCCATAAAAGCTATGGCTTTGTTAACTTTCAAACTCTACCGAGGTGTTTCTCATAACAGGATACTATATGAAATCATACACTTTTCCTTTTTTTGTTTTTAACATGAACAATTGAAACGTTGGATATTAGTGCATTTTCCACTTTATAACTTTATCTAGTGCAGCAGGAAAGACGAGCAATAGAAATTTTCTTGGTGAAGCCCGAGATATAATTAGTAATATAAGCAAAAACAGAGTTAAAACAGAAAATGATACTGCTACATATTTGGATTAAGCACAAGTAATCACCGAGGTTATTGGATTAAATTATAAAAAAAAAAAAAAATTATCAGAGAATCATTAATCGAAGGAAGATGTGGAGAAAAAATGGAGCTTGTGAAAATATTCTATGTTTGGCAGTTAATAGTTATGATTGATAATATGGATAATACAACGAACAGAAATAGACAAAAGTATGGTATTCGATATTATAAGAATAACTGAAAAGAATAAGATTAAAAATAGATCCAACTCTGTAAGAATTGAGGACAAAATAGAATATAATTGAAAGGACGTCTTACAAATACTGATCTATTTCTACATATGTATGAAATGCTATTATCTTAGGAACCCATAGTGTCAAGCTCCTTCCTGGTGTGAAAAGGCGACACATTCATAATATGTAAAGTGCTTTCTGTGTAAACACTAAGAAAGATCAACATATCCTATATGATTGACTGAAGAATAAACGAGTCATATTCTTTAAATCTATACAAGTCATATTTGAACGAAAACTGGCTGAAATTGAGTACTGTTGGTTGGTGGAAAATGGTCTCAAAAGACGCTAAAAAGCAGAAAAACGTGAGAGCAAAATTGACAAAGGAAGCCTTTCTTTTCTGCATGCTGAAAGTATTTATTGTGAAAACAAGCGAGATTTCGCTCTACTATATGTTATACAAAGATATTTTCAATGCCAAATATCTTGATATTTTTTTTTTATTTTGTGACTCCAATTGATGAAGGGCTGAAAAACCATAAGCTATGGCAGAATCACCGATCCACTACGATTCCGCCAACACTTTCTGTCTACGATTCTGCTAACACTTCTGCAAAAAATACATCAAAAATGTACACATTGCAACGATTTAAAACATTATTAATATATTAATAAGTGTAAAGGAAGAAAAAAATATTAATATTGTATATAGAGGAACAAAAAAAGATTAATTAAGATTTTTATTATTAAAGTAAACGAATATTATCAAAAGGAAATGACAAATGCATACCGATGGGTGGAGATCAACCTATTACTGAATAGGGAATTGAATGTTGGAGACTAAAAGGGGTATTTTTATTAATTTTATAATATAAAATAGTGAGCATTTTCGGGGATTGACACAAATTCAACGTTCATATTGAATTTCAAAACGTCAATCACGTTCAATAGGCTATTGGACTTAGAAGTTTTGCAAAGCAGCTCTTCTCTTCTTGAAGTATTGAGCAACTTGGATAGCAAAGATGATACAACCGACAACGAAAATGATGCAGAAGACTAAGATAACACCTGGTGGAAGCATTTTTGGCTATATTATTATTATTAGATAAATAAAATTATAAGTAGAGTTAATAAATAACAATTAATATATAATCTAGTTACAAAGAAGGAAATTTTCAAAAAGGAGAAAAAAGAATTATTCTAAATAAAAAAAAAAAAAAAAAAAAAATTTTATGAGGATGTGTGTAGCATTAAATAGGAATTTCTAATAGAGTGAGAAGAGAGAGAGAAAAAAAAAAAAAAAAAAAAATTGTATCGCAGATAATAAAAACAGCTTACAATAATACTAATACATACATACATAAAGAACAAGCACACACACACAAAAAAAAAAAAAAAAAAAAAAAGAATACATAATAATACATAAAAAAAAGAAAGAGAGAGAGAGAAAAAAAATTTTTTTTTTCAGTGATGGAGAGAAAAAAAAAAGCTGGTTTGTTTGCGATAAAGAAAAATTTTTCATACTAAAAAGGTGAATATACGGATAAATCAGCAGGGTACGTAACCATTGTAATAACTAATCAACACATTAATAGTTGAATTAATGGTCGGAGCCAAAATACCGGGGGACAATAAATCCACCACCGATTGAAGTGAAATTCTGCTTCTGAGCGCATATATATGCATGTCTCCTATAAAAATATTGGACGCTTACTTATTTAGGATGAATGGCTGTACCAATTAGGAAAAAAAGAAAAAGACTACCAGCAACAATATATTAGTTGGAGCTAAGATATATGAATGTGCTAGTATGTAACAGTATCACTGGTAGTGCTAAGGCCAGTATTGCTAGGAGTAGTGATGGTAGGAGTAGTGATGAGTATTACTGATGTCTATATATTGCTAGAAATACTGATGCTGGTATTATGATGCTTGTATTGCCATTCGTATTGCGCCTTTGTTCGATTAGAAGACATTGGCATCAACGGAAACTGAACGAACAAGCGCCATGTGCGGTGGTAAAATAGGTAGCGTATTACAGTAAGCTGGCCAAAGTTCTCTGATAATTGTATTAAAAAAAAGTTGTCGAATAAGTTGCAATGACTGGCAGTCGATAGCTATGGGGCAGTCAGCGGTTAACACATTACTGAGTATGATATGGGCCAGCCAGATACAAAAAATGGATAATCTCGGTGAGTACGGCGGTGAGTACTCTTCCTATGCCAGTATTTTATTTATGTCCGCAAGCTAAAATAGCCACAATCGAGTATTTACAGTGCTAGTATATTTAACATCCTTTGTAGTTTTCATCATATTTATTGTCCTTGATATTTTGTATCATATGTAGTACATATTTTTATTTTGTTATATTTTATTGTATTTTGTTATATTTTGTTATATTTATTTTATTATATTTTATTGTATTTTAATGTATTTTATTATATTTTATTATATTTTATTATATTTTATTATATTTTATTATATTTTATTATATTTTATTATATTTTATTATATTTTATTATATTTTATTATATTTTATTATATTTTATTATATTTTATTATATTTTATTATATTTTATTATATTTTATTATATACTTATTATACTTTTTATACTTTTTATACTTTTTATCTTTTGTATCATACTTTTGCATCATTATACTTCGTCGCATTTCATCATATTTTACTATCCATGATTATCTTCGCACACCAAATTGTCTTTTTCACGCATGTGGGTGGGACGAAGTTACTCAACTAAGTTATCTGTATTTCTTGCGCGTGCTGTTTTCGTTTATTTCCGATCGGATAAAAACAAAGGCTTCCAAATCCCATATGACAGATATCAATGACTGTTCAAGATAAGTATCGATATCCATCAGACATTCGCATTCAGCATCGGCCTTCTATATCCATTGTAGACAAGTGGCGCCATCAATGAATAACTGCAACCTTTACAAAGCTGCTGTCTTGGTCGAATATTTACAAAGCTGCTGTCTTGATCGAATATCTAAAAGGCTGTCGTCTTGATCGAATATTTAAGTACCCAGATCTGCTCAGATTTGTATATTTACTGTAAATTCTCATCTATTTGGTCAAAGTTTGTAAATCAAACAATTCCTCGTTATCTGTCTGTACTATACTTCGGCATTTTTTCAGGCGTCGCCAAACTTTCGCTAGTAGTTTGGTTCTCTCATTTTCAACCCCTTGTAAATAGATTCCCTCTAATAGGACCTGCTGTATTGATTATATCTTGACAACTTAAATATTCTCTCCCCATATAGAAACTTGGCAATATCTGTCACACACTCTCTCAGCCGCAATCAATGCGTCGAGCCTTTACTTCTGAGTATTCCACATTATCTTTGGTTCAATAGCTGCTTCTGAAAAGTAGATTTCATATACTGTCGCTAACCAAAATTCTTCTAATAATACAAAAATTCTTCTAGCATCTAATTATCCAATATTGTATAGTTTTTCATTTCATGTATTAATTCCAATAATGCATAGTTATTCATTTCATGTATTAAATTCCAATCTCGTAACTTTAATAAATATAGCCACAATCATTTTGAATAAATATAAAATTAATTAATTTATGGTTCTGCAGTAACATGGCTTTCCCTTAGTAATCCCATTCTACTTAATGAAATAAGCTTCACTTGTAGACTGTAAATTATATTTGGATCTTATGAATCCGGAAAAACAACTTACACTCCATATTGATGCAACAATCTCTGAACATATAAAAATGAAATGGCTTAATTTACTGTTTCTCATAGTATTTGTAATATTAACCTTACTCTACACTTGTCGATATCGTTTTCAAGAATTATAAAAAATTCGAAGAAAAAAAATTTGTTGATTTCGTTTTGTGTTATATGAAATCCATATTTTTTTAAAAAATAAGAACTAATAATAATAATAATAAAAGAGGAAAACCTAACATAATTATTCGAAACGAACTCAAAAACTTGATCCATTTTATATTATATTCAAGTATTTCAAAGATAAGAAAGAAAATAAATAAATCACCCCCAATCATCTGCGTTAAACAAAAAACAGAAACTTATAAGAGCGAATTTGAAAATTTTCAAAAAACCAAACAATACCAATTATTAAATATTCATGATTCATCAAGTTTTTTGAGGTGAAAATTATGAAATATACTCATCAAACGGGTTGCAATCACAAAAATTGCTAAAAGTCGATAAAGTGACTTATAATGTTCATATTATCTTGTCAAATTATGGTTATTCACCCAGAAGTGTTTAGGTTATTAATCAACCAATTATCATCTACTGCAACTTTTCTTTTTTTTTTTTTTTACAATAACTCTTGAATTCAGATAATTACATGAACTATGATTACAGTTCTTATATCTGCAATTGTGATATCACCATTCCATTTTGGTATCCATTGATTCAGATTCACTAGACTATTCAGTGGTTCAACTCTTGTCGCTCTTCTGGAATGGTTTTTCATTTTTTTTTTTCTCTTTCAAACGCGCAATATTAAGGTAAAATAACAAATTAAATGACATAAACAGTAATATATCCATTAATCATGGATCACACAGTACACCCATAAAAGGAATCAGACTTAAATGGATAATTTAACTTAATAAATAAATAAATAAATGGCCCAGCTTGATAAACTCAGTGATGATGAAAAAAAACAAGTTGACAAATTTGTTGAACAATTGGTACCAAATCCAATTTATTTAATTCCTACAGAACAACAGATTCATGATCTAAACGTCAATACATTAACAAGCTTCAATGGTTTGACATCATGGGTTTGGAATTTTTACCATATGAAGATAATCAATGAATGGACTATAGAAATTTGTTCTTTTTGTGGTAAATGTTTCATTTTAGACGTCAAAGGTGGCGCAACGAAACGATTATCTGGTCATTTAAGGAAAATTCATAATGTGAATTCCACTTCTACTGCACATCTAATTCATAAAAAACTAGAAAATTCTGCTTCTATTAAAGATGTTTCAATCAATTCCACAGAAAATACAAGTACAAACAAAAGAGTGAAACTATCAAATACCATGAAACCTTCTTTTGTTTCCTTGTTGAATGATTCAAATAAGGTTCAGTCTTCTTCGATTGCAAATTTGGATATTAAGGAAACCTTGAAAGAAACCATAGTCAGGCAAATTCTTCTAAGAAATTTTCAAACATCTTTTAAGACTTTCACATCTAATGATATGCAAACCATTTATCAATTAATAGATGGAGTAAATCACAATATTTCGGTAAAAGAATTGATGAATTCATTTTACCAAACAAGTCTTAGAAAAATGAAAATACTTCATACTTTCCTTCAGAGTATAGACTATGTTTCTATTGCTCTAGATGTATGCAATTGCCAAGATTATAAAATCTTGGTGATAGGTGTGTCGTTTCTTCAACCAGAAGCAATCCATAAACTGGTGCTATTAAGTTTTGAAAAACTCCATTGTTGGACAGGCATTAATTTGGCAAATAGACTAATATCTGTATTAGATAAATATTCTATTAAACGGAAAGTCATTAGTATTACAACTAAAGTATCCAGCAGTAATACTATTGATTATCAGAAATTTAAAGAAATGAAAGAATTGCTAATTAAAAACCCATCATTGCCTTTACTTAATAAATTCGGTGATATTCCGTGTGCTGACGAGTTACTAAATGATGTGCTAAATGCAATGATAGGTATAGATACTGTTTTTGAAAAGTCTAACATTCAAAATCAAGGCTGCGATGTTCATACCAAGTCTACTCTTGGAATTCGCAATGGAGATAACGAATTTGAAGAGGATTTTGGTCCAGTTATAAGTGAAAATATTAGTAATGATGATACTAACAGCATCAATAACGATGATTATGATGATGATTATGCTGACGAGACATCGGAAAATATAATCTCAAATGATATGAGTATTGCACCGATACTTGAACTTGAACGATTAGACCAAGAAAGATACATAAATGAGATCAATAAGGAAACGTGCAAATCACCAATTCAACTAAGTAGCAATATTTCTTTAAGCCTTAAATGCCAACAGATTATCAACGATCATCTTCTCCATATTAAACCATTACTTTTCAAGATTAATAAAGCGATTAAATTTTTAGCAGATGATAATCATGATTTATATGAAGAGACGTTACTCAATCTCCAATGTAATCCATTGTCAAAGACCAGCATATTTAATATTCAAAAATTACAGAGTTTCAATGAATCAGAATGGAATTCTGCATTTTCATGTTTGCGCCTGTTTGTGTCAAACAAACCTGTTTTTGAACTTCTTTTTCCAAATTTGATTACTGGAGCTCTGAAATTCACTGAAGAAGACTACATGGAAGCTGATAGATTTATCCATGAATTTGGTATCTTTGATATATTGGCAAGATTACTGGCTATTTTACAAAATTTTCCTATGTCCTGTTATATTATTCCAATTTTCAGGACATTTCTGAAATTTCTTGAAGGTATGATAAATAGGACATCTATTAATGAGAACATAAAAATGAAAGCGAAATTAGCATTGAATGTATTGAAGACTCATAAAGATTCTATAATGGACAATAAGTATTTCATTGCATCAACTTCTGTAATCCCTGCTCATGTTTATATCTGTGGAATTTGTCTTGATTGTCGATTGTCACCCGAGCAAAACGACATAGTTGCTGATTTTTACGAATCTGTAAAGAACGAACATGAATCGAGTGATAATGAAGATAGCTTTCTTAATGCTACAAAACAAAACGACTCAAGTGGAAAGGAACAACTACAGGGGCGAGAGTCACCAGAGGAACATATCTATTCATTTTGTAACCCAAATGCCATTGCGAAATTATCGCAAAGAAATGACACTTACCTTACTTTTTTCAGAGATGCAACATATCTTAGTAATACCTGTAAAGACGTGAATCTTCGCAGGTTAGTACAGTATCTTGATGTACAGCAATCGACCTCAAGCCTTAAAATATTGAAGAAAATGCTTCTTATGTCCTTAATTATATGTCCTTCCACTCTAACTTGTGGCAAGATACTTACAGATGCTTCTGAGATACTTAATGGTGATAATACAATGCAGTTTATCAAATCAGTGGAGGATATTTTAATATTGAAAAGTATATCCGAAATAGAACAGTCGGCAAATATGCAATCCCTAGTTCTGGAGTAGTATATAATAGATTATGAACTGCTTGTATGATTGTTCCAATCAAAAAGAGCAACTTTAAAAAGTCTTCCATGTTGTCGGATTATTACTGTAATTGTAACCTTCCAGTCATAATTTCAAAAACTTTGAAATTTATTTATTTACTAATTTCCTTATAGGGTAATTGGCTTTTTTTTTCAGTGCTACAAAGTTTGTGATGAGAAGTTCGCTATTACTTGACCTAGCAAACAAAAGTTTATATAATTAAGCGCCCAAAACTCTTAAAAAAATAGAAACAAAACAAAACAAAAAAGTAAACAAACATGAGAAAAATAAAAACGACCTCTTTTCTGTATATTGAATTGTCTTTTGTAAAATTAGTTTATTTTAATAATTTAATTCTTTTTTTATTGTTAACTATTTGTTTTTTTTAGTATTTAATTTTATTTTAAGAAGAATAGCATTATTGATTAGTGGTAAGAGCTATATTCCTATTTTGTTGAGCTAATTGATAAGTTATTTATTGTTCTGGTGATCTAATTTTTGAAAAATGAGTTTAAAGAAAATGAAGAAGAGTGACTTGCAGTCACTAATTGAAGATCTTAATATTCCGTAAGTAACCCATAATTGATAAACCTGAGGAGTCTTATGTATAGTACGACTAACATGTTGGATTATGTCAATGATAAAATGCGTTATGATTCTAAAGAAAAAACAAAGACAGAAAAGACAGAGTACCAGAGGATCAATTACAAATGGTTGCGTCAAGGTTTGAATATTGTTTACGCGTCAATTGTTGGGATTCCGCGTATGAATTCTTTTTTTGTTGATTGTTTCTCTTTTGAAATGAATGACCTGGTATATCATTCGCATTTTTCATCCATTTATTACATATATAGAACTGTTGAAGGCACCAAAGATGTACTTGTCGATTATATTAATAGTCATTTTGATGAGAATCCACAACTTTCTAATGTTGGAAAATTCAACAAGTATTTTGCTTACAGAGAAAAATATTCCACTCCAACAAAAAAACCTGTTAAATTGAGTTCATCAGATGATGAACAAGATGAACAAGAAGTAGAAGTTCATGTGGAAGAGGAAGGTGTTGATGATGACGAAATTGAAGAAGTACCAAATGACTTTGATGATGATGACGATAGTGAGACTTTCAAACTAGATCAAGAAGAAATTGAAGAAAAGTACGATGCTGAAGAAGAAGAAGATGAAGATGTTGAAATTGAAATAGAACTTAAAGAATTAGAAGAAGAAGCAAATATTGGCTTGTGTTGTGAATTTGTTAAGAAATTTGAAGCCTGGAAACAAGAATCTGAATGTTTACAGAAAATCTGTGAAAACAATGAACAAGTAAAAGAATTTTTTAGTGGCCCACGTAAAGTATGGTATTTACAAATCTTGTTAGAATTTTATTTTGTTCTTTCGCCATATGTCAGTTTTTATTCTTATCCATTGAGATTGAAATTTGCTAATAGTGCTTCTTTTTTACAAAGATTCGAAATTATTAATTTTCCAATTCTTGATATATGCTTCCTTTTTAGTCTTGATCATTTGAAAGTCATATCATTTTGGTTATTGATCACTATCGTTGTACCAATTATTGGTGCTTATTACATCAATTATAAAAAATCTGCAAGCATTGATTTCTTTGTTTTTTATTTAGTCAAGTATTTGTTGAGTTACGTTTGTTTAGTTGAACACATTAATTTTGCTGCCTTTTTACAAGACTCTATCACTAAAGGTGCAGAGGTAATTGATGGATTATCTTCTAGTGATACTTCTATAATATCTGCCTACCAATGTCTTAAGAGTAGTTTGTTTCATTCTTGTTTATCATTGAGAGTCTCACTAGGAAGTATTCCTATCGCTGGTGCAATGATTGGCTTGGCAGTAACAATCTACCTTACCGTTATCGGATATTAATTGACAAAGAAGAATTTAGAAAAAAGCAAAAGCAAAAACAAAAACAAACATAGTTTGTATGTATACACGTGTAAAGAAAAAGCAAAAGAAACAACAAAGGATGAAGTATAATTCAAATCAATGATATATAAAAAACAAAACGTTTAATATTTTTATTTTACCTTTTTTTTATTAATTTTTTATTTATTAAAGTTTTGCTTTTTTTTTGGAATGGTTTTTTTTATTTATTTATTCAATTATTACTCTCTTTTAGTTTATGTATTTGTTTACTTATTTATTACTCTCAATTATTTTACTATATATTTTATCTATGTTATACTAAACACAATATATATGTTATTATTATTATGTATTTTATTTTATCAAAATTTATATGTAAGTTTAACAAGAACTATGGAAGCAAGACCAAGTCTAAATATGGAGAAAATGCTATATGAAGCGAATACAGATAAACCTGAAGCAATGAGATAATTTTATCGAAGCCAAGTATTGGTATAATTGCAAATCGAATTCACAATCTCCTTATCTATTTCATTCCAATTGGTAGGTATATACCACTTATGAGTTTTAGAAAATGTCTAAAATTTCATTGTTTATATACTTTTTTATTTTTTTTGTATAAACTTTTTTTGAATTGACATTGTCTTTATTCTACAGTAAAGATAAAAAAAGTGTACTATAAAAAATACATATACATATATTTTTTGTATCCTTTTACAAATTATATATTATTATAAAGAAGAAAAAAGCAAGTTAGAGATTTCAATCAAAATCAAAAGGCATAATCTTGGTTTAAGCTTCTTAGTTACCTTGTGGGGCTTCCTTGAAAGAGATAGCGGCTTCTTCATTCATAGCAGAAATGATGGTAACCATCAAGTCCTTACCTTCTTCCCAAGCAGCGGTAATTTTTTCACCTAATTCACCTTCTGGGACCTTGACATCATCCTTGGTGTCACCATCAGAGGTCATTAAACTTAAGTAGTCATCATCGATGTTGATTAATTGGTATTCATTTCTCTTGACAACTGGAACATCCATGTTGTGGGTAGATGGAGATAAATCTTCCAATTTCTTGTTGGTGAAGATATCAATGGCAACTAAATGGACTTTAGCGTGACCATGCTTACCGGTCTTAGAGGTGGACATTTCAACAATCTTACATGGTCTGTTCTTGATGACAACAAAACCGTTTTTTCTCAAAGCAGAACATTGCATTGGGTAGATTAAAGAGGAACCAGCATCAGCGGTTTCGAAATTGTGCTACAAAGAAGAAATGTTAGTGACTGTTTCCGTCTGAAATCAAACAGGGGAGAGTTTTTATTATTATTATTCTTTGAGCGATTTTTCCCTTCATTTTCTCACGTATCCCAGTCAACCATTGGTCGACAAGTTTTGTTTACTGTCCACTCGATGACGGGATACGATTGAAAAAAAATCAACGTATCCACGTATATACGCAGACAAAAAAAGATTGCAAGACATCGCAATACACATCAAATAAGGGAAATGCAGCAAACAAAATCAACACCATGAAGATCAACGGTTTGATTATTTTTGTCCAGTTCTTTCATGTCTAGCTGTTTTGAGAAACCACCAGAAAATAATCATTCTTCAAACCTCTGTTCAAATGAATTTTCCAAATGAACATGATCATATCGCAAAAAACTTAATCAAAAAATTCCCCTGACAATAATAAATCGATCAACATAACAAATATAATATTAATAATATTAAAATTATATATCCTGATACTTGAGCAATATATATACTAATATAATATATACACTGAAGTATAAAAACCTGATCAAAATTTCACCAAAAATTTTTCGCTACTTACTTCTTCGTCAGACATGTTTAATTGCTAGATTATTATATATTAATAAAAACTACTGTTTTATTTCTAAAGATCAAGTTTCTAAAATAACAAAATATTCAGGAAATACAAGAAACAATTTATAAAAAGAAGAGAAGAGTAGAAGAGAAGAAAGAAATATTACAATATTCTAACAAGAATTATTATTATTTTTTTTTTTTTTTTTTTTTTTTTTTTTGTCAATTAATTAAAGGTAAGATTCGATACAAGATACTTTAAACAGAGAGAAACACTAAGAAAAATTTTTTTTTTCGTTCAGTCTTCTCGTCGAAAAATCCATCCAGAAGAAAACCCCAAAAAAAATTTTTTTTTCTTACTACGGCTGGCAAAAAAAAAAAAAAATTAACTTCTCGGGGCTCTTTTCAAGTGTTGTTTGGCCCCGCATCTGAAACCCCGTAAACCTGAACACCACAAAACCCGTAAAGTTGATTTTAGATAAAACAAATATTTAATAAACGCACTATTATTACTAAAGAACTTGAGTTACCCGGAATAAGAGAATGTATGACAGACATTCATAATATAATTCTGAACACGTGATTAGCACGTGATTCAATTATGTACTAAAGTTGATATCATCTTGTCTTCAACTAAAACATATTCAATTATAGAAAAGCTATCCAGAAGTCTGGAACATGAAGTTGATTGTACCCCAAGGCTCAGTGCCTATATTAACTGATTATGTGGGTTGTTTATGTTGGTTGCATGTGTTAAACTCTTATTTCATAAATCCAGTCTCAACTCTCAGTATTTGCTTAGCAATCTTTATTTTCATTTTTTATTATTATTATTATCTCGTGTTTTGAAGGAACTACTTCCTCGATCCATTGTAGAGACATAAACATTTATAAACAAGGTTAGTTTTTTTTTTTTTTTTTTTTGCTATACTTTTCTCTTGTTTAATTATGTTTGTTATTTGTACAATTCGTATTTCAAATACTTCTGATCATTTTTCAGTATACCAAATATCAAATAATACAATGGTGTAGCGGCAAATATTACAATGTTGTAGCAAATGATAGATTCATGTAGCTGCAACAAATAAATTATTAATCTTCATTTATTAATAATGCACAAATAGAAGCAATGAACGTGAAAAGAAGACAACTTAAAGTTGCCACAAAATAAATTAAAATAAATAATAACAAAAAAAAAAAATCTATATAGTTAAAACAAAAGTATAGAAACAAACAGTAATCGTCATCATATTTCTCTCTCGCCACCACATAGAATTGCCAAATCCTTCTCTACATCGTCATTGCTCAATCCATAAATCTGTAGATCTTTTCTTACTTTTCCACCTCTACTTCCAGCTACTGGTGGAGCAGTCCCTCCATAATATCGACCATTGTTGACCCCATTACCATTGTTATTATCACTATTATTAGCTCTCTTTCTTGGTCGTCCTCTGCCAACATTGCTGATACCACTTGTATTGGTCCCAGAGTCTCCTTCGCTGCTGTTATTATTTGTGTTACTGCAATAACTTGTACTTACCACACTGTTACTACGATAGCCACCACCATGCTTGGTCATTCTACTATCACCAAGCTCGGAGACATGCCGAGTGCTTTTTCTTTTAGACAACTCCAGTATATAATTTTGAACAAATTTCATCAATTTATCTTCAGTGTAATGTAAAATCTTTTTACTCTGTATTTGTTGGAGAAGATTATCAAAATTATGATTCGTTACTATCTGAAATTCTTCGTCTTTGTCCAATACGGAAAAAATGTTCAATTTTCTAAGTGAAAAATCATCAATCTGCTCTTCAGTTTGATCAATATTATTATTACTAATAATATTTGCTCTTCGTTTTCTCTTCTTAGTGTGTATTTTATCATCATCACTACTTGTAAACGCTCGTTTTCTTTCCACGTTTAAAATATTTCCTGGATAAAAATTATCCTTTCTATCGAAGTTCTTCTCAGTTCCTTCATTTCTATTACCTATAACGCTTTGCAAAAATTCATTTTTACCCAAGCCAAGTCTCAAATTATCACTATTTTCAATATCTTCTAAAGTGTGATTAAAATCACATCTCAGAGTCATTTCTTTTTGAAACTTGAAAAAACTTTCTAAATTGGTTAATTTGCTAATCAAATTCTTCCAGCTTTCTTCAATCAAAGGCACGGACTCTTCTATAAATCTATTCAAATTTACATTCTTTTGAATTTTTGCATTATTTCTCAATCTAACGAGTTCGTATGCTCTTAATTCATCGCTCACAGGATCCACCTGTGCTACCATGTCGTTTTCATTTAAAAGCTGTTTAATCTCCATTTTGATTTCTTTCAATCTTTTGTAATGACGTGATTTATCACTCAAATTATAGTATTTTTCTTGTAGCATTTTGATATTCAATAAAATATCATCGCTTTTCGCTATTTGTAAACTAGGTTTAACATCCTTAATGAGATCATAATCATGCTTACTACAAGTTTCTAATTTGTAGTCGCTATTCAAATGGTCAAATTTCCTTGTCTCTGACAAATTATAGAACCTAGCAAGATTCACATATTCTCCATTTACAAGATCCACAGATTCTATATACTTCTTTCTTTCTGCAGCTGCCTCTTTCGCAAATTTATGTATTTCTAAAATAGCTAAAGCTTCTTCATCACTAATTAAATTATAATTTTCCTCATCTTTTTTCCCGGTTACTACATCACAAAGTCTACTTAAGTTTAAACTTTTCAAATCCAAGAGAATATAATCAGAACGTCTATTTACCAGTACGTTAGTTGTAGCTATGGACTTGTTTCTGTTCATATACTCATTTGAAGATTCGGTAATGAAATTTACAGCTATATTAGCCTCCGATTCTTTAGTGCCTTCATCAAACTGAGTACTAGAAACTACCGAAAATATTTTACCATTGATACCCTGATGTGATGACTCTTTCTTTTTCAGTTCTCTTTTGTTCTTTTTTTTCAGCTCCCTTATGAACTCTCTCTGTATCTTTTTTCTTTCTTTTTCTAATCGCTCCTTTTCCTTCTTGATATGTTTCGCTTGAAGGTCTTTAGGCGGTCTTCCTTTTCGTTTATTGGCTTTTTCAACATGTGGAACCTGATTATTATCAAAATTTTCATTCGATGAAATCAAAGACATATCAACCATACTATCTTTGATGTTTCCCAAATTAAAGTTTCTCCATTCCTTTTGGGAATTCCATAATTGTTGTCGCTTCGTCACTTCTGCGCTATCAATCGATGTAATCAGTGATGACATTTGCCATGTTGGTAATGTTTGATTAACAAATGAGAACGGTCCCTGTCTAATTTTATTGGCTTTGGTTAATGATTCGCGATTAATATTTAGAATATGATCGGACCTTGCTTTCCTTGAGTTTATTGCACCATCATCACGCTTCATAAGGGTGGACATCCCTAATCGGATTGGATAATCAACTTCAGTTCTGTCTTTCTTCATATTGTCAGACTGTGTTGTAAATTCTTCTTCTTCATTTATTCCAAAAGTTAAATCGTCATCATCTTCATCGTTCCCATCATCATCGTTATCAATATTTTTTTTCTCATTATTCAAATCTTCTACATCATCATCTGAATCAATTGTTATCATCATTGACGGAAATTTACACAGTTTAACAGGATTAGACACTTCCTCGCCTTTGAGAAGAGATGAAAGACTACTGAGTTTACTCCTACTAGCAACTTTAGTTGAATTAGCATTTTTAATGTCAGAACTTCTGGGAATGTTCGGGAGTGGCGGTGCTTCATTCAAAAGAGATGAAAGCTTGCTTGTTGTTATATTCGTTTGGCGTATGGCAAGTGGCTTCTGTGATAGATCTAATGTAGAGGTTGACGAATGCGACCCCAAATCTCCAGGTGTTTTTGTTCTGTCTAAAGATTTTTCTTTGGAATTCAGGTGACTTGATAGGTTATCTAATTTCCTAATTTGTGTTGCTGGTTCATGCAGAAGATGATGATTTGTATTTTTTTCAGTTTTCTTTTTGGTCGTCAGTTCTGTATTTAAAAGGTGATCCAATTTCTCATTAATTTTTGAAGAAGCAATATTCTCAGTGGTATTAATAGCATCTAATTTTTGATAATGATTTCTGGAAAATGCTTTTGCTTTGACAACTTTTTTTAATTTTTTCACCTGTAATTCGCTCTTGTCTTCAGCTCGCGATGTAATTTGGTTTAATGTTTCATTATGAAATTCAAGTCTTACAGGTTTTGGAAAATTCGACGAGCTCGCTGAAGATATTCCCGAAACAAAACTTGACTGTTCATGTGGCTGTGGGGGAAGAATTTTAGGTGGTTGAGACAAAGGAGCACTTATAATGGGTCTTACAAATTCAAATCTAGATTGTTTTTCAGGTGAGCGAGTTCCAATATCATTTATAGTCAAAGGTTCAGTATTTTGGAATGTACCTGGTGAAAGCGTCGGTGCATTTCTTGCCGTGTTCGGATGCAGTGTGATAACAGGAAGGAAGACATTTCTAGGAGGTTGTGAATTGTCTATTTCACCTTTTTCAATAAATTTATGAGATGGTTGATATGGTGATTGTTGAGGTGGCATGAATGGAACCAGGAATCGTGGAGATGTGGACTGCGTCTGACGCAATAGCGGAGCTACTTGTTGATGTTGTGCATACATATTATTTGGCTGATCAATATTTTGGATATTTTGAAAATACGGAGGAGGATTTATGGAAGACTGTGGGATCTCATATCTTGTTGGTGAAAACGATGAAACTGCTTGACGAGGCGCAATTCCCAGTGTATGTAAACTAGATGGTTGTAATGCAAATTGACTAGGTGTATGATGAAATAAAGGGGATTGGCCGTTGTACATATTACTATCTGTATTTGATCTATTGTACTGATTCTGTAGGTAATCAGTTTGTTCTTGCATCAAATAGTCATGTGGTGGAGGAGGGAGATGTAGCGGCATGGTTACTGTACTTTCACCGCTGACAAAATTTTCATTATATGTATTTATATCATATGCTGGTAATTGTGGTCTCCGCATGTGGGGTTGATATATGGTTCCGTTACTTTCGTTGATAGCCATCGGCATGGGTTGTATATGATGATGAGTGGTATCCATTTCCATTGCCTGTGGAGAACTTCGCTGGAGATTTAGATTTACATTGTTGCTATATTGAGAGTACATGGGCGTCGAACCATAGAGAGATGGAGGAACCAGAGGGCGAAATTGAGGGTTCAGCGGTGGATATTGATGAAATGAACTATTATGTTGAAGAGCATCAGCATTTTGCACTTCATATGGATGACAGTACGGATAAGGAGCAGAACCATTTGAAGGTATAGGATATTGATTAATATCATTATTCGTGTTACTACTGTTAGCATTATTTGGATTATCATTTACATAAATTGGAACTTGCTGACAATTTTCGATGGGATAGTAGGCTCGCACTCTAGGCGAGATTTCATTTGGATTAGACATTTGATTTTCTGTAAACTAATAAATCCGTCTAGTATTTTCAAGAAAAAGCACATACATATGTATCTGTGAATGTCTTCTCAGTCTAATATTAACTGATTGAAACCAATAGATTATATATGACAAATAAAGGAATATGTTTTTTAAATATAAGCTCAAAAGTTTGCTCTTTTTTTCACAGGAACAGAAATCCAAAAAAAGAAACAGAATACTCACATATACAGGAAGAAAAAAAATTGCAATATTGTAGAAAAAAAAAAATCCTGGAAAAAAGTTTAAAAATAAAACGAACTACAATAAAAACCAAAAGATAAAAAAGTTTAATAAAACTCAGGATTCATTTAATTATTCTTTTAAAAAAAAAAAAAAATCTTAGTATTTTATATATGTAGTAAGATTAAGCCAACTATTTGCTTCAAAAATGGTGGTGTTACAGGGGAGCAAATCTTCCTTTGAGTAAACTGTCTAGCCCTTACAAAATTTCTATAGAATATATATATTAGATTACTAGATGGACTTACGACTATGATTCACTTGATAAATTTGGAAATTCAATTAAATTTTTGATTTTCAAACTGACCGGATGCTTTGAGAGATTAACTATATTTCTTCTAAACATCGAAAATGAAAGATCTTTTTTACTTCTTTCTGTGTGAATTACTCTACAATCAGTTTATCTTAACTAAAACCGTTAGTTGCTTATTTTACAGCTGACAATATTAACGCAATATTGTATAAATATAAAAAAATACATTTTATGTTCAATTCAGCATAGCTGAATTACGTTCATGTTAAAATTCTCTTGGTTACCAGAAGGAATCGTTTTTTTAGTCTTGTACACAAAATATTAACAATAGAAAAAAAAATATCTTGAGATGCATATTCACGTGATAGAATATGTATATCATGCATGATCAAGGGGAATCTTGCATATGCATGTTTAATGCGGTCCGTAGGACAGGATTTTTCAACATGAAGTAATCACTGTTTCACTTAAACGGGTAAAAAGGGCAGACAGGAAGGAGGATATGCTTAAAAAGAAGATATATTCATGGATGAGACAGTTAAACAAAACAAAAAAAAACAGGAAAATATGTCTCAACAGGCTACCAAATTTACCATACATATCAAAAAATGGAATGTTGTTGTCTATGGATATCGTATAAATATCTAAACGAATCCTTCAACTCTAACGAGTTTTACTTATTTTCATTTTTTATTACTATTATTCTTATAACATAAAGTTATTTCTATTTTATTACTATTATTCTTATAACATAAAGTTATTTCTATTTTATTACTTTGTTCTTTATTTTTAGTTATAGGAGCAAATAAAATAAATAAGAACGCTTGCAAAGTTATATTTTGCTTGTATATTTTTCACCATGGGTTTCAAAGAACACTATCTTTATGATGAAGAATCGAACATAGATCAGAATGAAAAGGAAGATGAAATTATTTTTATTAAGGGTCAGTACGTTATAAATAGGGAACGTGACAATTATAATGAATTTGATAATGTTGATTCGCGGACAGAAGAATACATGAAACAAGCCAAAGTGGACCAACTTCGCGAAAAATATGATATTGTAGATGACCGTTCATTAGATAAACGAATATTTTGTTGGGTTGTGCTTCCTTTTTGTTTAGTATCTTTTATTCATTTTACTGCTAGATTTGACATTGCTGTCACTTATAATGAAGGTATGAAAGAAAGTTTGAATCTTACTGATACTCAGTACAACCTTGCAAGTGCTATATTATTTGTTCCGTACTTGCTTTTTGAAATTTTATCTAATGTCCTTTTAAGATATATAAGACCTCATTTTTTTATTAGCTTTTACATTTTGATGCTTGGTGTGGTTACTCTATGTAACGCATTTGTTACTAATTTCACAGGCTTGCTCGTCGTGCGATTTTTCAACGGCTTGTTTCAAAGCAATGCTTCCTGCTTATATTATATTTTGGCAAACTATTATCCAAATTTTAAGTCTCAAACAATTTTTACTCTTTACTCCTCACTGGGGTCCCTTGGTGGTATTTTTGTTTTTATCATTTCATTTCTCACTAAAAAAGTTGCAAGCGATTACCACTGGAGATATGTGTTTATCATTGAAGGTATATTTACAATACTTTGTTCTGTATTACTTTTTTTCACAATTTCTGACTTTCCTGAAGGAGCAAGATTTTTATCTGATGATGAAACTATATATCTTGTTAAAAAATTAGAAGTTTACTCTGGAAGATCAGGCTATCAAATAAATATTACTCTAAAAGATTTTTTGTCAGTTTTCAAAGAACCTTTACTTTGGGCCGGAACTTCAATCTACACAGCGATATTATGCTGCTCCTATGGCTATGCCTATTTTGAACCTACCATTATTACAAGCCTATCCCATAGTATTGGTGGTAATTATCTTTTGCTTGAAGCTATACCTTTAGTACTTGCTCTAATATTAGCCAATTTTGTTGCATTAATGTCAGATAAACTTCAACTTAGATTCCCATTCATTGTTTCAGGTATCGTTGCATCAATAATTGGTATCATAATTATAAAATGCCATATTTCAGAAATAGTATCTTATATTGGATGTTGTATTGTTGTTGTTGGTTTGAGTTGTATTATTCCAATGGTTATTTGCTGGGTGTCAATGAATTTTGCAGGTCATCTAAGAAGAAACATCAGTACAGCCTCAATGACTTCAATTGCATCAGTTTCCGGTATTTTTTCTCCATTTATTTTTTCAGCTGATTACGCTCCGTATTTTCAGATTGGTTTATGGTTTAATCTTGGAGCATTGTGTGTAGCATTGATTTCTGTTGCAATCTACACTGCTTTGATTTACAAAAACGATACTGTTAAGAAACTTGATTCTTACAAGGAAGAATTTGATAGACTAGGTTTGAAAGAAAAGACGTTACTTGGTGATAAAAATCCATTGTTTAGATATTTGTATTAATAATTACTTTTATTTCTTTAACCCTTGAAGTTTTGCATATACTTTTTCATTTATTTCATTTTGTATTTTAATTTATAGATATAGAGTTCCACATTTTGATAGATTTTTATTATTATTATTATTATAATTATTATATTTATTGTTTAATAAATCATATTAGACAACTAAAAGTTTTTACCTCTGGTAATTTGCTGTAATGTTTTAGTAATTACAAGATGAATCTTGTTGATTTATTTGAATTTCAAGAGTACCCCTAAAAATTGTTATGCTCATTTCGTTTTTGCGGGTCCAACATAGCGTTATGACATTCATGCATGCAATGGAAACTACTTTTACGTGGTAAACATAATATGTTAAAAAATGATCGCTGAATTGTTTTTGGATGTAGATTTTACATTTATACAAAGAAGTTTTGATATTTATTAAAGAAACAGATATGGTATCGAACAAGCACAAGTGTTTTTTTATTTTTAAACTTTTGTTTTAGGTATATCAAAGGTACCCTTTGGTAAGAAGCCAATTGTTTGAAAAGCTGCAGCCTTATCTTTTACAATCTACTTGGGTTGTAAATAAATATATAATGTTTTCCGTTTTTTTTTCTCTTTATATTAACTTTTCAGACGTTTTTTTTGAAGGATTTACATATAACAATTTTAGACGTAAACCATGTATTCGAATCCAAACTATTGTGTTGATGATGATGACCAAGACATAGAAAAAGGTGGACAGGAAGATGAAATTGTATTTATTAAAGGCCAATATATAATTAGTAGAGACCACAAAAAATTTGATGAATACGATAATACAGACAATATAACACAAGCAAATCTCAAGCTTGAAAAAGTTCACCAACTCAAAATAAAATACAATATTCAAGATGAAGATGCCTTAGACAGAAAAGTCTTTTTATGGGTAATGTTACCCTTTAGCTTAGTTTCATTGATTCACTATATGGCAACCTTTGATATTGCCGTTATAATGGATTTAGGATTAAGACAAAGGCTAGAATTGTCAAGTTTTGAATATAATGTTGCCAGCGCAGCTCTTTTTGTTCCATGTGTGCTTTTTGAAACTGTGTCAAATAATCTTTTAAAATATATTAGACCTCACTTTCTTATCAGTTTTTCAGTTGTTTTACTTGGAGTTGTTGCTTTATGCAATGCTTTTGTCAATAGTTATCAAGCATTAGTGGTCTGCAGAATATTCAATGGTTTATTTCAAAGTAATGCATGTGCTATGTATTATATTATGTCTAATTACTATCCAAATTTCAAAGCACAGAAGATGATAACATTATATTCATCGTCAGGTTCTCTTGGCGCTGTTATTCTTTTTTTATTTTCTGCAATCGCACAGGCTATTAGAACTGATATGAGTTGGAAATGGCTATACATATTAGAAGGCACCTTTTTTATTATAGGGGGTATAGGTTTATTCTTCTGTGTAGCAGATTTTCCAGAAGGTGCATCATTCTTAAACGATAAAGAAACATTCTTTTTAGTGAAAAAGTTAGAGATTTATTCTGGAAGATCTGGCTATCAAATAAACGTAAGTATAAAAGATACTTTGAAATTCTTTACAGAACCAAAATTGATATTTGGTTGTATGATATATTCTTGTTTGCTAAGCTGCTCATATGGTTATGGCTATTTTGTCCCACAAATCATAAAATCATATAATACTTTGCTAGGTGGTAATGCGTTTGTACTTCAGATGATACCATTCATCCTTGCTTTAATTTTAGCAAATGTTGTTTCATATTTGTCTGATAAGGTAGAAATGAGATTTCCCTTTGTTATTGTTGGGATATTTCTTGTCATGATTGGAATTATTTTAGCAAAAGTGAATAGTTCCCAAGGGATTGCATACACCGGATGTTGTTTGGTACTTATTGGTTTAAGTTGCATTATTCCTGTAGTTATTTGTTGGGTAATTTTAAATTTTGGAGGTCATTTAAGAAAGAATTTGAGTACTGCAACATTGATTAGCATCTCTTCAATAGGTGGTATATTTTCTCCATTTTTATTTTCAGATTCTCAAGCACCTGAATTTCCACTAGGTTTATGGTTCAACTTTGGAGCACTATGGCTTGCACTTATATGTGTTCTCATATATCTATTATTAATTTACAGAAGTACTATGGAGAAACAAACACAATCCTACAGAAATTATTTCAATACTTTGACTCTTAAAGAAAGAACTCTTATGGGTGACAAAAGCCCGTTATTCAGATATTTATACTAATCTTCTTCTTAGTATTGAAACAACCCTTCATATAGATCATTAGCTAATTGAAACAAAATTACTTTTGATAAAATATTATTATTATTCAGAGCTTAAGCTTTTCATTTCATTTCTTATACTTCGCTTTACCTTATTTTTATTTTTACTTTTTTTTTTATCAAATTTGCATTAGTGTATTATCCCAAATTGTTAGACTCATCTATTAGAAACCTATTACTGCATTTCAGATTTACATAATTTATACATTACACACTCCATAGAAAATAGATATTTTCAAATATCAAAAATAATGAAAAACTAAACAAGAAAATTTGAAAATTCAGCTAGAAATTTAAATGTAATATATTACTTCAAAGAATCGACAAAAGTGTTAGATATATGCCATAGTATCAACATCAAAATCAGTTTGTAAGGATTAAATCTATTTGCATTTTCGAGCATGTACTTCTCATGTACTGGAGTCCACTTTTTTTTAGATTTTGATTGTTTTGTCCATCTGCACTTGTCATCCGAAGTAATTTTGATATGTGACTTTAAATCGTTAAATATAGCTTCTCTCTGTTCAAAATATATACTGGTTCCTCGTGCGATGCCTAAGTCACCAGTATCAAAAATATCAAGCTTTTTCAATCCAAATAACAAGAACATGTTGATCGTCCAAGGACCAAGACCTTTTATTTCAATCAATTTTTTGCCAATTTCATCCTCACTAGAGTTCAAGAAAAAGTCGCATAAGATGTTTTCATTATTTGCAAAAAATTCACTTAGAGACTTTAAATATTGTGATTTTCTTGAGCCAAGTCCCAAGCTGGACAATTGTTCGACTGATAAACTTAGGAAAAACTCAGGATCAGGATATTCTAGTTCTGGATTAGATTCTTTGAAATAATTTATCACTCTTGACTTGATTGCAGCCGCTGATTTCCCTGAAAGTTGTTGACCCATGATACTTTGGCTTAAAAATTTGAAATAATATTGTTTTAAAAGTCTATTTTCGTGTTTTTTTTCATATTTTTCAACTAGTTGTTTGTATTCATCAACTTTGGTTTTGTGAAACGAAGGATAATCATTATTTATTGCAATTTCATACAAAGTAGCATCAATTTTTAGAATATAATTTAAACCTTCAATGAAATCTGACAGATATTTTTTAATAAATTCCTCGCTTAATTCAACATTCTCAGGTATTCGTATAAGATCAATATTGGTGCGTTTTGTTGTTTTCTTATTCGCTTTTATTGCAGTTTTGACTTTTTTCACCTTAACAGTTTTAGATATTAAAGGCGTACCTTTTTTGATTTTTGACCTAGTAATCCTAGCTGTTGTCAGCATATTCAATATTTAATTATATTTTATGGTTACTAAGAATGTGGAAGAATCTAGAAAATTATCACCAGATAGGAGACTCTCTAAAATGATATTTTTGATTTCTAATATTGCATGATTACATCTTCATTGACAACTCATGCAGTGTGGAGAAAAAAAAAAAATTGAAACATAAGAATTGAATATTCAGCTTGTTGTTGAAGCTTCTATATAGACTTTGCCACCTGCTTTAACTTATCATAAAGATATAAAATTATCATCAAAACATTTGGTTTATTTGTTTATTTGAACTTTTTAAACCATTTTATTAATTTTATCTCTTTTTATTTGTATACTATTATTATTATTATCATTATTTTTTCAATTAAAACTTCAAAACCAAAGATACCAAATGAAACTCACAATCTCAGTAAGTAACAGTGACGAGCTATACAATGTCGATGTCTCCGAAGATATGTCTTTATTAGACTTTAAGGCATACATTGAATCTGAATCGCGAGTCCCAGTAAAGTCCCAAAGATTCTCTGCTGATGGTAAAGATATTCTTGACGATATGAGATCATTAAGTAGCTATGACGTGAAAGATGGAGATTTATTGCTACTATCGATTGCTCCTTTAGATATTCCAAGAACATCAACTATTCACTCGGCTTCACAAGCTAATAATAATAGAATTGCTGCAAATGATTGGATCCAAAATTTCACAAAATCCTTTAATGCATCAAGGCGAAAATTCTATGAGTCAGATGTCAGGATCGAGGAGTCTAGAAATATAATTGCACAAAATACGGATTTAAAGACATTGTTTCCTGAGGGTGACGATGTGTTGACGAGTCCGCATGTTTTTAGAAATTGGTTAAAAGAATGTATTCCTGATATCAACAATGCATTTAGTTTTTCAAAACAAAATGAATTGGATCCTAAGTTTTTAGAGGAACTTCTCAAGTTTCTTCAACGCAGAAAAATTGATGAGAATTTACGCATGGCTATGGAATACTCACCTGAAAGTTTTGGTTCTATAACAATGCTTTATGTTGATATGGAAATAAATGACTATAAATTCAAAGCTTTTGTTGATTCTGGTGCCCAAGCAACTATCATATCACCAAAATTGGCAGAAAAATGTGGATTATCTAATTTAATCGATAAGAGATTTGAAAATGTGGCACAAGGTGTTGGACAAGGCCAAATCATTGGAAAGATCCATCAAGCGTATATGAAACTTAACGGTAATTTTTTTCCATGTAGCATGTCTGTTTTAGACACCTCTGTCGATTTCCTTTTAGGATTGGATATGTTAAGAAGACATAGGGGTGTTATTGATCTTGGTAATAACAGGTTGATTCTTGGCCATACAAAAGTCAACTTTTTACCTGAGCATGAGTGTCCAAATATGTTTCCGACTTCTGTAGAGGGAAATTCATCAGCTAGTGGTTTTGGTGGCAATATTTTCTCTCCCGAGGATAGTAATGTTATCAAAAGAGCTAAAGTTGACACCAATAAAGTCGCAAATGCTGCTATCTCACGGATTCATAATGCTAAGGCAAGTACATCGGCGTCGTCATCGTCGACATCCAAAAAATACCTGGAGACATCTATTCTGCAGTTGATGAGCTTAGGATTTTCCCGAGAAAAAGTAATCAAAGCATTAGATCAAAGTAGTGGCAATGAGGATTTTGCAGCGTCATTGTTATTTCAATAGAGCAATCTGCTTGCAGGAACATATAGAGCTTTTTTTTTTTTTTTTTGCATTTTGTAAAGTCAAATTATGTTTATGACTGTTTTTTAATAAAATAGAATTTATTTCGTATAAAGAAAATCCATTAGAAATGAAATTATATATATTAAGACACTTATATACTCATTTAAATATTCTTTTTTGTGACAGTGGCTTTACTATTTGTTCTGTTATTGAATAAAAATAACACCACAAAAATTAGCCACGCGGTAATTAAAGCAAAAATAGATGTCAAATAAACCCATGAATTAACAATTTGCCACGATTTTTCGTATTCATCAGTTGCCAAGTTTCTCAAAGTAAAAATATTTTCATAATCCAAGAAACTGAAACCAGGTTTTCTGTATTCGATAAAGAATTTGAACATTCCATGTTGGTCAGGTAAGTTAAATTTAGACGTATAGAACTGAGTTGATTCTGTGCCATCAAATAATGAAAAATCCTTAAAAAAGGTATTGTTTGAATCGACATTTGTCAATAATGGGTTATTGATGGACAAACTTTCTGAATCAGAAGAAATTTGATTCAAGTTTAATCTATAATATGGATCCAACATAATTACTTCTAACTGAACATCATCGCTAATATATGGCACCCATTGTCCATTTTTGAATTCACTGATACCAATATTATAAATGACTTCATCTTTAACCTTTAAACTATCCTTTGTCATCTTAGAATTGAATGAATTATTTTCTGTCTTATAGTATTCCAAATATGAAATTTTTAAAACGTTTTTCTTATTCAATGTCCATGTAAGAACGTCTTTCATGATTTTTTCATTTTTATAATTAGAGGCAACATATAATTTATCACTAATGAAGTCTGAGGAACCAACATAAGAGACTCTTGAATTGGATGCGCTTTGGAATGAGGCAATCAAAAAGTTTTGGTTACCAAGACCCCAATAGTTGAAATCATTTAACACTTCACCATCTTCCTCAGTTTGTGTCTTGGAAAGTTTCTTCGGATTGAAATTGTAAGAAGTCTTTGGAGCAGTTAAAATAGGGATTAACATTTCATTATTATTCAATAATGCAGAGTTACCATTGTACAAAATATCATCTGTCTTCAAAGTAGTACTAAGAATACTGCTTTCATGCAAATTACCTTGAATTGGGATAGATAATACATCATCTTCATTTTTAGAAAATTCATCGTACAATTTGTAACCCTTTGGAGCTGGGTAAATACCAAGTTGATTGAAAAAGATTCTAACTTCATCATTACTTCCATTGATCCCATCAATTGCAAGAACATTACCGTTTTTATTTGATGCGAATTTCAATAAATGGCTAGATGCTAATTTTTTATTTAGATTTCTAAAGTTGATTGGAAAAATGATCACATTATCATATAAATTTTCTGTAGAATCAATTTTACTCACCAATTGGATAGAAGATACTGATTCATCTTTCACATTTTTGAATACTACTGAATCTTCAGGTATTTCTTTATATAAATCACTAAAGAATAATGAGTAATCCTGTTTCAAATCAAGAGAACCATCATGGATTACCAATGTATCCTTTGCAAAAATCGTTTGCAACAAAATAAAAAGAGATGATAAAAACAATAATTGCATTTTGTGATACTTGTCTCACAACTGTTCTTCTAGCTTCGGTATTTTTGTCAGTTGTTCATCAAATATATATCAGATTTGGTGGAGTTCAATGTTCATCTGTATAAATTTATCATAGTAAATTCAATATTTTCATCTGCTGAAGATTCGTCGCTTTCTTGATGTAAAAACACGTATTTTTCTTCATATAGAGGCGCCAAAAAAAAATATTATGATTTTTTCCTCTCTTTTTTTTAACAAAAAATTACCCGGTCATTATTTCTTAAGGTTCTCTTTAAGCTCTAAAAGCTTTAGAATCTATTTATTGTGTTTAACAAGACCTACATGATCAATATTAAAATCTAAAGCTAACATATATATTTTCAAGAGATATGAGTAAAGATATAGCACAGACATATTTGAAATTGAATGATGCAGAAGCTGCTGCTTCCGTATGTATGGATTCTTCTGTCAATGTTCATTGATTTGCGCATCCCCTAACATTATTTATAGAATATAGAAAGACTTCTTGATAGCTTGGATATTAAAATAGATAGACTTTCGAAAGAAATTGAAAATATTAGCAATGATAAGGACATTAATCATATAGAATTAGCTAGTAAAAATGAAGAACTCAATAAAGTTTTTGAGATGGCAACCAAACTACAAGAACAGGCCAAGCTTCATGAGGAGATATTAGACAACAATTAGTGATCACTGTCTGGCATAAAGATAATACGGCAATAATACGCTGTGTTCATCATCAATTATTTCAAAAGCATTACTATATTACGATTTTTTCATCAATTCATTAGCATTCTATCGTTCTATTTTTTTTTACTGAGTTTGCAATATGCTTACCAGCCTTTTTTTTCACCTCGATTTCTTTAGTCGGTATTAAATCATAAAGTCATATATTCATAAAGTCATATATTCATAATAGTTGCGAGTCTTAGATACAAAAATAAAAAGAAATTTTAGAGTCATTTGATAATCTCAATCTCGGAAATCAGGATTAAGTATCCACCCCCCTTTTTGCTTGTTCCATATGGCTATCTTTCGCAATATTGATCTAATCAATTTGATGTCTGAATCACTTAGATCCTCATTTACTTGTAACTGATCAATAAGATCTTTTGATGTAGCAAAAAATTCTTGTCTCAGATTCAAAAATTGTTGAAACTTAAATGCAACATCTTTTCTATTCTTCAATAAATTATTGTTGAAGATCTGTTTATCAAATTTAGTTGGTTCCATCGATGATGCTCTCGAGAATTGTTCACTTATAGGTGAAACCAGAGAATTTTTGACAACAGCTTCATTTTCGTTATACATTCGATGTTTTTCAATGATAGATTTAGATGAGAATGTCGCTTTGCTCTTATTTTTTTTACCCAAAGCTGACTTTCTTTGAATCTTACCAGCAGATCCAAATTTACCAGTCCATGTCGGCGTACCAATTTTTTTCTCTCTTGCAAGTCTTTTAGAATTCATCAAAGCTTTTATAGCTTGATCTGCAATTTTATTTGCCTCTTTGTTAATTATACTATCCTTTTCATTCTTATTAAGGCCGTCAATTGCATCATTTTCGATATTTGCCAGAATTCCAGAATTCTCTAACAAACTGCTCAAGACTCTATCTTCATCTTTTTTTTTTTTTCTATCATAGTTATTTTTTAATTCGTTTTCTATCGAACCGTCTCCAGTATTGAATGTCTCTAATTTTGCAACACCAGATATTTTCGCCATTTTTTCGAAATCATCATTAACATCTTGTTTCCTGTTAGACTTTTGAATAATTGCTCTATTGAATTTCAGATTTCTATAATATACAGAATTTCCATCCTCATCCTCATCATCGCCATATGTAAATAAATCATTTAACTGATTCATCTTGAAGACTCTTTGCTGATTCGGATCTTTTAATACCTTATTACTCAAAAATTGCTTATATATCTGCCTCTGGTAGATCTTCTCTTCAATAGTACCTTTGGTCATTAACCTGTAAATCACAACATCTTTAGTTTGTCCCAATCTCCAAGCTCGCTCTCTTGCTTGGATATCAGTGGATGGATTCCAATCTGGATCAAAAATAATCACCCTGTCTGCACCAATTAGATTTACACCTAGGCCACCGACTCTAGTTGTCAACAAGAACAAACTAATATATGGCTTGTTATTAAAATCATCCATTAAAAATTGTCTGTTTTTAATGGGCGTGGTCCCATCCATTCTTAAATAGTTGAATTGATTATCCGCAGTAGCTAAACTTCTATTAACAAAATTTTCTAAGATATCTAACATCTGTCTAGTTTGCGTGAATAATAAGATTTTATGACCTTCTGATTTCCATAGGAGAAGTAAAGTCTTAAGCACAAGCATTTTACCTGATAATACAGGATTTCCAAAATTTTTGGAATTGACAACTGCATAGTTGGAAGATGAATGCAAATCTTTATATCCAGTTTCGTCAAGGTTATGAGTATCTTCATTGTCACTATTACTAGATCCTAGCTTCAACGGATCCAAGTATTTGGTATTAATTTTCAACAAATCTGGATGGTTGCAAATCTTTTTTAGAATATCAATACCATATAATGCATGTCTTTTTCCACTTAGAATTGATTCCGCCACTGAGCTTTTTAAAAAGTCCAAATATTTTTTAAGTTGAAAATTTGTTAATTTGCAAAAAAGAACTAGTTCAGTTTTCTTAGGTAATTCCTTTGCAACATCAGTTTTAAGTCTTCTTAAAAGATATGGGCTTATTAAATCTTTTAGAGCAATTGCAACCTTTAATGAAGTTTGAACTTGAATGTTTGAAGCATTTGAGTAGCCTCCCATATTGATAGGTGTAATAAAATTGTTTTGAAAGATTGGTAATGTGCCAAGTTTACCAGGGTAAATAAAATCAAATAAACTCCATAGTTCAGTCAAATTATTTTGAATTGGTGTTCCGGAAAGTATAATTCTATTGTGCGTTCGTAATTGCTTTGCAGCAAGAGAAACACCAGCATTTGGATTACGAATCTTATGTCCTTCATCTAGTACCACATATCCCCACGCATGATTTAAAAGTAAACCAGAATATATCTTTAGGCCAGAATACGTGGTAATAATCACCTGGCCAGGAGCTTCATTATCATCAGCAACAGTTTTAAAAATTTCATAAATTATATACTCTGCCTTACTTTTCATTTTTTTCGAAGAAAGCTCCTTTTTCACTTTATTATCTTGATCGTCATCTTCTATCAATTCATATAGTTCATCATCTATGTCACGAACTTTTTTTCTCTTGGCAGTGTTGTTCTGCATTCCTGAACCTATAGAATGAAGAATCGATACTCTGAATGAAGGCCACCATTTATGGAATTCGTTGCACCATTGTTTCATTACAGTAGAAGGACATACTATTAAAACAGGTTTCGAAAGTTTTCCGCTATAATGTAACGAAGCTAAAAATGAAATCATTTGAATCGTCTTACCAAGACCCATTTCATCACCAATGATGCCACCAACCTTTTGACAATGTAATTCCCATAGCCACTGCACACAAGTCTTTTGATAGTCAAACAACTTACTAAAGATTTCACCAGGAACCTTAAATCCATCATTGAGTACAGCATCTTTAAAATTTGGAAGCTTCTTAAACCATTCCTTGGACTTATCATTTTTGGAAACATATGAAGGTTGTGATTGTGATTCTCGTAAAAGCGTTCTTTCTTTCAACCACAAGGCCAAGCGCAATCTATACAAATATTCATCTCCATCATCTTGATCTTCTAGCAATATTTCTTCTTCTGTGGCATCCTCTAAATCTTCAAGTTCTTCAAATAATTCATTCTGGTCTCTATCTTGTGATTTATTTTTAACAGATCTTCCGTTGACCTTTCTTTTCTTAGATTGTTTCTTCACTTCAACATCTGATAACTGAAAATCTGAATCATCATCTTTGTTCTCCTCAGAATCATTCGGTGAATAATTATCACTATAATCATCACTGTGAGGTGCGCTATCATTAGCTTCACTCAGTAAACTTTCTTGTTTATATTCGTGATTGTCAAGTGCTTCTTCAAATTCTTGATCTTTGGATTTGTAATTCTTTTCTTGATCTTTGGATTCGCGATTCTTTTCTTGATCTTTATTTTCACGAATCGATCTTAGCTGCGTACCACTTATCTGTTTATTTTCTTTAATTTTATTCAGAACATCTGGAGATACCAACCCGGAAGTAAAAGGAATATCATCATCTTCTTGTAGTTTGAACGTGCTCGAGGTACCAAAGGCGGTAATTCTACCAGTTCTGATTAAATATTCCTGCGTAGTCTCATTCGGCAATTTCCCATCCAATTCTCCGGTGTTTTCCTGTTGCTTCAACTTCAAGCTTCGCTCATATATTCTATCTTTAATTTCCTTAATATCTGTCTCTATTTGCAGTAAATTTTTTTCTTTCAAATCCTTGATTTGCCTCAAGATGTACTGCTTTTCCAGAATCTTGGTATATGGATTTTCTGACCTTTTACTCAACAGTTCAATTTTTGCCAAAATATTTTGCTTCAATTTTTCGACTTTATCCAATCTATTTTGGTCTTGCTCATCTTCTTTTTTGATGATATGTGTATTTAATTTCGAATTTAACGATCTTTCAAAATCTTCTTGCTCAACAATATTGATATTCAATGAGTTTTGCAAATCATTTATCAGATAGTCCTTATCAGTCGTATTATATTCGTTCTCCATATCCAATTTTTCGCCATTAATCATTAATCAATCTAGTATGTTAATGTATCAATATGAATACTCAGGTTCAGGTTCTCTATATAATCTAATCAATTATTAATATTTGAAACCATTTGATGCTTTAACTGCATGTATTCATTTGATGATGCATTGCTAAAAGGGCGTGTAACCATAAATTTAAATTTAGACAGTAATATTTTGAATCAAGCTGCTATGTTTACATGTTTACAAAAAAAAAAAAAGAAAATAAATAAACATTAAAACAAAAATGTAAACAAGATGCAATATATTATACCAAATAATGGATATTTCTTTTTGATCGTTACATTATTTTCTTTATTACGTTTTAGCAGACTAATTATAATATTATTTTATTGGATTCTTAAAATTAGTCTGGTAGATTAAGATATTAATTAAAGAAATTAATATGTCTTCAAATGCAAATTACAATGAAATAGATGATAACATAATATCTGATACTAGTAATAGTATTAAGAACCACAATGAAGATGATAATAATGATAAATTATATACCGAGATATTTGCTCAGTTGGAATCAGTTTGGAAAAATTTGAGATTCGAATTTGAGGAAATTGGAGTAACTAACCAAGAATTAGTTCAAAGAAAAGAATATTTTGAAGCTGAAATAATCCATTTTTTGAAGAATAAATTGCAAGAAGTTAGATGTGAAAAGCATAAGATGAAAAGACAGTGTTTGGTTTTGCAGAGGAACATATTTAAGATTCTTAGAATTTTTTCAAAGAGAGGGTACAATGCTGTGTCAAAACCTTTATCAGCAAGAGAGATCTTAAGGACAGAATCAGACAATGAATCGCTGCTGCACATATCAAAGAAAGATAACAATGAAGAAGAGGAAGAGCAAAACACTGAGAAAGAAATTGAAATATCGGACTCGACATATACTGAGATCAATCAGATACTAACAAATGAACTGGAATACAATGATATAATACGAAATCTCCCTGATAAAATTTCCAAACAGATTTTGATGGAGAAAGTGCTACCTCCGTATATGAATACGCATACTATATTTTTCAGCTTATGCAAACAATTAAGTAAAGAGTATTTTTTCAGGTTGATGAGATTTTTGAAACTGGTTTTATTATTGAGAGAAGCATCAACTGAAATCGAGTACTATGAAAGAGTTAACAGCCTTGAAGTTTTAGCAGATGGTGATATCCAAGGTGACATTCTAAGGACTGAATCATTTAATGGACAGAAAGCAAGTTCATCTCTGACTCCTAATGATTCTGATATTTTATTTGTAAAGACGCTTCCATCTATAGAACAGTGTCGTATTTGTATATCCGAGTTAGAAAAGGTAGATTCCAACGATGATGAGATGATATATAAAGTAGTAACCAATCTTTTGGATGGTAATAACTTTAATAATTTGTCTAATCAATATTTAGGTAAAATTCATTATCAGATAGAAATGATTGAGATTCAAAGAGAGAAAAACTTTGGTGCTGTAATTGATTTGAGTAATAATATCATACATTTATGGAAAAAGCTATATAGTTTCAAATATGAAGAAACTGCTAAGGATACGAGATTTGACATTAGAATTGTAAAAGCTTCTGAAGGTGAAGTAAATAGTCTAGGGCTTATGAAGTCGAGTATATGCTACTTGAATGATGTACATGACGAGTTATTGGTAAAAAAGGAAATGAGGTTGAATGATATAGAACAAGCAATCAAGCAATGTCATATGATTTTTGATAGATTGAAAGTTGATTCGTCTGAAGTGAACCAATTTGTAAAAAAATATGAAAGTGATGATTCTGCGGAAGATATATCTGAGAATAAATTAAACAATTTAAATAAGGAACTTGAGACACTAATGGAAAAGAAAAAGTTTTATATCACAGACATTATTACGTATTTGAGAGTAGATATTGAAAAATTATTGGAAAAAATGCTTATGGATCAAATAGATGATACGGAAGATTATAAGGCAGATGTTGACAATGATGAACTTTTGAGTTTGCTAGAAAAAAGACTTGAAGGACTTAAAAAGTTTTTTGAAAAATATGGAAAAATGTTTGATAAGGTTGATCAGTTTTATCAATTAATGGAAGATAAAAAGCAATTAGATGAAGCTTCACGAAATCCTTCGAGATTGTTGGCTCGTAATTCTGGAGCAATCCTATTAAAGGAGGAAAAATTGAGAAAGTTAATTAAAAAAAGATTTCCTAAATTGTGTGAAGATTTACATGAACAATTGGTTAAGTTCAATGAACAAACAAATCCTAATTTCAAAAAGAGTCAAAAGTTCTATCAATTATTAGATTCAGTAAAACTGGAAGTTGAGAAGAACAAGCCTAAATCGTCGTCACCTTTGAAAAAACAAACATTTAATGAAAAATTATCACCGATAAGGCCGTCAAACTTTCTGAAAACGATTCCAGTGAAATCGAGAAATTTGTCCCCTGTGAAGCTGTCTACAAACTCAAAATTTTCACCTGTTAAAAGGACAAGAGGTGTCTCACCAGTGAAAGGTCCGCGGAATACATCGCCACTCAAAGTTACTTTCCAGGATCATGCAAGACCGACTCAATCACAAGGAAAGACCGATAAAGAGCCAAGACCAGCAGCTGATGGCCTTACAAGACGTGTAAATATAAATAATGTTCCATATTTACCAAAACCTTCAGATAAACATGGATCGATTCCCTCATCATCATCGTCATCGTCTTGTTCTGCTGATTATCTCACGCCGACTTCATCAGCTTCTCATAATGAAAATAATGAAAATATGGACAGAAATGGTTCATCACATAATTTAAATTTCATGTCTATTGAGAATGCCAATGCTGTGCTGACTCCAAGAACTGTTGCTGCTAGGGCCGCTGTGGTAATCACAGAAACCACAAATGAAGCCATAACAAATTTAATGAACAAAAAAAGTCCATCTATTTCTCCTAAAAGAAAACATTTTGTAAATGGTTTGAATAACAATGGATTAGATTATACTATATCCAACACTGGAATTCCGCGATTATCACCATTGAAAAGGTTTTCACCAATCAGAGCGAATAAAAACAAATTACCAGTGAATATTGTTACGAGCAGACCACTAATACCAACCAAAAGATTGCTGAAAGCAAAATCTGGCAATTTACCCTATATTGCAGAACCAAAAAGACAGAAAAGCAGTAGCAGCACTGAAGATAATTATACAGATGCTGAAGAAGATAAGGAGAACATTGATAGAAAACGGAATTTGAAAATGATTGACCCTAAGATCATAGATAATAGTATTAATGATGACAGTATGTACAATAATTGGAGGTTAAAAAGGTTGGAGAGTATCAGAAAGAGTACGGCTTTGAGTTCTAAGTTGAATGGAGGTGAGGAAAATGTAGGAAGTTGAAACCATCTGATATACATTTTATCACCAATACAAATTGAAAAGATATAGAAATGATTTATAATATGGGACTTATAATTTTTTTTCTTGTGGATATACAACATGCAATTATTATGATTAATAATTTTGATTTTCAAGACTTGTATTGGTAATTCATGATTGTTACTTCTTTTTGAAAAGCAGCATGGGTTCACAAATAATTAGACTTGATTTTCATTATTATTGATATTTATTTATATTCTATATAGTTATACGAATAACGAATTTACGAATCTGTATTTATTACTACTTATTAGAGTTACTTATTTTTTTTTTTTTTTTCATTTGTTATTCCATTTTACTAATCAATATGTAGTAATAACGTTTTGAGTATTTATATAACAAAATTATTTATATATTGTGCATTTTCATTATTTATTTTTGTAAATGGTGTTTAAAAGCAAAATATAAGTTTCAAAAACTAATAGTATATATTGTAAGGAAAACATTGTAAACACAAAAATTTGTTTACAAACTAATTTTTTTTCCATTAGAAAATATTAGCACCTTGGGCTGCGCCAAATGCAGTATCATAAAGGGTAGAACCACCAGATTGTTGTAAATCGGAGAAGAAAGATTCTAAAAAGCCGAAAACTATCAACACAGTAACAATAACACTATTAGGATAGCCTCTACCTCCTAAAAGATCGAATGCTGTTCCAAGTACAAACAAGACCAAACCTCCAGTCAAGCTTGCAGAGCTAATTTGCTTATTGAGGAAGTGAACAACATTGCTGTCTCTCTTACCCAAAAGAGTCAAATTTTGACTTTGGAAGAATTCAGCGAGATCTTTACCATTGCTTCCAGAGATTCTAGACCAAGTAGAACTGAAAAAGTAAACCACAGTAAAAGAAAATAAGATGTAAACAATTGTGTTAATTGGATGGATGATGGTGGATGTGATACTAGTTGGAGGTTGTAAGTAGGAGAGCAAGCCGGTAGCAGGATATGTTATGGCAGAGATGGAGGAGGTTACAACAAATTCACCAATGATATACTTAATAATAAATTGGATGGCTTGTTCTTGATTAGTAAAGGTGATTAGTTGTTGAACAATAGAAACACCAATTTCATTGACACTGAAAAACTTGTAGCTGACATAGTTGATAAATTGACAGTTGAATAAAATAGTGTAAAGGAAGACTAATGGTAAAGCACCATTGTAGAATAATTTGACTGGATAATTTTGAGACATTGTTTTAACTTGTTTAGATTTAATAGATATTGGTTGATTGAAAGAGTTCAAGTAAAAAATGATACCAAATGCCATAATAGAATAAGCAAATTGTTGGAAATTGATCAAGTTAGATCTATTGAAAAGATGCAAAACATCTGCGAAAAACTCTTGGAGAGATGAGTAATTGAAGAATACTACATATTTAACGATTGAGGCAAGTTGGACCAAGACACCCTTAAATTCTGTACCCTTACTACCAGATGGAGCCATGGTAATATCCAAGTAACCAGAAATAATTTTAGTAGCACCTTGAACTGCTACAAGAAGTAATGCGCCGGATGTGAAACCATAATCTTTATCTAAAATTTCGACCAAATAAGTCAAAAGGGTATTGTAACATACCAATTGGAACCAGATAAATAAGTTTTGAGAGACAAAGGATTTTGAAGAAACAGAAGACCCAGAAATGTCATTTGATGAAATAGCAGACTGAAATTTAGCATTTGGGTTGAAATAATCAGTGAGAAAGATCAAAGCAAACGCATAAATTGCGCCTAAAACAATGGCAGAGATTTTTTGTAAGGATTGGAAAGCACCACGATCAGATTTCGAATTGAAATTAACATGAATGATTCTTAAGCCAGACAAGAATTGCCAAAAGAAACCCGCAGTAAGAATAGGTAAAACTCCGAATTCATTTAAAGTTTCTCTCTCTGAGCCAAATAAAGATCTATAATTGAAAAATGGGTCAGCATTTACTGACTTTACTCCGGCAATCGGTAATTGCGAAAGCAAGAATAAAACAGCAATACCTAAAGAATATAATATTCTGTCATCGAAGGAAAGATGTTGTTTGGAAATAGGGTTTTCAACCTCAGGCAAGACGTTTTGCAATGGTTTGACTAAATCAAGGAAACGTACTTTTGGCATGTCTTTTAGGAGGAAGGAGAATAGCTAAGGAAAAAACAAAAAACAAAAGAAAAGAGAACACCAATCAAAGGCAAGTCAATGAATAATATTGAAACAACGGAAAAACAAAAGTAAAAGAGAGAAAAGAGAAAAAAATAACAAAGAAAACCAGGGAAAAATTGAAAAGGAGTTCCTATGATATATTAGCAAAGACAGCGACTAAAAACAATTTATCAGTAAATTATTAGATACTGACAGCAAATTTTTGGCCAACTAATAATTAACGGTAAACAGAAGCAAATTAAAAGGAAACTGGATATCAAATAAATGGTTAGTCAATCAAATCAAGTGTAAACCAATTAAATTCAAATAGAGTAATGATATATTATAGTGAATCAAACCCGTAGTTTTTGTTTTTGCTTGGTTATATATATATATATAGGTGAGAAATTTATTATTGATGGATACTGCCAGCTATCTCGTGCGCTGGTGTCGGCCTGAAATAAAAAAAGAAAAAAATTTTCCAGTAAGTCGTAATTTTGGAAATTTCATCGTTGGTAAAAAAAATCGCGTACCGTAGGTTTTCGTTCTTTTTTTTTTTTCCTGTGTGGCTGATAGAAAAAACCAGCGAAAAAGATCTAGGCGAACAAAATAAAAAAAAAAAAAAAAAAAAAAAAAAAAAGAAAAAAGGAAAAAAATAACATACGGCAAATCGGATTGTTTAGGTTATGAAGCGATGGAAGATGTAAAGGTTTGATCCACTGGTGATATTTTTGGGTTATGTAGCTCACAAAAGAGTTAGTAGCATAGTAGCTGATTATGAGCACAGAATAATTTATGTTACGTGCCCTTGATAGTTATTTGCCTGCCGAGGTTAGGAGCATTTTCAGATACGAGCCCTGGTAATGATTTTTTTTTTTTTGTTTTTTATGTGTATGTATTTTAACCCTTTTAAGGATATACTGCCAGTTCAAGATCTACAGTACATGTGAAGCCGTTGCAAGAGAAAGCCAAATATGGTACTTTACAAGATGAAAGACAAAATTAAGCAGTATAGCATCCCACTAAACGCGAGTGTTGTTGGTGATACAAAGGAGCTGAAGCTAGAGTGATTACTGAACAGCAGTAGAGTAATACCGCAATACAGAGAACAAGCGACAAAATAGAACAGACAGAAGTAACAAAACAGAACAAGACAAAATAGAACAGACAGACGTAACATAACAGAACAAGACAAAATAGAACAGACAGAAGTAACATAACAGAACAAGACAAATTCACAAACTACAATACAGCAATAAGAAAGTAGAGTAATCAAATAAAGCGTCCAAGGTATTGACTTACGGTTCCTCTTTTTTTTCCTGTTATTTCATTGTTGTTGGAGATTGATTTCTTTTAGACCCCAAGATAGCTACGCAATTACGCTTTTCAGAGACTCCTTTCGAGAATGCGTCTTCTCATGCCACCACTGCTCCTACTTCTCTTTGTGTTTCTTTGTACAGCAGCTGCAAACCAGATCTTCTCCACTGGTGCCTCCAAATGTGGCTCGCAAGATAACTCGGCCTTGATTTCCGTGTCTGATTTTACTGTGACATTTGATGCAGATCTGCTTAGTGTGTATTATTCAGTTACCGGTACAGCTCGTGAAACAGTGAATGCCGCTGCAAATATCACCGTATCGTTATATGGAATGCAAGTTCTTCAAAGAGTAGTCAAGTTTTGTGAATATGGTGTCACAGAGCTTTGCCCCATTAATAAAAATACAGACATTACAATATCTGGTAATCATTCGGTTCCCGCAGAGTATGTTAGTTCTCTCACTAACCTAGTATTCAAAATACCTGATTTGGAAGGTTCTATTGTAATAGACATCATTGACGCAGATTCGGAGCTGTCTTCAATAGGTTGCTTCCGTTCAGATATTAGCAATGGTAATACTGCAGAAGTTGCGCAAGTCAAGTATGGAACTGCAATTGCAGCAGTCATTGCTCTTGTTACTGCAATGCTTTCTTCTTCCGTGTCTAGTGGTGGTGGTTCTGCTGGTGCTGGTGCTGGTGCTGGTTCTGCTGGTGCTGGTGCTGCTGCCCATGGTGCTGGTGCAACTGCTGTCCCTGTGGGAGGTACAGATCCCGCAACTGCTGCTGCTGCGACCCATACTACTACTGCTACTGCTTCGAGTCCCACAGCTTCTTCTTCGGGCGCACCTGGAATATCAGTGCTTTTAGGTTGGCTCCAAGTTATGGCAACCAATGGCCTTTATTCCGTAACATATCCCAAGGTATACCGATCTTTTACACGTAATTTCTCATGGAGTTGTGGTATCTTACAATGGAATGGACTTGAAAGTGCAATTGATAACTTACGTAGACATACTGGTGGCAATTTGACTGCTTTCTCAGTCCAAACTTTGGAGAATACTACATTGATTGAAAACCCCCCTTCTCAAACTCCTAATATTACGCTGATGTTGAACCAAAATTTACTGCAACTGAAAAGATACGTTTTTCCAGAGGGTGTAATGCATATTCTGAAAAGGCAATTAAGTGATATTACATTTTATAAAAGAGATAACGTTTCTACAGGCAACATTTTATCTAATGTGAAATATGTGACAGGAATTGAAGCGTATTTAGAGAAAAACCAAATTCCTGCTACTAATGGATTTACTACCTTATTGATCTGGTGGTGCATTGTTGTTGCTGCAATTGTCATCATTCTTTTGAGTTTTAAGCTTGGACTTGAATTATATTATACAGAATCTCGGATGCGTAAAATTGAACAAGACTGGATTAATTATGAGAGTGGTACACCTTATTCATCTATAAGTGGACAAGGTGGTGCTCCAAGGCATAAATCTATCTTTTCTCTTACATCTTCTGCTGTTTCATCTGATCGAAACAATAGTATAGCTGCTATGAGCTCTCAAATTTTAGCTCGTCTTTCATCGGTGAGCGGTTCAGGAGAAAATTTAAATGTCCCTAGACCTCCAGAAAAACCACGATTCCAAGATTATCGTAAAGAATATAGAAATATTCTTCGGAAGACATTGATCAGAACAATAGCTATTCTTTATGGCGTTTGGGTATTGCTTACACTATATCAATTCACATTATCAGATTCTTGGTGTACTACTTTACTTGCTGCCTTGACATTTGGTTCATTCACATTAATTTTGATTTTTTTCACAATCAAAATTTCTTACTTAGCTTATTACACATCAAAAAAGAAAGCCATGAATAATGAAAATTTCAAAAAGGGTCCACAAAGTTTATTTGACCATGAGCCCTGGATTAAGAAATACGGTGTATTTTATGATGAATTTAAAGTTGACTTTTGGTGGGTTTTTATAATTATGTTTGCTGCAGTGTTTGGAAGAAACGCATTTATATCCCTTGCAGTTGGTCATCCTATTGTTCAAATCATTGGACAGCTAGTTATTGATCTTTTACTTTTTTTGTTTTTTTTCTGGTTCAGACCTTTCAATACAAAAATGGGTAATGGTTTAAATCTAGGTATTCAGATTGTTAGAATTGTATCTCTAGTATTGACTTTCTTGTTTACTACAGTAGTTAATTTATCTTCAATTAGAAATACTGTGGTAGGTATCATATTAATAGCAATTCAATCCTCCTTAACAGTGTTACTAATATTGTTAATCTTAGTTAATTTCTTTAAAGGTATGGTGACTGGATGGATTGAGTCTCACAAAGAGAAAAGAAAATTGATGAAGCAAAGAAAATTAAAAGAAGAGCAATGGAAAAAGAAACATAAGGATGACAGAAACTTTGAAGGCTCGATAGTTGCAGGTGTCAATAGAAATAGACATAGTGGTTTTTTTGATGATGACCCTAATGAATCTTCCTTTACTTCAGGAGGTGCTTACCATGACGATAATGGTAACGATGACATTGACGCCATGAACAGAAACCATCGAGATAACTATGCAAGGGAAGTTGCACGAGATATCCAGTTACTTGATCTAAGATCACCATTCATGGATGCTGATCCTGACAATATTTTTAGTGACAAATATGAAATAAAGTTTGACAATGATTCTCGGGAAGCACAAGGAGAGCCTTTGAGTTACCATGATGATAGTGGATCTAGTGGTAGAAAAACTGACACGCATGATGATATTCAGAAAAACAATTATCTTTAATATAACTTTTTAATTTCTACCCAACTATTCTATGAATATTTTTCACAATATTTCATAGCTATTGATAGTTTTTTTTTTTTAAAATGTATTATATCCTTTTTATTTCTCTAATTATTTTTTTATTAATTATTTTTTTTTTATTAGTCCAAGTTGATTGTTAACCTTCAGTCATTTCTCTGTTTTCATTTATTTATTTTATGTATATTCGTGGTGCTTCTCAGTTGTTATTAATGTATGTTTTCAATAATTAAATTTGTTATTTTATTTTTATTTTTTTTTCCTATTTTGGATTTTGACATGTTGAAGCTTTCAAAATTTGTAGCTTGCAGAATTATGTTTATGCATACAAAATGAAAAAAAAAAAATTCCAAAAAGCCATAAAAAAAAATGAAAAATATCGAAGCAGCGACAATAGAAAATTGAAATGGAAATCAGACTAAGATTCATTTGAGGTAGTATATTAGTCACTATAAAACGGAGTTTTTAAAATTATTGTTGATGACTAACTGATCAAAGAAACATCAAGACGTTGTTAACGAAGTGATAATAAGAAAATACTAATGTTATATATTAGTGTATATATTTTCAAATAATATTAGCTGAAAATGTTGAGACCATTGTCGAAAAATGGTGTACTTAGCTTACACAAAAGTTTAATAATTAATAATAATAAAAGTAATTTTTTTTCTACAAGTTCCACACTTGCACAGGTAAAACGCGAAATTTCTAGCTTTGAATCAATAAGTTCCAAATTTGACTTTCCGCAACGTACCGATACAATTAGAAGTCTCTCAAAAAATATAGATTCTATTGAGGATGAATCAAAGATGATTACATTACATGGTTGGATCTCGAATAAACCAAGAAAGGTGTCATCAAAACTTGTTTTTGCAAATTTCAGAGATTGTTTGGGTGATGAAATTCAACTTATCGCTACGAAATCTTCGACTCTTGAAGAGAGAGAGAGTTCGACAAATGTCATAACAGATTTAAAAAATTGTCATGTCGAAGATTGTTTAGCTATCACTGGTGAACTTGTACCAAAGAAAACAAAAGAAAATGGAATTATTGAACAAAGTTCGGATATCAGTGATTATGATTTCAAAATAGAGCATATTCAAAAGTTGAACTTGGCAAATATAGTTCCAGCACAATTGTCCAAGACCGATCCATTTGAATATCCTCAAGAATATCGTTATTTGCAACTTAGACAGCCAGAATTTCAAAAGATTTTGAAACTTCGGAGCAAAACTATTCATAAAATTAGACAAACTTTGGTAGATGAGGAAGATTTTATTGAAGTCGAAACTCCAATTTTGTTCAAAAGTACACCAGAAGGAGCTCGTGAATTTTTAGTACCAACTAGAAAGGAAAATAATTTTTATGCATTACCACAGTCACCACAACAGTATAAACAATTATTAATGGCATCAGGTGTAAATAAATACTTCCAGATAGCAAAATGTTTTAGAGATGAAGATCTAAGGGCTGATAGACAACCTGAATTCACGCAAATTGATATGGAAATGGCATTTGCGAAATCAGAAGATGTCATGAGAGTTATTGAAAAATTGATTTCTAACGTTTGGAAATCTATCAGAATTTCAAAAATCTACGTTCCTTTGAATGATGATAAATTAATAGAATTTCAATCAGGTGACGTAAATACGTTTCCTAAATTGAACTACATTGACTGCTTGACAAAATATGGGGTTGATAAGCCAGATTTGCGATCAAAATTAAATTTTATTGATATCTCTCAGTTTTTCGAACATGAAAAGTTGGTTTGCCACAATGAAAAATTTAAAGATTTCCCAGTTATTGAAATTTGTGTTTTAAAAAAAGAAGAAAATATGCCAGATATAGATGTGAGCAAGCTAAATAGTGAAATTTTATATAAATCTAGAATTCCAAAAGTAATTAAGATTGATAGTGCTAATATCAATAGTTGGTGGGATGAATTATTGTTTGATAACTGCAAACAATTTTTGAAAAATATTCCAGAATTGAAAAAAATATTGCCAAATTTAGAGGCTGGCGATGTCATTGCCTGTTGTAATAGAGCAAAATTTCCATATGAAAACCCAACACCTTTGGGAAGATTCAGGCAAATTGCTATTGCAGAATATCCGGAATTTTGGAGAAGAGACATTGTTAATGCTAATGGAGAAATAATTGCCAATGTTGATGTTCAGGACTGTTTTGTAGGTAGTTGGGTGACCAATTTCCCACTTTTCAGCCCAAGCGAAGAGGAAACTCAAGTTCTGCTGTTATATCCTGTTTATAATTTTGAGAAGTTGGTTGCTACACATCATCCGTTCACGATGTTTAAACTTGAAGATTACGATAAATTGCAAAATAAATCCCAAAGATTGGCGATTAAAGGTGACCATTATGACTTAGTGATCAACGGCGTTGAAGTAGGTGGTGGTAGTAGAAGAATCCATGATGTCGAGATTCAAAGATACATATTCAAAGAGATTTTACAAATTGAGAATCCCGAGTACTTGTTTGGCCACTTATTAAAAGCGTTTGATACTGGATGTCCTCCACATGCAGGTTTAGCTATTGGATTTGACAGAATGATGGCTATGTTACTAGGATTGAGCAGTATTAGAAATGTGATTGCATTTCCAAAGAATCAATCAGGTACTGACATGGTGGTTAATAGTCCAAGTAATGTAGGTGAGAAGAGATTGAAAGAGTATCATGTCAAGGTCGTTTAAAAAAGGGAAAGAAAAATGGATGTTTATAGGTAATCTTTTGCTTAATAATTACGTGAACAAATTTTTTTTTCTAGTTTTGTATATAGAGAAAAAAAATGATAATTTGTAAATACAGATTCGGAGTTGGTTTTTCTTTTTTTTTTTTTTTTGCTAATCCTTCTTAATTGTAAACTAATTATTGTAATGAATTAATAATTAGAGTGTTTGTAGTTAGGAAAAGAAAGTGATGTAATTTTTTTTTGAGACATGACTAAACTACTCATGTTGAAATTACTGCATGAAAAGAAAAAAAGAAAAAAAAAAAAAAAATCAGATACGAAGAACTCCACAAAGCAAAAGAAATAATAAACTAAATTATATATTTGCATATGAAAAGTGAAATCTTAAGCACTTGAGTAACCGTACAATCAGTCAATGGTAAATACTAAAATCTGAAGTTTTGGTTTTAGTAGCAGAATATATATTGAATAGGAAATTAAGCGAAGGAAAAATATTTTGATTTTAATTTTACTGTGAAATGTTTACGGGTATCGTTGAATCACTTGGAAGTAAGTACACAAAACATGAACATAAGAGAAAAAAGAATACATTTTTTTTTTGATTTGTTTGTTTATTTTAACAATAAAATAAGAGATTTATGTGAAAACTAATATAATATATATAGAAGTCACTAACCTAGATCCTTCAGGAAATGGGAACGTAGTTTATACTATTGAACCAATAAACAAAGAAGGAAATAAGAATGTTGAATTTTTGGAAGATTGTAATATTGGAGATTCGATTTGTGTAGACGGTGTGTGTCTCACGGTTATTAAATTTGATGAGATAGAGTTTGAGGTTGGTGTAGCTACTGAGACATTTAAAAAGACTGATTTAAAGCAATGGTTACAAATAGGCAGATCAGTGAATTTGGAAAGGGCAATGCTGTTAAAAAGTAGATTTGGAGGACATTATGTACAGGGACATGTTGATGGTGTAGCAGAGATAGTTGGAATTGATGAAGATGAGAAGGATAAATCCAAGATTTACACATTTGGATTTACTAGAGATGAAGAGAAGAATGAACTCAGATTGATTGATTACATTGTAATGAAAGGCTTTATCTGCATTGACGGTGTTTCTTTGACGATTATCAATGTTGATTACAAGTTAGCGAGATTTTCTATTATGATGATTGTTCATACGCAAGAGAATGTTATCATGAAAGAAAAAAAGGTTGGAGATTATGTGAATATCGAAGTTGATGTGAGTAGCAAAAACATTGCTCATCAGGTTGAGCTATTCATGGACAGAACGTTGGCTGGAGATGAAGACAGCGATAGTTTCAAATTGTTGGAAAAGGTAGTTGAGCGAATTCTTGTCAAGAGGGGTTCAAATTGAAGAGGAAGCGAGTGTTAAAGAGGAAGAGACAAAGGATGTTAAAGAGGAAGAGACAAAGGATGTTAAAGAGGAAGAGACAAAAGGGGTTGAAAGTTGTAGTTTTCAGTTAAATACATGATACTTGTTTTGATGAATAATGAATTGTAGATAATGTCTAAGAACTAACTGCAACTGATACTAGTTTTGAATGAATGGATAATTGTTTACACATTTTGTGATACCAGTTTGAATGAATGGATAATTGTTTATACATTTTGTAATATAATTGTTTTTTTACTGGTTTTTGCCAAATATATCGATAATCGTGCAACAGCAACTCTATTAAAATTGATTAGTCTACAAGCTAATTTTTTTATTATTTTATTTTTAGAGACCAAAACATAACTATATAAAAAGACGATGAGAAAGATAAAAAAAAAATAAGTTCAAACTGAGATAGATAGACGATTACTAAAAAAAAAAAAGATGACCACTATTACTAAGATATAAATAAAAATACAGCAAAGAATAAGTTAAAAATTAATCATAAATATCAACATAAACGAATTTTTTGACTTTATTCTTGAGCCAATTTTTCAGCATAAGCAGCTTTGGCTTGTTCATATCTTTTCTTATCAGCGATAGCTTTTTGTTCATAAGGGGCTTTTTCATCAGCAGAGAGAGACTTCCATCTTTCACCCAACAATCTTCCTAAATCACCAAAGCCGGCTTCTGGGTTTTCGGCTCTGACAATGTCTCTGTTAGCATTAGCAAAGAACATGTAGGCAGATAATGATCTTTTTGGAGCATTTGGGTCTATTTTGTGATTGTTAGTAAACGCGACGCGTAAAGGGGGCAATGAAGCGAGTTAAGGAATTTCCAGTTAGGAGACATTACGGGTGAAGAGATGTGGTTCGAAGACGCTGGTTCCGATTAGGAAAGATAGCAATTCCAACAGGAAAAACAGCTTAGCCCAGGCAGAAGAATGCATTCCCAGTCAATAAAATCCCTGACTGAAATTCCATCTGTCAAAGTCTGAGGCATCTCAATGAGGAACATCTAAAGTCTGGGGCATCTCAATGAGGAACTCCTAGAGTCTGGGGCATCTCCCAATAAGACCTCTTCATTATGTCCAACTCGCAATTAAATCGTTAATTGTCACTTACCCTTCTTCTTTCTTGAAGATCTTTGTTTTCTTGGTTTAACGTCAGACATTTTTTGTATGGTTATTGTTGATTTACTTAACGGCTAGAAAAAAAAATAAACAAACAAAAAAAAAAATAAAAAAAAAGTAAAAAAAAGAAACCAAACAAGAAAGAAAAGAGCCTAAAAAAAGAACTAAACTATGAAAATACTAAGAAACTGGGAAAATTGGTGGTAAAACTTGTTATAGTAAGGAGAAGTACGAGGGTTTTTATATCTAGTACAAAAAAAAATTATTATCATTTATTGTGTAACAAAAAAAAATTTTCTCAGTGTACTAAGCAAAGAAAAAAAAAATTATAGCGGAGAAACGCTATTAAGGGCAGAATTGCTTAAATAAAAGAAACGGACCAGAATATACGCGGGAAGCTGAGAAAAAAACGTCCTAAGCGAGTAAGAAATCTGTTTACTATGTACAGAAATGCGGTCCGGCCGTACTGCTGTTAATGTTGGGGTGGTAAAATAATGATAGGAGTATACAGCAGTGCTATTGATGTTACAATGCTAGAGCCATACGGTGGTGATATTACCATACCGATGACACTGTAACGCTGATAATAGTGTTACAATGTATAATGCTATAATATAATGCTATAATATAATACTATGTAATACCATAATATATAGTAATGCTATAATATATAATGCTATAATATATAATGCTATAATATATAATGCTATAATATATAATACCATAATATATAATACCATAATATATAATAACACCGTATATAACTACATAACACCAGTGCTTTAAGACTGCAAACTGTTTTCTGCCATGTTGTGCTATAAAGTACAAACAGCTTGATCAACGCTAGATTAACGCACATACAATTGCCATACACTGCGTGTTTGGTAGTAGGCTTTGCGCTGCGTAATCTGCAGAACGCCCTGGTATTCGTGCTGCAGATTATTGGAAAACCAGTCCCCCGGTCTGTTTATACGCACAAAATATTTGTTGGTGTCCTCTGCAACATCCGCCTGCAAAGAGACAAAAAAGTTTGTTCTTTTTTGGTGCAGTGTCAGATTTTTACTAGGGCAAATCACATTTCCGCCTAATAAAATAATGTTAGTATTTTAAAATGCTTAGTTACAGTTAACATCTATGTGTTGGTGGCCAATATCCAATATGTATGGCACTTTTTTTGTTGCCATGCGATGCTACTGTAAGAGTACCAATTGGGGATCGATATATCGCATGTTAAGCGTCAATCTATTGGCTATTAGCCGCTGATGTATTGGCCATATATTAGTGGATTTGATACACCCATAGATGTCAACTGATGTTCAAACAAGAAATGAAATGGCCGTTATTGGTGTGCTATGAATGAAAGGGAAATATTTCATATGAATAGCGATCAATCACTCTCACAGAGCTGATAGCTTTTGGCACTCTCACAGAGCTGATAACTTTTGGCACTCTCACACAGCTGATAATTTTTGAGTCTTTCTTATCTTGGACCAGCCATTACCTCTGATAGTCCATTTATTGTTCACGATAGGTGATACTCACTGAGTCTTGCCACTGAAAACATCATGACCGCATCTGCCAGACTCAAAATTGTAAGGCTAAAAGCCGTCTTGTTTCGAATATCGCTAGCTCAGATCACAGCGATAAACCGGACATCCTTCCAATGCTTATGACTTGTGTCGCTTCCATACTTTCAGTTTTTGAATTCTTACTTTACACTGCTAAATTTTCCTACTTTAAAATTCTGAATATGACTACTTTAAAATTCTGAATATGGCTACTTTAAAATTCTGAATATGACTACTTTAAAATTCTGAATATGACTACTTTAAAATTCTGAATATGACTACTTTAA